>CM055311.2:61347047-61802047 GCA_029255685.2 Silene conica | reverse complement strand
GGATGGTTCATGAGAGAAAAATGACTATACAGATAAGGAAAATATTAAAATTGCGTAAACAAATTCTCCATACACCCCTCTCAGTACTATATCATAACAAAAAAAATAGTATTTCGTAAAATTTCAAATCTATAAAATCTAATTAAAATGCTGACTAAAATAACGTGACATGACAAGTTTTAATATGACATGAAATTTTTTAATGTGGCATGAATTACAAATTTATTATATGACATTGATTTTATTTACCAATAAAAATATAAATAAAATAAAAGGGTAAACCAAAAGTATCTTATTTAATTTCACCATTAGAATAACAACAAGTCACGTTATTATTTCTTATTTAGAAAGGTAAAAAACACATTATGTAAAACCCCTCGCGAAAGCGGAAATAATAAACATACAAAGTACTAAAATTGCAGCGGAATTAAAACTTTTTAACATAACTAACATGCGAGGTGATTTAAAACTGAAACTGAAAGTAAAATATAAATACAAACAGCCTGGGATGGCACATCCCTACAGGCACTCAAAACTGAAATGTAAACTAAAGTCTAGCTAACGTAAACGTGTAAGTCAATTGATGAATAGGATCATCGCTCGCTAGCCCCATGCAACCCTCTGCCAACCACCTGTCATGTACCTACATACATGTAAACATGTACGCCACAATCAGTGGGGAGTGACTAGAGTTCTCCTAGCCACCTTTTGTAACGACACGTAACACATAAACATACAATATACTCCATCATATATATAACATGTGAAGCATACAAATCTCGATAACTGAATCTCATATCATCATGCAATTACTTATGCAAGGCTCTCAACCAACTTCGGAAACTATTTGGAAGGAGAGCCGGTTTCCCTACCGGTTACCCGGTCGGGGGGTCTTTCAGTCCAAACTATTTACGAAACTGACTAAAGAGTCATCCAATGCCTTGGATGAACAAACTGTTACCAAGGTAATATAATCATCAATATCATCATGCATATCTGACACTGTACCAACTCAAGGCAAGCAGATATAAAACAGCAAGTATAAAGGTTCAGAGGCGACATCTTAACGCATAACCTAGATACTAAATCGATCAACAAGTATAAAGGTTCAGAGGCGACATCTTAACGCATAACTTAGATACCAAATTCACAATCTCAAGCAAGGACTCAGAGGCGAAAACTCAACGCATGGACCGGCTATCAATAAGACACTAGACTCAGAGGCGAAAACTCAACGCATGGACTAGCACTCAATTCACAATCAAAGTAAGGAACTCAGAGGCGAAAACTCAACGCATGTTCCCCTACTACATCACAAGATACTAGACTCAGAGGCGAAAACTCAACGCATGTTCTAGCACCAAACACCTGCACTCCGGGTAAGGTATGACAACCTGACTGCCCCATCGTGCAGTTGCTCTACTCGTCAGACTCAGAGGCCAGCTTAAGGCATGTCCTGACGCGATCACTCAAACATGTCTGGACTCAGAGGCGAAAACTCAACGCATGTCCCAGACACGACAATCAAACATGTATGGAGCTCAGAGGCGACACCTTAACGCATACCTCCATACACGACAAACAAACACATATAGGGCTCAGAGGCGACACCTTAACGCATACCCCTATATATGACAATCAATCTACGTATTAAGTTCAGAGGCGACATCTTAACGCATAACTTAATACGCATCACTATAAGCATTCAACTTAAAACTAAACTTAGTTCTTATCTCTTATATTTCTAAACAACACTTAATTAACCCCGGAAATTAAGTTGAGGGAGAGCCGGTTTCCCTTTCGGTTACCCGACCGGGGGGTCTCTATCCTCTCTCCATTCCCGAACCCAATATAGTGCCGCCCGAACTTCGGGGACCTCAAACACACATACAAGTATACGAGAAAGGCCACTTTCGATTAAGTTATTTCCAAACAACGACTATATATTAAAATATCTTAGTCCGATAAGAATTATAAACGTACACTTAAGAATTAACTAATTTTAGACAAGTCACTGACTACTTTACTAAATCTTACTTAGCTCAAACATATTTTACTAAGTACTTGATTATGTCCCAATTAACCGGTTCAACCGATAAAGGAAATAAACACGATTTAAATTAAACTTGATATTATATTACTTATATTTTATACGGGGAGAAAATCGATTAACTGATTAAATTATTTCGACATGCTTCTAAAAAAAAGTCGTATCCCATTAGTAATTCGTAACGATTTCTAACGCATTATATTTAAACGTAAACAAGCTAGCAAGCATGTACGTAAACTAATTAATTCAAGCAAGCTAACAAGCACGTACGTAAAATAATAATTAAATAATAATAATAATATGAACTATAGTCAGACAACACGTATTACTAATAATAATAATAATATAAAAGCTAATAATAGTACATAGTAGTACTACGGTACCAATTGCGAGAAACAACCAGCAATTGTAGCATTTGTTGCATTGAAAAGAAGAGGAAATAGCAGTGACTTCGAATCAACAAAAACGCAGCAACCAACAACCTGGACAAACGCACAAAACAGACGCCATCAGACCCTTAAACAGACGTGTATCCGACGTGTATCCGACCCTTAAAACAGACGTGAAAATAGCCCATTTCAGACCTGAAAACAGACCATATCAGACCTGAAAACAGACCCAAAATAGACCAGAAACAGACCAGAAAATGGACCTAAAACAGCCCCCAAAACAGACTGTAACAGCCCCGCAACTGACTAGAAACACAGTCTGTATCAGACCCGAAAACAATCCCAGAAATGACGAGAAAACAGTCCAGAAAATGGACCTGAAATGACGGGAAAACCAGACCGTATCAGACCCAAAGTGGCGCAGCAATCAGACCCGAAAAACAGTCCGTAACAACCTGAAAATAGTCCAGAAAATGGACCTAAAGCAGACCCAAAAATCAGACATGCAGTGACGTGAAAAACGGACTGCACAGACCGCAAAAACGAGGCCTGAAACGGACCTGAACAGACCCAAACTAAGCGTGAAACAGACCTGAACATGACGTACAAAACTGACCCGAAAGACGCCTAAAATCAGACATGAAAGACGCCTAAATCAGACCCATATCAGACCCAGAATAGACCAGAAATTAGACCCGAAACTAGACTGAAATCAGAAATGGTGATTGTAGAAATAGGCGTACAATAGAGTAGCAAAAATTCAGAAATGGGGTAGTGTACATGGATAGAATTAGTGGAACAATTGCACCATAGTTCCAAAACGTAACTAAATCAGATTTTGCACTAAGGATTAACATCCATTTTTTTTCAAATTACCTAACCACATATATTCATACATCTTAGCATACATTGAACATATAAAACATAACCTAACATATTACTAAGTTCTTAACACCATTCAAGTTCATAAATCATATGAAACCCACATTTAAACCACATATTGTGCTAATATAAACAATAAGGCCGAGTTACTCATTATGGTCACCTCAAAAGCGATTATGCTCCAATTTCTTCTTCAACAATGAAACTATCAACACCAAGATCCTCTAAGTCTTCTCCTACAACGAAGACAACGGGTTTTAGATGCTTAAAAACGGAATTTACACAAAACAGCCTCTTTTTCAAGTTGAACGAAAATGAAATTGAAAGAGATAGATGTCTTGGAAATCTCGCAAGGATTCCAAAAAGGTATGACTTGCCTTGATTCGACTTCGGGAAGACCTCGAAATGTTGAGTTTAAGCTTGAAGAAAATAAGAAAAATGGAGGTTTTGGGAAGTCAGTAGAAAGAGTTGTGAGGAAGGAGATTATGTCGACATAAAGGGTTTTTGGGGGGTTTAAGTAGTCCTTTTCCGTTTAAATGAAAACGGGTTTGGAAATGAACGGGTTTTATGATACGGACTTAAACTTGCCAAGTTGTATTCGTCTTAAGGACTTAAGGTTCTTAAGACGGATCTCACGAAATATTTAAAATTTAACTTATCAATAAATATTAAAATATTATTTTATTCCATAAAAATAATTAAAACCTCTAAAATATAATTTACGAAAATGCGGGATGTTACAATCACCCCATCTTTCAAAAAGTTTCGTCCTCGAAACTTGAAGACAGAAATAAGTACGAAAACGACTCCAACTTTCAAAATGTACCATACGGTTTATGGTAACCCAATCTTTATCTTTAAAAGGTTTTAAGAAACAAAAGATTTCAAGGCACAAGTCTTGTCAATGGACATTGGGATTCTCGTTACGTATTCAAGAGTCCGACATTCCAAATCTGAGACAAGTCCCAAAATTTGTTCAAAATTAGATTGATTCGGTGTTGACAAGCACATCACAGGTTATCAGACGTCTCCAATAACAAGTTCTAGTGGCGGTCAACGTTGAAATCCATCAAAGTTGTAAAACGTTCTGCTCTTTAAAATCAAGTTTTCTTCAAAATCAACCTTTATTTACTTTCAACAAAAGAGGGAGCAGTTTCCAAATCCTCAAAAAATTAAGATTTTCCAAAAATTACAACTTTTAGGGTTAACAATAGTGAACAAATTCCAAAAACAGTCACCGGTAGCGTAGAAACGATCATAGAGATTACTTTCGACACGGAGGATTGAGAGTTTCGAGTTTCACAGCCGACAGAACATATAAGGAAGGATCGAAGGAAAGAAACAACCAGGTTAGAGGTCAAGGAAAACGGTAACTCTTGCTAAACATGGGGTCACTAATCACTCGATCCATACTCAAAGCATCGTTACAACGATTCCCAATATATCCCAAGAAGGACAATTCAAGTGAACTCTAGCCTCTCAATGGGTTCACGATCCCTCTTACCATTACTTCCTCCACAGAACAAGGCATTCCTCAACAAGATGTCTTCCAAAACTCTGAACCGGAATTCTATCACCATAACAACGAACTTCAAAACCCAAGATACGGTACTCATTATCCTATAACCTTAAATTTTGACAATTCGATCCTAGCAAACCTATTCCACAAGATTCGATATCTTAGATTCCCAAATTTTATTATCACAGTGAACATACAAATCAAGACCTTACTAAGGTAACAACTTCTAAATCCTCTGGTTTCTAACCACTTACCGACAGTATGCATCCCAAATGAAGTTCCAAAGGAGTAACAATTTTCACTCTTAAAGTTTCCATAAGGTTTAGACATTCACATTCCGAGATTCCTCAATTGATGTTTATAAACACTTACAAGTTTCAAGTTTCTACTCTGTGATTACCCCAAACATCAATGGCTACCCGTAAGTACGTTAATAGGCAAATGTCGAGGTTCTATAAGTAACTCAAGGTCAACACTCAGTCAGCTCCATAAGTCTACTTGTAAATGTCTCAATATTCTCACGCCGTTAACAATAACTCTCGTTCCTCAAATTTGGTCCTTTCTGCATTACAAAAATTCCTCAAGATAAGTAGCCCTAACTTACCTCGTTCACCTAATCTATAGCATCATTATCTTAAGCATGTCCCTCCAAAATCATCTAGCATTCTAAGTATCTTATTCTAAATCCTTAATTGGTGTCTCCAAATCTACAAATACCACTTATACATCTAGCCTCTTAACATGAAACTTTCAAGTCGGCACACTTATCCAATATTATCCGAACATTATTCTCACCAACTCTCTCAACCAAATCCTGACAACGCAGAGCCAACCATTCCTCAAGGCAGGTATCACTATTCCAAGAACAAATCAACCTCGCCACTAATCTAGGAAAAAGGGACAAGGCTCACAGAAGAGGTGATGGGTTACGAACTTCGGGGATAAACACGATACAGATCTCGAGAGAGTCACAAGAAAACGACTCGAGGAACAACGAGATGACAAGGTAAGGAACTTTAGGTATGGACTCCAATAAAATTGAAGCCACGATCGGAAGGAGAAGCAAGGAAAGAGAGAGGCGATATCAAGGATCAATCGCGGAAATCTTCCAAGGTGCGGGTCTCTCACTATTCTCACCGGGTTCTCACTTCTTACTTCTCAAATCAAGCCATTCAATTGTCGGTTCTCACGAACAATTCCTCGAACGATTTATACACCCAAACCTTCCAAACTTTTAGACAATATCACTATTACAGCTACCTATTCCCAAAAGTTTGAGATGTCCCATCTCTGCTAGCCACTCAATGGTAATTAAATAACACTTTCAGGCCATCAAACCACATGTCATATACACTTCACTTACCTCACTGTCCACCAGATAACAATTATTAAACCATCAAGTTTTTCCAAACTTTCATCTCTCAATGAATTACTTTATTCCATTCACAAACTGGCGGTGCATCCTCAAGTTTCTCTTAAGTTCTTCACTAAATAAACGTTAAGATTCAATAAGCAGCCTAGGGTCAAGTAGTGATTCACTTCTTCTAAGCTTGAGTCATAAACTCTTCAAGTGTTCAACTATTATAGCCAATGATTCGCATTCCTCAAGAACGGGCCTTTCTCAACTCAATCACTCACCTAAGTCAATCGATACTAACTCACTTTACTCATCTATTCTTTTTCATTAGCATCTTAAGCCTATTCTTCTAGGTCGCTCTATATCCTCAATTATCTTATCTAACTCCTTAACATTACTCTACAATCCACAAACTTTCACGATCTAAGCATGGTTCTCAAGGTTAGGTTCCACCGAATACTAAGTATACAACTCAACCTTCAAGCAAGTATCCTATCACTCACTTTCACTCTCCCAATTGGATAGACAACTAGACCCTTAGAGCACCAAAACATGTCTCTCGATACCTCTTAAGTTATTCCTCAAATAACAATATTTCTCATAACACAGCTTACGGTTATCCTAAGACTAGTTCCTCCAAATCCAATAAAAGGGAAGATTACCTAGAGGGTACCTTAACAAAGCAAGCAACAAGGTTAAGCTGAAAAGATATGGAGATCTGTTCAAGTGAGATAGACAAATATTCTAAAAGAAGGATGTGCATTCGGAGTTATCAAAGAAGGTGATGCACGAAGGAAAGAGAAGTATCTTCAAGGCTCAGAAGCATTCTCCAACAGTAGCACCAATCTTCTATCTTCGGTAGAAACTCCAGTCTCCATCGCCAAATGGGTAAGCCCACGGTTCGTCGATTGAAAGACATAAATAAAATCAATGGCAATCAACAAACACGTTAGAACCTAATAAAAACAATCACAAAACAGACTACAACATAAGTCCTTAAATCTACCCCATCTCTCATTCATTATTCGATTATATGGTCAAGTTAAGGTTGGGGGTTACATGAGTGCGTCGGGAGCGATAACGCTCTGATACCAACTGTAAAACCCCTCGCGAAAGCGGAAATAATAAACATACAAAGTACTAAAATTGCAGCGGAATTAAAACTTTTTAACATAACTAACATGCGAGGTGATTTAAAACTGAAACTGAAAGTAAAATATAAATACAAACAGCCTGGGATGGCACATCCCTACAGGCACTCAAAACTGAAATGTAAACTAAAGTCTAGCTAACGTAAACGTGTAAGTCAATTGATGAATAGGATCATCGCTCGCTAGCCCCATGCAACCCTCTGCCAACCACCTGTCATGTACCTACATACATGTAAACATGTACGCCACAATCAGTGGGGAGTGACTAGAGTTCTCCTAGCCACCTTTTGTAACGACACGTAACACATAAACATACAATATACTCCATCATATATATAACATGTGAAGCATACAAATCTCGATAACTGAATCTCATATCATCATGCAATTACTTATGCAAGGCTCTCAACCAACTTCGGAAACTATTTGGAAGGAGAGCCGGTTTCCCTACCGGTTACCCGGTCGGGGGGTCTTTCAGTCCAAACTATTTACGAAACTGACTAAAGAGTCATCCAATGCCTTGGATGAACAAACTGTTACCAAGGTAATATAATCATCAATATCATCATGCATATCTGACACTGTACCAACTCAAGGCAAGCAGATATAAAACAGCAAGTATAAAGGTTCAGAGGCGACATCTTAACGCATAACCTAGATACTAAATCGATCAACAAGTATAAAGGTTCAGAGGCGACATCTTAACGCATAACTTAGATACCAAATTCACAATCTCAAGCAAGGACTCAGAGGCGAAAACTCAACGCATGGACCGGCTATCAATAAGACACTAGACTCAGAGGCGAAAACTCAACGCATGGACTAGCACTCAATTCACAATCAAAGTAAGGAACTCAGAGGCGAAAACTCAACGCATGTTCCCCTACTACATCACAAAATACTAGACTCAGAGGCGAAAACTCAACGCATGTTCTAGCACCAAACACCTGCACTCCGGGTAAGGTATGACAACCTGACTGCCCCATCGTGCAGTTGCTCTACTCGTCAGACTCAGAGGCCAGCTTAAGGCATGTCCTGACGCGATCACTCAAACATGTCTGGACTCAGAGGCGAAAACTCAACGCATGTCCCAGACACGACAATCAAACATGTATGGAGCTCAGAGGCGACACCTTAACGCATACCTCCATACACGACAAACAAACACATATAGGGCTCAGAGGCGACACCTTAACGCATACCCCTATATATGACAATCAATCTACGTATTAAGTTCAGAGGCGACATCTTAACGCATAACTTAATACGCATCACTATAAGCATTCAACTTAAAACTAAACTTAGTTCTTATCTCTTATATTTCTAAACAACACTTAATTAACCCCGGAAATTAAGTTGAGGGAGAGCCGGTTTCCCTTTCGGTTACCCGACCGGGGGGTCTCTATCCTCTCTCCATTCCCGAACCCAATATAGTGCCGCCCGAACTTCGGGGACCTCAAACACACATACAAGTATACGAGAAAGGCCACTTTCGATTAAGTTATTTCCAAACAACGACTATATATTAAAATATCTTAGTCCGATAAGAATTATAAACGTACACTTAAGAATTAACTAATTTTAGACAAGTCACTGACTACTTTACTAAATCTTACTTAGCTCAAACATATTTTACTAAGTACTTGATTATGTCCCAATTAACCGGTTCAACCGATAAAGGAAATAAACACGATTTAAATTAAACTTGATATTATATTACTTATATTTTATACGGGGAGAAAATCGATTAACTGATTAAATTATTTCGACATGCTTCTAAAAAAAAGTCGTATCCCATTAGTAATTCGTAACGATTTCTAACGCATTATATTTAAACGTAAACAAGCTAGCAAGCATGTACGTAAACTAATTAATTCAAGCAAGCTAACAAGCACGTACGTAAAATAATAATTAAATAATAATAATAATATGAACTATAGTCAGACAACACGTATTACTAATAATAATAATAATATAAAAGCTAATAATAGTACATAGTAGTACTACGGTACCAATTGCGAGAAAAAACCAGCAATTGTAGCATTTGTTTCATTGAAAAGAAGAGGAAATAGCAGTGACTTCGAATCAACAAAAACGCAGCAACCAACAACCTGGACAGACGCACAAAACAGACGCCATCAGACCCTTAAACAGACGTGTATCCGACGTGTATCCGACCCTTAAAACAGACGTGAAAATAGCCCATTTCAGACCTGAAAACAGACCATATCAGACCTGAAAACAGACCCAAAATAGACCAGAAACAGACCAGAAAATGGACCTAAAACAGCCCCCAAAACAGACTGTAACAGCCCCGCAACTGACTAGAAACACAGTCTGTATCAGACCCGAAAACAATCCCAGAAATGACGAGAAAACAGTCCAGAAAATGGACCTGAAATGACGGGAAAACCAGACCGTATCAGACCCAAAGTGGCGCAGCAATCAGACCCGAAAAACAGTCCGTAACAACCTGAAAATAGTCCAGAAAATGGACCTAAAGCAGACCCAAAAATCAGACATGCAGTGACGTGAAAAACGGACTGCACAGACCGCAAAAACGAGGCCTGAAACGGACCTGAACAGACCCAAACTAAGCGTGAAACAGACCTGAACATGACGTACAAAACTGACCCGAAAGACGCCTAAAATCAGACATGAAAGACGCCTAAATCAGACCCATATCAGACCCAGAATAGACCAGAAATTAGACCCGAAACTAGACTGAAATCAGAAATGGTGATTGTAGAAATAGGCGTACAATAGAGTAGCAAAAATTCAGAAATGGGGTAGTGTACATGGATAGAATTAGTGGAACAATTGCACCATAGTTCCAAAACGTAACTAAATCAGATTTTGCACTAAGGATTAACATCCATTTTTTTTCAAATTACCTAACCACATATATTCATACATCTTAGCATACATTGAACATATAAAACATAACCTAACATATTACTAAGTTCTTAACACCATTCAAGCTCATAAATCATATGAAACCCACATTTAAACCACATATTGTGCTAATATAAACAATAAGGCCGAGTTACTCATTATGGTCACCTCAAAAGCGATTATGCTCCAATTTCTTCTTCAACAATGAAACTATCAACACCAAGATCCTCTAAGTCTTCTCCTACAACGAAGACAACGGGTTTTAGATGCTTAAAAACGGAATTTACACAAAACAGCCTCTTTTTCAAGTTGAACGAAAATGAAATTGAAAGAGATAGATGTCTTGGAAATCTCGCAAGGATTCCAAAAAGGTATGACTTGCCTTGATTCGACTTCGGGAAGACCTCGAAATGTTGAGTTTAAGCTTGAAGAAAATAAGAAAAATGGAGGTTTTGGGAAGTCAGTAGAAAGAGTTGTGAGGAAGGAGATTATGTCGACATAAAGGGTTTTTGGGGGGTTTAAGTAGTCCTTTTCCGTTTAAATGAAAACGGGTTTGGAAATGAACGGGTTTTATGATACGGACTTAAACTTGCCAAGTTGTATTCGTCTTAAGGACTTAAGGTTCTTAAGACGGATCTCACGAAATATTTAAAATTTAACTTATCAATAAATATTAAAATATTATTTTATTCCATAAAAATAATTAAAACCTCTAAAATATAATTTACGAAAATGCGGGATGTTACACATTAAACTTTGACCTCTCAGATTTCTAGACAAATTAAACAACTAAATATCAAAATCAAAGTTCATATTAATTTTTAAATCTCAACCTTTATTGTTAGAATATTTTCTGCAACAAATAAATATCGCATAATTTTAATGTTACACCAGTTGTAAAATAATATATAATGTGTTAATTTCAAGGAGAAATAATAACATACTTAACGTTAAACATTGACCTCTTAATTTCTATATAATAACATAAAAAGGCTAGTTTGAGCACCATATTATGACACGTGGCGGTCTTAGGATCTCCTAGAAATAAATTGTGTTTATCATTTTGATTAATCCTACAATTAATAATTAATGAAGACGTCATAATTAATTTACTACCCACAATGGTTAATACTACCTATTTCTACAATAACATAAAAAGGCTAGATTGAGCAGCTAACTAAACGACACGCGTCGGAATAAAATTACATGGTAGATTAAATTTTTCCTAAAAAAATATTAAAATAGAACACGAAAAAGCAAAGTAGTGATCATCAATGTCGAGAATAAATAATATCACTCAGAATAATAAATACATGATTCAACAGGAAAAAATAAAATAATTATTAAGAAAAAGGTACAGAAATCCCGTGATTTTTCACGGGAAATTAAACTAGTTTAAAATTAAAAAGGTTAAACGACAAATAAAAATTTGCAAGGTGGATTTTGTAAAAAAAAAAAAAGTAGAAAAAAAATTAATGCAAACCTTTTACATTTAATTTCTCTTGACTCTATATTTATGCCTATATTAAATTTGCTAATAATTAAGAGAATGCTCAAAAGTCATGAAAATGTGCTACATATTTATGTATATATGAAATAAATTAAATAATAATAATAATAATAATAATAATAATAATAATAATAATAATAAAAGACGTATAAAAGTCGTAAACCGCATCCTTAATTGGTTATAAATGTTTAATGGAAGGTAACATTTGTGAGCCAATATTTTTTTTATCTCCATCACCAAGAAAATTGTATGTGTAATAATCTTTCTTATCATTGTATCAATACTAAGTTAATGTAAGCTAAATAATGTATTAAGGTTTTATTTATCTATTTATTTATAATAATTAGCTATGAATGGCTCATTTAACTTCACATATATGATGTTTTTTTTCATTTAGGACTATCGAGATTTGTGGAGTTGTGATATTCAAAGATAAATATACTTGCATTTTTATGATTCAATGCCTTATTTCTTTTATTATTTAAATGAAAACTTAAATTAATAACGATAAGTTTAACATTACATAAATCAAATTTCACCATTTTGTTTGTTATTAATCTCTCGATGAATTTTTGTTTTAGGGATGATTCATTGGAGAAAGAGGGTTATATGAAGAAAACGAAATATTATAATTGTTTAAACAAATACTCCCTCTATCTCATTCAATACTATATTATAAACTAATTACTAGATTGATAACATGAATGTGAATGAATAATTGTTTTTGGTTTCATAAATAAAAAGTAGTATTTTGTAAACTTTCAAATCTATATTTTATTTTGGCATGTGTTATGTTTTTATTCATCATTTTTTCCTTTTGATAGATAACTAGCTCTCATAAAATGAAATTGAAGTTGCCTAAATATACATTATTGTCTAATATTTATGCATACATGTCATATTATTCAATGTACATGTTTTTGACAAATAGATATAGAATGATATATTAAGACTAATATTTATTAAACTTCATAATTATGTTACTTACAAAATATATGATTTATGAGAACTAAACTATCAAGAAGATAAAAAGCTCTAAAACTCTATATGTTTTAAACTCCTTATATTAGGGGATTTCTCGTTCTCAAAACAAGAAAGTAAGAGAAAGAGAAATAATCCAACATTATGCATTAATAATTTGACTTTTTGTCTTCTGTTACTAACTTCATTTGCCTATATAACAAATGGAGGTTCAAGTTGTTCAATAGAAAATTCAGTACACAATTTATCTATAAAAATTACAATCTAATTAAAAGGCAACCTTCTTTATTGAGGAAATATACGTATTGGTTAGCTACTAAGAAGGATCATTTGTGGGTGAAATGGGTCAATCATGTGTATATGAAAGATGAGAATTGGAAAGATTATGTAGCCCCTTATGATTGTAGTTGGTCTTGGAGAAAGATTATGGCAGTGAAGGATGTATTCAAGAATTGTTACACTAGTGATAAGTGGCTGAGTAGCAACAAAGAATACACAGTGAGGGAGGGTTATAATTGGCTTAGAGTTAGTTGCTGGAGTGAGAATTCCGTGGAGGTTTATGTGTTGGAATTCTATGAACATTCCCAAACTTCCATCATCTTTTGGTCTGTCCAGCATCAACGCTTATATACTCTGAATAGAATGCATAGAATGGGGATCACCAGGGATATGACTTGTTATATTTGCTGTATGGGGATTGAAACTCACCAGCATTTGTTCAAGGACTGCTTGTACTTCAAGAAGTGTATGGATGAACTTCAAAGGAGATTACATATCAATGTAACTGATATGATGCAGTGGTATTCGAAGGACAGGAAGAGTTCCAGTCTGCAGAAACGATTTGTGGGAGCCAGTTATGTCAACATGATTTATTACATTTGGATGGCAAGAAATTCAGCTCGAATTGAGTTGTACTTGCCTACCCCAAATGCTTTGACGGTAAAAGTCTGCCAAGAGGTTAAAGAGAGATGCTGGTACAAGAACAAGAAGATATTGATGCCTCGTGATCAAAGATGGATTGATAGTCTGTACGTAATTAATTTTGTCTTGATTAGTTCAACTTAGCTAGGAGGTAGCTTAGAAAACCTTCACCTTGTATTGATCCGTTTGGTTTTGGTTTTTATATACTTACCTTTTAACAAAAAAAAATTAAAAGGCAATCTTAGACATTTATTTTTTTGCCACATGATAACTACACTAAATTATAAAAAAAAAAAAAAACTAGATTTAAATACTTATTAATAATTTTTTTTTTCCAAGTTAATTAATCGACTCATGTTGCTGAGGGTTTTGAAAGTAAATAATTTATAATTATAGGATCAATAACATAAGTTTATTTTTCACCGAATAACAATTGATATGTTCTCATTCATGCCAAGTTAAAACAACTATCATCTCACATGTGTTTCAATATAAATATAAATAACTTATAAAGGAGAAGCCAAAACAATTACAATATTAGATGTGACGGCCTAGTACGGTATATGTAGTTTCAACAATTTTAGTAACATATACATCATTTGAACAAAGTTTAACATCTCATTTACAATTTACAGTTTACAATTTACAATGCATATTTGATTAAGGCATGTTGCTCGGATGTTGATGAATTGGTTGAGTTGCTCATGAGTTTATTGAACGGGTTTTCACATGCGGGTCATGACTCATGAGTTACTCGACTTATAAAAAATTGGGGTTTTCCCATTGATGCCCCCGTGGTTTTCACTTTTCCCACTTGTACCCCTGCGTATAGCACTTTACTAGCCGTACCCCTAAACTTAATTAGTTAAACCCATCAATAGCCAAACATGCTTATGCCGTCTGTTTTAGACGTTAAGTGTCATGTTGGCACTCTATTTGCCAAATAAGCACCTGACTTGGCAAAGGGTTTTTCCCATTGATGCCCGTGTAGTTTTACTTTTCCCACTTGTATCCCTGCATTTTTGCATTTTCGGTTTCAATGTTGAGCCCGATATCTTTAAAACCACATTGCTTATTATATCCCTTTTAAATTAATAAAAAAAATGTAATATATCGTTTATTATATCTCTTTTTATATCACACGAGATAATACCGTTATATATTAACTTTTATTTTATTCAAAAAAAGTTATTATCTAATATTCACAACTTAGTTTATATTAAGTGGATCAAGACGACATACAAGACGAGTGTCATTACCTGTTAATGTTCATATCGACCCTACGACGTCACTTCCCTATTTCATCATTGAAGCACCAACTAAATTTTAAATTCTCAGTTCCCTCTTTCTTTTGATCTATCATAAATTCTTCCCATATTTTTTCGGTTTCGATAAATTTTGTATTTATAGTCTTTTACAGGTAATTTGAGGCCAGGTTAATTTTAAATTTTTTAATAAAAATATTTCTGACACTTTTACTATTTAAGTAAATTTAACAATTGATTGTTTCGGTAAATCTTCGGATATCAACATAAGATATATTTGTAATACCTTGAATTAAACATCGGAAAATTTGAACTTTAAATCGGATATCCGACTCATGTAATTTCAATTCCAACAATTTTTTCACTCCTTTTGAATATTCTTTACGTAAGGTTACAAATGGGAAAAGTGAAAACCATAGGGGCGTCAATGGGAAAACCCCTTGCCAAGTCAGGTGCTTATTTGGCAAATAGAGTGCCAACATGACACTTAACGTCTAAAACAGACGGCATAAACATGTTTGACTACTGATGGGTTTCACTAATTAAGTTTAGGGGTACGGTTGGTAAAATGCTATACGTAGGGGTACAAACGGGAAAAGTGAAAACCACAGGGGTATCAATGGGAAAAACCTTAAAAAATATTTAAAAACCATGTCCTATTAGTATATTAATCAAAATAACAATTAAAATACAATATATAGTGTTGATAATAAATCAAAGTTGTTAAATAAATAAGGCATTAACTAACTAACTTTTATGTATTTCAAGACTATATCTTTTTAAATGGATCACCTAATTTCTCGAACAAATCTTAAGAATATGATAAAATAACAAACTAAAATAGATAAACCCGTGAATTCCACGGGTCACAAACCTAGTTCTATTTCTTATATTAACAATGATACAATTGTAATTAAAAACTCCACATTGCGACATCTTTTTATACACACCCTTAAATATTTCAAAAAATACCGACACAAAACACACTATAATGTCATTCCATATTAAAAAAAAATCCCCTACTAAAGGGAGTATTCGATAGATTGAAAGGAGTAAAACATTTGATTATTTAATTTTGTGTCTTAACAAATAAATAAAATTGAGTTTATACACATGATTTTTTACACGTTTTTAGCCTATATTTATACTATTTGTCGATTCTTATTTTCATATTATACACTTTTACAAATAAAATTTATTTGCTTACCTGCTCCAATCAAATATCTCACGTTACCACCTTTTTTCCATTTTTAACCCTTCCATCTGACTAACAAACCAAACCCATCAAAATCAACTTTAACCATATCTATATATCCCTAAACAACTCATCCCACATATGAATATATTTTTTCTCTCTCTTAAATTATAGTCTCAACATTTGAGATAATCTCACCCATCGAGTGTCATTCTCACCCACTTAACCAACTTAACCATCAAAATCAATTGTAAAATGTATCCCTGAAATCCCCAGCCCGCATACATTTACTTATATTACTAAAATTACACTCTTCAACATCAGAGAGTAACCCTACTCCAAGACACTTATCTCCTCCCTCAAGACCTATCTACCCCTACTCATCAAAAATATAGACACTTCCAATGTAAAGTCAACCTCCATCCTATAACAATCAAAATTGAGTATATATACATGTTACCTCAAAGATTTGGAACCTATTCTCACAACATCGATATCTCTGTTATTTTCAAAAAAAAAAAACTTTGAAATAAAATATATTTACCTACTTTCTCAGTTGTTCTAATTGTTGCCTTAGTACATATGTATCATTTTTTCACACCATTTAGGTATTCTTCGTACCCTTCTCAACTAAGTACCCAACTTGACCAACAAAATCAACCGTATCAACCATATCTCTGAACAACCCTAACTTGCAGACATTTTCTTGTACAATTCAAACCACAATCTTAAACGTCGGAGAGTAACTCTATCTATACTCGAAGATACTTACCTACTCTTTTGAGACATGTTTATCCCCATCCCTAAAAAAAATCGACACATTTAATATAAAATCAATTCCTACCCTATTGTAAAGAATAAGTTGAAGATATATGGAGGACAAAAAAGGAATACTGACTATAATAAACTATAATCTAATACTATCTAAAAAATAATTTTGATCATTTTACGGCTTACTTTATCCGTCTCGGAAACACCATTTATTTGTCATTACTATGTTGTTTATGAATACTTTATAATACCCATTTACATTTCATGTCATCGCCACAATTATTTTGCTTAACTCACGTGTATCATTGTGTTCTTTATTATTTACATTTATATTTACACTCCTTAAATCGTAATTTTATAACCCAACTAACCAACTTGCTCATTAGAATCATCAACTATATCCCTGAACAACTCCGACCTAGTTACTTCTATTGCTCATGTCTTAAACGTCGGAGAGTAACCGTACTCCTGACGATACTTACTTCCTCTCTGAAAACTAACCTATCTACCCCGACCCCCGTAAAAAATGTGTCACTCTATAACACAATGTCCCACCAGTAAAGAATAAAGTGCAAATATGTCGGAACAAATATTTTGTTGTTTATGAAATACATTACATGTCACCCACTCAATTATTCCCCTTGACCTATCTACATCACTGTGGTCTTTAATATTTATATTTATAGTCCTTAAATCGTAATTTGACATTTTTTGAATTTCTCTAAAGTATAATATATTTGACATTTATCTTATTTTCTTTTTACTTAATTAAAGAAATTATCTTATTTCTTTCACATAATTAAGTACGAAAGTGTATAATATTCACGTAAATAGTAGTGTAACACCCCGTTAACTTACGAACGGTAATTTTTAAGAATTTAAAATAATATTTCGGAGATTTAATTATATTTTAATTCATTTTCGTAAACAATGCTCGTTATCCATACATCTTCCCCAAACAACATCGACTATGTACCTGTCATACATGAAACATGTATGCCACAGTTAGTGGGGAGTAACTTCGGGTTCTCCCAGCCACTTTTTGTCAGAAAAAAAGTAAACGGTAATACAAAACATCTTATACATATAAACATGTATATAACTTAAGAAACAACAATATAGATATTGTTAAACATAATCATCATCATTAACCATGGGCAATAAGCCAAAACATGTGAATGAACGAATATAAAAATCAAGGCAATTGGACATAACCATCCAAACCAAACATGCGATAAATGAACATAACCGTTCAAACCAAACATAACAATAAGTTATTAAGCAAAAAAGAATAGAATGAACACATGTTAGCGAGCATAACCGCTACCACTGACATGCTAGGGCGTATAGCTGTAGCCTAACTACCGGAGCGGATAATCACGACATCCGAAAACTATATATAGCGTAACCGCTGACTATATGCCTAAGACCTGGCCAGACCTCTCGATATAGTAACCTACACCGAATGACACACGGGGACAGGAGCACATATAGTACGACCTCCGAACAATCACGAACATAGAATAAAATCTCATGACATGGGTGGCGTTAGTTCATTACAACGGTACACAAATCGTACCAACGCTATCTACTCACAAACAAGGTAACATAATCGTCACCAACGCAACTCAGGATGACATAACAATCATCTATTCAACTTAGGCTAACGTAACTGTTAACCGAGTCCTTTAACACACATGAGCCAACAAAAGACAAACATAACAACACTTAAGTTAATTCCCAGAAACTATCTGCCATGGGAGTCGGTCTCCCTTCCGGTTGCGCGGCCGGGGGTCTTCCTCCTCAAATCAATTCCCAAAAACAGCATAAGTGCCGTTCCAACAAACTTGTAATAACATAACCGTTAACCATTCAAGCATAGGATAACAAAAGAGAAGAACATCTCATATGATAACATACAAGCATACGAATCATACAGAAAAAAATTAAACGAAAACTGATTAGTGAATCATAAGTTATAAGCATACGATTCATACGGAAAAGGAATGAATGAGAGCTAAATAACAAGTAATATATTTTATAAACATACTTCCCCAAAACAAGGCAACACAACCCTTTACCAACACCTTTAAGAATTTCCAAAAGCACGATACAAAACACGCACAAACGAAGCAGCCCGAGAGCGACGCAGCCTACGTTGCCCATGCCGCAGCTTGCGTTACCTAGCCGTAGCCTGTGTTGCATGGCCGCAGGCCTGCGCTATTCACTGTACAACACGCCACTTAGTTTTCAACAATAAATTAACCCGACGGTCTCAAGACGGTAATTATACATGATCAATGTGATGAAAAAGACACTTAAATTCCAACATTATGTAATATATTATCTCACACATACTTAAATCAACCATTAGATACAATAATCCTCATCTTACATATGATTAATTCATCAAACAATTTTTTATGAGCAAACATCATGAATTTGTGAGACTTATCAAATTAACCATATTCAATCACCATAACCTCATCTAAAATCAGAAACCTTCATGAAATTCATACTAACATGTGAGGAAGCAACACAAACAACCACTACAAAAAAAACACGGAGTACTGACCGAATTACTGACGGATTTTATAGTCCGTCAAATGTTTCGCTCTACTGACCTATTACTGACGGATATTCCGTCAGAAATGTTTTCTGGCGGATAAGCTGTCACAAATCCGTCGACATAAAAGAGCACGAACACAAAATGGCAGTCCGCGAATTGTTGGATGATAGTTCTGACGGATAGTCCGTCAGGAACTTCTGGTCAAAGTTTTCTGGCGGACTTTCCGTCAGGACGTTCTAAAAAAATATTAATTTTTTAAGTGTTCTGACGGAATATCCGTCAGAAATACAATTCATATAAACTGACAAAAGCCTGACTTTTCTGTGAAGTTGGACTTGTATCCCGACGGATTATCCGTCAGGAATCTTTAATAATTAAATCTTACGGATTATCCGTCAGGAATATTTAATAATAAAAAAATCCTGACGGATTATCCGTCAGAATCGAATTATTAAGGATTTCTGACGGATAATCTGTCATGATTTTTTTAAAGTTTATGGAAATCAACTTCCTCGTTCACTCTTTCATTTCGTTGTTCCCCAAAATTTTCCCCACTCTTTATTCTCTACTCCCAAACTCCGTTTTTCTACTCCCAAAATCCGTTTTTCTAATCTATCAATCCCACCACCTTGACAACCACCACCACCCTACAAACTCCACCTTGCATAATAGGTAATGTATTTATATTTTTTCAATAATTTGCAGTTTTCTTTTCGTTTTGTTTCAATTCGTTTCTGATTTTTTTGTATTTACTGTGTGAAAATAACCACCACCACTTCTGCCATCATCACCACCTTGCAAAATTACTTAGGTAATTTTGTATCTTTATTACATAATTAGTTTATTTAAAAATGGGTTAATTTGGTAAAGTTAGTGTAATTGATTTAGGTTAATAGATAATTAGTTAGAAAATTTGATCTAGGATAGTCCCAATTAGATAGAAAAAATGACCTAGGATAGTAGCCGGTTAGATAGAAAAATTGACATAGGATATTTGCCAATAATTTGTTGTTGTTGTTGTTGTTGTTCTTGTTGATAATTGTTAGTGTTGTTAGTTGGTAATTGTTAATTGTTGTTGTTGTTGTTGTTGATAGTTGTTAGTTGTTAGTTGTTAGTTGTTAGTCGTTAATTTTGAATTTTGAATTGTTAATTGTTGTTGTTGTTGTTGATAATTGTTAATTGTTAGTTGTTAATTGTTGATTATTGTTATTGTTGTTATTGTTGTTGAGAATTGTTAGTTATTGATAATTATTATTTGTTAAATGTTGACCTAGTATGTAAAACCCCTCGCGATAGTGGAATAATAAACACACAACATGCGGAAAAATGCGTGGAATTTAAATTTTTTAACATGATTATAAACATGCGAGGAGAATTACTTAAACAAAATGCGGAAGATAAAACGATAGATAAATTTATAAGTTATATACAACTGTAGCAAACCGGGATAGCATATCCCAAGACTATATCAAAACTGTAAGTAAAGGGTCTAGCTAAACGATATAGGTAATGCCATGTCGATGCACTACATCGCTCGCTAGCTCTCACGTATCCCCATTTCAACACCAACCTACAAACATGAAAACATGTACGCCACAGTCAGTGGGGAGCAACTAGAGGTTCTCCCAACCACTTATTGTCAATAAACATGTAAGTAGATAAAACACGTTATTCACATAAACATGCTCCAACATAAATGAAAATCACGTGAAGTATAAATTCATACATCATCATAATAAGCTATGAATAAAGATATACTTTACTTAACCATTTCTCATTAACTCAAATATGCTTATCAACAAGCATATTAGATTCAGTTAGCTCAATATTTAGTTAAGAGGCCCTGACTCAGGCATAACTAAACAACTCAATCAGCAGCATCTAGAACAATACCCCAACTCAGGCAAGTCTAGACACACTCAATCTACATCATCTAAGTCAGACCTTAACTCAGGCAAGACTAGACACAAACAATCTGCAACATCTAAGTCAGACCCCAACTCAGGCAAGACTAGACACAAGCAATCTACAACATCTAAGTCAGACCCCAACTCAGGCAAGACCAGATGCACACACAATCTAGAGTGACTAGATTAGAGACCCCAACTCAGGCATGCCTAGGCACACACAATCAACAACATCTAGATCAGAGACCCTAACTCAGGCATGACCAGACACACTCAAGTCGCATGGGTTCAGAGGCCCCGACTCAGGCATTAACCAACACTCGGCAACCACACTTTAGGCATGGCGTCAATGACCGTAGCTACCCCAACGTACAAATCACCCTTCGTGTCGAAATCAGAGGTCCCGACTCAGACATGACCCGACACGGTCAAACACACGTACAGGCTCAGAGGTCCCGACTCAGGTATGACCCGATACGCAACACACACACGCATCGAACACAGAGGCCTTACTCAGGCATGATTCGATACACAAGCAAACAAAGATACGTATTGTACTCAAAGGCCCCAACTAAAGCATATTCCAATACGCATCACTAAATGATCTACGACTCAATCACTTTACTGAAACGTAGTACTCATATGATAAAAGACAAGCATAGAAATCATATGGAGAAAGAATTATTCAAATCGGAACAACCGATCACAAATAAAAATGTGATATAAAGAGAACATGACCTCTCAGTCGGCTAGGCGACCGGCAGCCAACCGACCGACTGTCAGTCCCTTCTCACTACAGCCTTTCGTAAAATTTCACAAGAGGAATGGGTTCTCAGCCGGTGGACCGGCTGTCGGCCACCCGGCGGACAACACCCCTCAAGTTGATTTTTCCTAAAATTTCAAAGGAGAAAAGTCTCTTAGCCGGTGCACCGATCGCCGGGCACCCGGCTAAGGGACCCTTCCCAATTTTTCCAAAACTCCCGAACCCACACAAAGGGATTCTCAGCCGGTGGACCAGCGGCCGACCACCCGGTTGAGAATACCTACACTTAGAGATTTTCCAATGTAAAATTAATATGTATGTGAAATTAGATAGCAAGTCGTATTTTAATTCGTACGGGAGTCGACTTACAAATTTCATCATTTTTAAACATGTTTTTAAATTAGATGTCGCAACCAAATACTAATTTGTTAAACGATTTCAAGTAAAGTAATTATATGAATTAAACATGTGAAATAGTGAAATAGAATAAATTATAGTAGCATGAAGAAGTAGTGGCAAGTAACAATGACCAAACAACAACATACAACACATGTGACACTGGCTAGCAGCGTGCAACAATAAGCTTAGCAATAGCTACATTAGATAATAAAAATTAACAGCAACTAGACTTCAACATACACACTAACAGCATGGGCAGCAACACACGGTAACAACAACATTGGATAGCAGTGGCAGCATGAAACGCAACAACTATATCAATAAACAAAAACCAGTAGAGCGGTGGCAGAAACAACAGTTCGTAAACGCAATAACAAGTGTTTAGCATAGACGAGAACAAAGGGAAAACGCAACACCCACAATAGCAATAACAGGCAACAGGCAACGACAGCGGCCACCGGCAGTACGCAACAACAGTGCAGTGGATAGCAGCAGCACCACGTAATAACCAGCAGCAGCTCGTGCGACAACAGGGATTTTAAATAGAGTAGCTGGCGGCAACAATTTAGCAGATACCGACAATGAACATTAGAACATTAGAAACAACGAACGACAACACACATCAGTAAGCAATATCACGATGACAGAAACCAACACCAGGCATTAACAACAGCAGCAACCCAACACGGCAATAATAATGGCGAGAAGCATGAGAAGCAGAAGTGCAATGTAATAATAATAACTGAGGTTAACAGTAGTAGTTCGTGATAGCAGTTTGTAACTATCAGCAACAGAACAACAACACGTTCAACAACATTTCACAACCCTAAACAGATTTACAAACACATTCACTTAGAACTTAACATACAACAAACAAAAGACGAATTTTTGACATAAGTCGAGTAACCTCTCAAAGTTACCTCTTTTTTCAATTAAAACTCCAATTTATCGTTAATCCAAGTTCGAAATCGACCAAGACACGACCTACACAAACAATGAACGAATTTTAAGAACAAAAACGAAAATGGGTTTAAGGGAAGGAATTTCGAGATGCCCAAGAGCTGGAATTTATTACCGAGAAACGGCGACGACGGCGAGATGAAGAGAATGGCGTGAAAATCGTTCGAAATCGTTGAGAAACGAAGAAATGGCGAAGTTTTTTGTGAATTGTTTACATTGTATACAAATGGTGGAAAGTAAGAGGATAAGGTTTAAGTGGTTGAGGATGATGTTTGTGAAATGCCTTTTATATAAGAAATGGGTTTTGGGTCGGAAAATCAACACAAAAATCGAGTTTGAACCGGGTTTCATTTATGAGTCAGAAAATGCTCAAATATCACTACCTCACCATTTTTACAATTATTACAACTCGAAATAACAATTGAACACATAGATTACATTTTACGAAATACATAATACGTTTAAATTT
This sequence comes from Silene conica, assembly GCA_029255685.2. NCBI lineage: Eukaryota > Viridiplantae > Streptophyta > Magnoliopsida > Caryophyllales > Caryophyllaceae > Silene > Silene conica. The sequence continues at coordinate 61,778,094 of CM055311.2, read as the reverse complement.
TCCGAACAGTAAAGTTAGTTTAAATTTTCCGAACGGTAAAGTTAATTAAAATATAGTTTATGTAATTAGCCGAAATGTCATTTAAAACTAAAATTCTTTTAAAATTAAAATTTATTTCATTTAAATATAATTATGAAATTTTATGAAATATAAATCATTCCGAAATTAGAATTAAAATCAGTAAAATTACGAGTCTGAAATACCTTTCAAAAAGTTTCGTCCTCGAAACTTGAAACCAGGAAAACAATAAATACAACGACAACGCTATCAACCAAAACGTTTACTGCAATCACGATATTTCCAAAACTTAGATTCCTTTCAAAGATTTCAAAATAATTCACAAGGCACGAGTATTCATCAAGGAGTGTTGGGGCTCTCGTTGTACATTCAAGAACCTGACAATTTAAATCAGAGACAAGTCCATGGTCAAACCAAACCAAAATTCAAAATCAAAACAATCAAGCGTCGATGAGCATAGTACAAGCTATTAGACGTATCTAATAACAAGTCCTAACGTCACATCAGTGCTAAAACCAATTAAAATCGTAAAGCATTTCAAACTTCTCAAAATATGGCTTTTTGAAAGCAACTTCTATTTCTAAATTCTCAAAATACGTAAATTTTGTAAAAGTAACCAATGGTTACTATTGAATTTTATGTTTGTAACGGCCACATTAAGGTGAATGTTACTATTCATTGTCTATTAATAATGTATTGAATTACTCTAATTAATCACATTTAGTATGTGATTAAGTGAGACTTTTATCTCCCTTGTACTTCCCTATGGAGAAATATAAGATGGAGAAAAAGCTTTAGAAAGAGGTAATTTTATATTGATAAATATAAACATCTCTATACACAATACCTATGCAAAATATACAATTTCTAGAGGCTAGGTCCACCATCAATATGGGACTTGGGATTTGGGGTGTGGAAATATTCCGGGACTCTAGTAGCCGCCGGAGGTACGATATACGGTAGTGGGCAGTTAGCGAACACAACGATCCGATCGCTTCCGCATAAAGGTATGTCCTTATTTTCCTACAGTGGTATCAGAGCAAATGTGTTATGCTTCTGTCCCTACAATTATGCGTTTTATCCACATCCATTTTGTTGGAATTACAATGTCTTTTCGTCGACAAGTGTTTGTCACTTGTTCGAGATGGGTCAACTCATAAGGCAGAGAGATTGTAATACAAATTTGTTTTGGTTGATCCACACGATGGTGGTAGTAATAATTTTCTCTTGTGTAGAGAAGATCAACTTGTAGAAATTAAATTTCGTTTTCTTATCTTATTTGTATAAGAGGGATCGAGAATTGAGTGGTGTAAGGGTGAAATAAGACTAATAATGACTAAATTGATGATGCATTGAAATTGGGATGTGTTCCCACTCTTATAATTTAGTTTTATAAATTTATTTTCGGTACTGATTTCATATATATAATATTCGTTTAAACGTCTTTGTGATATTATGAGTTTACAATGCTATCAATTTGTTTGGTCTTTATATTATATGAATATGTTTCATATAAAATCTAGTATGGATCATATGAATGTGTTTTATGTGTATAAAAGCGTGACGTGTATATAAATGTGTTTTATATGTCCTTTTAAATCTTAGTGATTTTAATTATATTCTATAATTTTTTACGAATATGTTTCGTACTTTTCAACTTATGCTAATTTGTCTCGTTTTTTTATGAATATGTTTCATATTAAGTCAAGTTTTATGAGTGTATGAATGAATATGTTTTATACAAAGTTAATTATGAGCCATTACATATTTTGTATTTGAGTATGTCTCTTTTATTTTTTTTTTGGGTGAATCATATAAATATGTTTTATATGAATAATTAATCACTTGTTTCATTATGATAAAAGAATTGATGAATATGTTTCATTTACGGTTGCATCAACCATATAAATTTGTCATACTATAAATTTTATTTATGGTACCAATGTGTTTGGTTAAGTTTATGATTATATGAATATGTTTCATATGATGGACAATATAAAATAAGTTTATATTAAAATTTCTTAGTGATTTAATTATGTCCTTGTTGATTATATGAGTATGTCTCATAGATTGTTTTCCCTAAAAAAAAAATCTATATGAATATGTTTCATATTGAGTTAAGTTTTAAGTATATGAATATGTTTCATATAAAGTTGAATGGAAGTCATATAAATAAGTTTTATATGAATAATTAAATATCTTAGTGATTTTAATTATATTTTATAACGTTTTATGAATATGTTTTATGAAAAACATGGACCATGTAAATTTGTTTTATGTGGGTCATAAATAGTTCGTGATATATATATATTATATTCTAGTATTTTATGAATATGTTTCATAAAGTTTACTTTACGAGTAAATGGTAAATATGTGAGTGATATTGTACAAGTTATGTAAATTTGTTCTTGTATGTACATTTTAAATGTCTTAGTGACATTTTGCTTTTAGAAGTTTGGCTAGCAAAATTCATGAGTACGAGAAATACTAATTTTCGACTCCGTGTTCGATTTGTATATGCTACTCATAATTATGTGGTATATCGTATTTTACAAGATAGTGTTAAAATTTACGAATTCGTTTTGTTTATTTTATCTTGTGAAAATTGTGTAATTTTGTAGTACATAAAAAGAAATATCTTATTGACATTTGTTGTTCATGAGATTTTCTAACTTATATACAAGCGTTGTATTTTTGTGATATAATAGTAATCGTAAATTTGTTTTACGAAATGACTTATATCTTCGTCGTATACTTGTACTTGTAAATGTGTTTTACATTAAAAAAAATTATATATCTTAGTGATATATATAATAATGGTACATGTAAAATTAGTTTTTACATGGGAGATGAGTAAAGAATTAAATACGTATTAGTTGTGTATCAATAATTCATTAAACTGTCATATGTGTTATGATCAAGTTTTTTTTAAAATTTATTTTTAAAGACGTGCAAATTTGTTTTGCATAGTGTTTTGATAATATCAAAATGATATTATTGTTCGTGCTAATTTGTTTAGCCGTTATTTTAAGGGTAATAGCTAATTTATTTAGCATATTTTAAAGGGTTAAGTGATTTTGTTTCATTTAATCTCAAGAAGGTTAATTGAATTATTAAAATTTCTGGTTTATTGCGTTTGTGATGATTATGAGCATAGCGAAATTTTCGAACGAACAATACAAACAAAGGAATTTTAATAATTTAATTGGAATTGTGCCTTAATCCATATACTTGTGTATGACAACAAGTGTTTTTTGGTGATTTGTTCACCATAGCGATGCGGTTTGAACTTTGATAATTAGAGTTATAAGATTTTGTATCTTATTAATAATCACGATTTTAGAAATTGTGATCACTATTATCTAATCGAGGTTGAAATATCTTACTAATGAGTAGGATTATGAAAATCTATGCTTTTACCAGTATTTACATTCAAATATAGTAAGCTTGATTCGTGCAAAATTGTGTTATTTTGTATGTAGATCTATTAAACTATTTTGAGACAGGTTTTACAGCTTATGTAGCGTAAGAATAACGTGTAAGTCAATTTCGTTTTGACGTGGGATACAAGATTATGTGTCTTGACCCGGAGTTTTTGAGTATTGTCACCGTGTTTCATTTTCTTAGGTGAAATGTTTTTTTTTAAACACGTGGTTGGCTTACGGAATGAGTTATTTTTCCATGGTAATTTGTTTGCCATCCGATTCTGGGATAGAAAAATGGAAAAGCTTTCGTCGTGAGTAGACTCAATCCTTAGTAAATGTCTCAAAAACTTATCCGAGAGAAAAGTCTCATGGTATGATTATTAATAGTCTATGTTCTTCTTACTAATTAGAATAAATATGTGGTATTGTTTAATACGTCGGACTTAGTGTCGACGAGAGAAAAGTATGGAGATATTATTTGTTTGGTTTATATTAGTTTTGAGCTAAATAACACCATTCTTCATCAACTCGAGTTATATGTTTGTTTCTTGCATCACCTGTTAATTCTTGTCCTGTGTGGATTTAGAAACGGAGCGAGAATTATTATAACTCGTAGCTGTTTAATCCATTGTTTGTTGATGGACAATTCAAATAGGCTTTGTGCTATTTTGACTTGTTAATTCTCTACGTACTTAGAGCGTGTGATTATTTTTCAATAATTAGTTTATTGGAAATCACGTTTTTTTTTTATTTTAACCTCATGATTGTAGTTCATTATGGCTATGTGTTTGCCCATGTATATATGTTTACCGCATTACTTTATTCATTTCTTTGATTACATTATCATATATGGTCCATGTCTCTATTTTTTATATTTCAATCTATTTTTTATTTTATTTGTGGGTAGTTAAATGTTAAGGATGCATCATGAGATCGTATGTTTTTTTCTTCTTTTGAGATGATCGATTCACGCTATATGAGTGCGTATTAATTATTTTGTCATTTTATAAAATGTTTGATATGTTCCAACGTTTTATGATAAAAGGGATAAAAACCGACTTTAAACTTAGAGTCATACTCTTAGTAAATGTGTTGGTCGTGAATAACGGTTTGATATGTTCAAAGCGTAAATGAGGAAAAAAATGTGCGTCAATTACACAATTCTTAAACATAATGACAATGTGTTATTTTAGTTGAGAAATTGTACATCACTTGATATGATTAAGTGAAATAAAACGTTGATCAATTTTCAGTCTTATGGATTAGGAAGAATTCCTTAAATATGTTTTAAGGAAATTTTGTTCGCTCTACATAAGTTTTCGGTAGTAGATTGATCATTCATCTTAACATTTGTCAAACTTTGTGTTTAAAGTGACCCACAATATTTATTCACTTAGATGTGTTTCTAAGTGTTGGCGAATGCTAGTAGATCTATGTATTGTATTCGTTACAATACAAATCAATAACTATCTATTGGTGAGTGGGAGAATTTTAAAGAACCCATTGAGACACCACTGATAGTTTAACTTCTCTTCATGTTTGGATTGTGGGAGTAGTTTCATGATCCAAGGTAATGATTAGAGTTTGTCTAATAATGAGTAAAATATTAACTTGTATGTCAAGTTATAAGGATTAACATAAGGTCGATCTTTATGGTATCTTGCTCATTATGAAGGATAGTGGGAGTTGTTTCCATCTATTCGGTTTTGTACCGTTTTTAGTAAGTGGGAGCTATCACCTTTAGTGAGAGTTTTCGCCAAGTAATAAAAAAATATAGATTGTTATTATGAGAGTATAGACATTGTGATAACGTGTGTTTATGACAGTTAGGTTTAGATTATTATGAGATATGTTCTCAAATGTTCGGATTTGTTCCGCTTTTCTTCTAAATTTTGGTCATTTATTTGGATTGTTTTCAAATGAATAAAAAGACTATTTCGTATTAAGTTCCTCATAAAAAGTTTGCATAAATTGATCAGCTGAGTTTGTCTCAAATGATTAAGATGCATGATATATATTGAGTATTAACTTATTCATGTGTTGAATGAACTTTGTAAATATATTTCATATTCCATAAATCATTTGTTTGATGTTTTGTTGGAATGGTGAAATTAATGTGTTATATCAAAATTACGTAGGAGAATAAGTTTCTCTTTGTTAATTGGTGACATATTGGTATTTAATTTAGAAGAAAAATAAAATTTTTATTTCTAAACCTATGCTCAAAAGCAAGGAACGATTAAGTATTGTTTCTTGTTCTAGTGTAGTTGGTTTTTTGATGTGTATCTTGTTTAGTACATAGTTGAACGTCAATTTGTGATTGATAAGTATTTGTTACCTAATCAATCCTCTACACGCACAATGATACGTAATCAAGTTTTTTTTTACTTTTTGGCTTTTGTGACAAGAATAAATTAGTTCTTGTGCAGGACTAAGAGTTGTCTTCAAGTAAGATTGACTAACAAGATTGTTGACGCATTATTTAATAAGATGTGTTCTTAATTAGTTCATGTATTGAGCTGATTTGCGCGAAAAAGTCAACTTAAGTTTTACTCTTGTTGAGTTGTGGATGTGTTTGATGATGAACATTTTTTGGATAAAGATTTGTATCTTTTGAAAATGTTCATATGCATTTGTTGCATGATGAGGCACATAAGATATCACCAAGCTTTTAGATTGCCTAATCACACAGGTAATCGCCTTGACACTTGTGTAGTGGGCAAGATGAGACTGAGTCAAGTTAACACTTAGTGAGTGTTCGAGATTATTTTTGTACATGAGTTGTATGGAAAAGATATTGACTCGTTATATAGTCGCCTTAGTAAGTCTATGATGAGACTTTTGTAGTCGAAGTATGACAAGACACTTTATTTTCATACTAAAGCTTTGAACCGAAGCACAAGTGCCAGATTGGATATGTGTTATCAATCTAGTGGCTTGAGTTAGATACTTGAGTAGTATCTAGACTTATGATTCGCACGACATGGAAGCGTGATATGCCCACCGTAGTGGGAGCTATGTTGTGACACATATATCATACTATGTGTGTTAGTAAGTCGACCGTTGGGAGTGACAATGATTCCCTACTTTGTCACTGTGTGATCCTATGGACTGTGTTGTCCAATTTTGTTCGGTGCCCTTTGACTTGGAGCTATGATATGAAGTTAATTCTTGATGTTGCTACTTTAATATGAATTCTAAGGGCCTAAAAGATTAAGGTTCAACGGATCATGTTAGGAAAGCGGTTAAGTTGAGATGGATTATTATTAGTGTCGGAGGGATGATCAATTCAACTTCACCATAATTTCCTGGCCAGGGGTTATATTTTGTATGTAACTAAATGATTATGATAGCATATAGGGGCTATGTATGCTAACGGTGATGTTTGAATGATTTGGGGTACTGATAATGTGAAAGTGTTATGTTAGTTTTGATGGTAACTTAATATAACGCTCCTTCGTTACTATTTGGTCGCACACCCCATTTCCTGTATGAAGCATGCGAGATTGTTTATGGAGTATTGTGTTGTCATAAACTTGATTGTGTGATCAAGTTGATGTGTTTCTTTATCTTTGTGATTGAGGAATAAAGTTTACTTGGTTGTGTACCAACGTACTATAATGCCTTGGCAAAGTGGTCAAGTGGGAGCATTGTTCACTCGGTTGTGTGGCCGAGTGGGAGTATTGAATTTTATGTTTGTAACGGCCACATTAAGGTGAATGTTACTATTCATTGTCTATTAATAATGTATTGAATTACTCTAATTAATCACATTTAGTATGTGATTAAGTGAGACTTTTATCTCCCTTGTACTTCCCTATGGAGAAATATAAGATGGAGAAAAAGCTTTAGAAAGAGGTAATTTTATATTGATAAATATAAACATCTCTATACACAATACCTATGCAAAATATACAATTTCTAGAGGCTAGGTCCACCATCAATATGGGACTTGGGATTTGGGGTGTGGAAATATTCCGGGACTCTAGTAGCCGCCGGAGGTACGATATACGGTAGTGGGCAGTTAGCGAACACAACGATCCGATCGCTTCCGCATAAAGGTATGTCCTTATTTTCCTACAGTTACAATCAACATAAAGGAAAACAATTCACAATGGTTACATAAGGTACAAAAACAACACAGATTACACTTAACACAAAGCATCACAAGCTACCAGTTTCAAACTAACAGACAGAAACAACGAAATACCAAGGAGGCGAAAACAACAAAGATCGAGTCAAGGAGGATGAGAACTCTTCGGGATACAGAAAACATTAACCACTCAATCCACAATTGAAACTTTATCACAACGATCTTCACACATCCTTTAGAAAATAAGTCAAGAAACCTCTAAACTCGCTAGGATTCCACGATCTCACTTACCACTAACTTATCCACGGAACAAGATACTTCTCACAAAGAAGGAATTCCAAAACTCTCACTTATCACACACCAACATGCAACTTTCCACGAAAATGAGAGCAAACCGTAGATTAGCTCACACTCATAACTGTTTACGTCATCTAAGGATTTCCACTCAAGGTAGAAGCCTAAGCAACATATTCTAGACCAAGATTCACGCACTTCCAAAACTCTAAAGCAAAATTTATTATCATAACAACGAATCTCAAAATCAAGGACACGGTATTCTCTACACCGTAAGTTTTCCCAATCGTAGTATCATATGAGAATCATCCATAATCTTTAGTCCTAAATATCTCAGATTTCCTCAAACTCAATTCTCAGGAACATTCCGAAATCCTCAATTTCCAAACTTATTATCATAAATTGAACATTCAAAACAAGGTCTTACAAAAGTAACAACTTTTAAATCCTCAAGTTTCAAACCTCACTACTAAAAGTGAAAATCCAAAAGAAAGGCTTCAAATAAGCAACAACTTTCACTCAGACAGTTTTCACAAGACTATTACCACTCTTTCAGAAAGGTACAGTCGCCATTACTTTACGGTTGACACCAAATCCACAAGTCGCACTTATACATTTAATCCTTTAACATGAACTCGCAAGACGACACACTATCTAGCATCATCAAAATATTATTAACACAAACTTTCTCGACCAAATTCCGATAACGCAAAACCAAAGGCCCCCGAAGCATATAACACTGCTCCAAAAGAAGCCAATCTCACCACTAATCCAAATGAAAGGGAACAAGGCTCATAGGGGAAGAAATAAGATACGAACTTCAAGAACAAAGGCAATACCAAACTAGAGAGTGGCTAGACTTGTCGTGAGTCTCCAAATTAACAATTTTATCCACTACAAACTCAAAATAGTAGCAAGTGTAAGTAGGGGTCGATCCCACAAGGAAGGTATTTTTGTTGATTAAATATGTGCTAAAGTTAAGTAACCAAATGGGGGGGTTTTGATGTGTTGATTGATCTAATCTACTAAAACGAAAATAAAATGCAATAAATATAAAAATGATGTAAATAATAATAAAAGGAATCTCGGAACAAACGATTTCCACCAACAAGCTAAAGATTGATCATTAACTATATTGATTTACTTTGTTTTTGAATACTTTGTTATTGAAATCATAAATTTCTATTCTCACTTAAGTATAGCTAATCACTACGAAAGCGTACATAAAAAGCCCTTACGAATATGACAACCTAATCCAAGCGTCTAAGTTTAATTACAACGTAGAGTAAATCAATGAGAATTAACAAAGATGAATGAACGCACTCACAAGCGGGATACGATTTGATTCATACGAGTATTATCTTTCTATAAATCAACAACGATGAAACGACATACGAATTGATGAAAAATAGTTGCTACAAAATATTTAGGTGAATGAACAATCCGATTCGATTACCCAAATTAGCAATTGATTTTTAATTAAAACAACTAGGTGATCAAACTAGAAGTAAAATTAAAAACCAAATATTAAAACTAAGCAATACTTGATATTCAAATGACAAAATAAAGATTAGAGTCTTACAATCAAAATAGCTTGAAGGTTTCAATCTTTTGTTTCAAGAATTTAGAACTTAGCCCTCCATACAAAATGACTAACTAAAACAAACTAGAAATTTGAAATTATTTGTGTATTCTAATGATTAAAATGGTAGAGAAAGTATGTAAAGCATATGGAAGCCCCTAAAAGTGTCAACAATATCTTCTTATATAGGCCTTCAAAGGACAACTCCTTAATGTCTCTTAAATTGTAGGTATTATTACCAAAATAAATGAGAATTAAGGAGTTGTTGGAATTGCATTAAGTCCCATGTTGTGTCATAAAATAGTATTGGAATCCAAAGTTGTCTCATAAAATATGAGTTGAATGCATGAAATTCATGGAATCCAATGTTCATTTTGATGTTCACTTGCTTGGACCATAGTAAATGGATCTTGACTTTCTTCAAAACCATATTGCATAAGACATCTTTAGCCCAACAACAACTTCCAAAGAAGCCTACTCCATTCATATTAACAACTCAACCCAATTATCTCATAAAAACATGCAATCCATCATCAACCCAATATCAAAGACATATGAATTAAAATCCCATAAAATGCTTCTCAACCCATCAAATAACCATCAAAATCACCTTTATTAAGCCCTACTAAACTAGACTAATCAAACTCCCCCACGCTTAGACCTTTACTCGTCCTCGAGTAAAACTCGAAGATAAGTCAATGAAAACCCACACCAAAGCCTATATAGCGAAACGTGAGTAGGTTGCTCCAACTCAAAACACATCAAACAACCTCACTTCTCCTTATATCTTCCCTCAAATAAGCATATGATCACAAGAATAATACACCTAACTTCAAAATAATGACCACACACAAATATCCTCCTCATCAACAAACCTCCAACAACAAACTACATGTGAAATATGAACATGAAAAGGTCCAATGTAGTAGATGTCAAAATACATTACAATCACCACCCGTACCCTCCTTATCTCTCCTTAGCAACCTAACCCGAACCACCCTTGAACCTCCTTATGTCGCCATCTCCAAGATAAAACATGTAACCAAATAACATCTTTTTTTTTTCTCTTTTTTTTTCCCTAAATCTCTCATTTTGCCTAGATCGCCCGCCCTTGCGGGTTTTCAATCTAGCTTTTATTCCTTACACTACTCTCATGGCACGCAACTCAACTCTTCATTTTACCCGGAGCACCCTTTCGGGTTTTCACTCCGTCCTCGGCCATTTTACCCAATCTTGCCTAGGCGCCCGCCCTTGCGGGTTTTCACCTAGCCGGGTTATTTTTATTATTATTTTTTCATTTTTTTTTCCTCTCTTTTTTCCTCTTTTTTTTTTAAAAAAAAACTATAAAATAAAGTATATATACAAATGAAATGCCCTCCCCCACGCTTAAGCTTCACATTGTCCTCAATGGGAGGAACAACAAAAACTAAGATAAGGACAAGAAAGACATACCACAAAAGTCAAGTAGCGGAGGAATCTCCGGTACCCTTGTCGTGAAAGGCATGAACCTCCTTCCGAACTGCGCGGGGTGGATCAACCAAAGATCGCACAAGCTCACGAGTTTCCAAAACTACACTAGTAAGGGCTTCGAGTCGAGAATCGGTGCTCGTCCTCCATTCACTAAAATCCGCCCTCAAAGTAGCCACACTAGCTTGCAAGGTTTGGAAAGACAAGAGCCCTCTAGAAAGAGGTGGACTAGGCCGCTCCTTCTCAACATCACCACTCTCTTCATCACTACCGCTCCCTTCACTCTCACGCACACTCCCTTCACTCTCACGATCATCATTAACCTCAATCCGTGGAGGAGTACTCTTATCACCTTGTTTAGCAAACTCAGGATCAAGTGGAATAAAGTAATCGACCGCCGTCTTACCATAGGTAAGAGCCTTGTCTTTTGGCCGAGGCAAACACAAGTAACGCTCATGATCCGTCCCTCGACACCAATCATAAGTACCAACTGTCTCACGATGTCGCAACATATCCATGCCCACCAAACAATTCACATCCATAAGAAAATGATCTCCCAAAGGAAGGTCATTCGCCGAAACATCAATCTTAAAGTAGTGCATGAGCAAAGTTACTAATCCCCCACCACCGATCTTTCCTCCTCCGGGCTTTTGTTGGGATTCACAAGCCGACACAAAAAGATCAACCCAATCCGGAACTCCCGTCCCTTCCGGAGTCATGGACCACAAATATCCAAAGTGTACCCTAGGCATCTTAGTAGGCTCCCCACGACAAAGAAATCAAGTAGCAATAAGGCGGTGAGCAATGCGAAGGCATGGGTGGGGAATGGTAGAACTCACCTCTCCTTGTTTGTTGGTGGCATATTTTCCGGTCACCTCATACCACCATTTCGGGGCGGTATAGGAGTTAAGACCCGTATAAAGCTCCATATCCTTCTTCTCAATACCAAAAGCATCTCTCAATTGATCCATATTCATCTCACACACTCTCCCTTTCAACTTAAACTTGATTTTTGACACCACTCCCCTCTCTCGTTCCACCATTAAAGTAGACAAAAACTCCAAAGTGTATCGACGATAGGTGGGAACTCCCTTAGTCATGAACCCCTCCAACCCAACATTTTTCAACAAAGCCTCCATCACGTCAAGCAAACCCAACCTCTCCAATGTCGGAATACTAAGAAACTTAGTCTCCATTACCAACCTCTCATGCAAATCATCCCATATAACCCCTTGGGCATCGGCTAAATGAGCGGGTTTAGAAACGGGAAATCGGGTGGTAGTTTTAGTAGGCTTTTTAGTTGTGGATGTGGTGGTTTTTCTAGTTTTCGCGGGAGTTTTGGATGTAGAAGTGGAAGTAGTTTTTCTTTTGGTTCCTTTGGTGCGAGCCATGGTAAAAAACAACAAGAATACGACAACACAAAGCTCCTCAAAATTCACACCAAACTCACAAAAATTTCAATTTGTCCTCAACAACAATGGCACCACGAAAGACTCTCCTCAGGAATGCACTAAAACGCAGAGATCGACAGAAAGGGATTAATTTCCGAAAATTTCGGTTTATCAAATCAAAAAATCGCCTTAGAACATTGCCGGAAACTCCAAAAATTACCCACTGCCATTATCAAATATAATCAAACCCAGAACTAGCAAATCGGAAATTCCGTCACAAAGTAATAATGAGCATCAAAAATTTCGAAATAAAGCACTTGAGAACTATCAATTTGAAAATTTACCTGTAGCAGTGCAATTGCTATTCGAAAATTTACCTATCAATTCGAAAATGTGAAAGTCCAATTGCTAAGTTCCAGAAATCGCGAACTGCTAATTCGAAAATAGCGAACTGCCAGAAATCGAATTTTTTTTTCTTTTTTTTCTTTTTTTTTTGCGAAATCTCAAAGAAAGTAAGGCAGAATCAGCGCGAAATCAGTTCGAAAGCAATTCCAACTCAATTCGAAATTGCAAACGCCAATAATCGTATCAAAAATTCGAAAACCCAATTGATATTGGCCAGAAATCGAAAATTTTCGAAACCCCAATTTCTAGGGTGCGAAAATCTCGAATGTAGTTCGAAATGAATTCGAAACCGTATCACAACTTCGAAAACCCAATTGCTAATTGCCAGAAATCGCTAAATACTTGTGGTTGATCAAATTCGAACCTCGAAATGTCTGAATTCGCCCCAAAACTCCAGAAGACGCAATTTTCGAAATACCAAAGAAATCAATTCGAAATCAGGTCAAAATTAATTCGAATCCCAAACGAACGGTCAGAAATCGAAAATTGTGTGCGCAAGTCTTGAAATTGAAGAAGCTAGGGTTTATCAAATTGTCGAAACTGATAAGGAGGAAGTAGGATTGAACTCGAATTTTGGATTATGGGGATTGAAAATAGGATATGTGAATTGAAGAAGATGGTGAAGGAGGGGATGAATTTCTGCCTGTTGATGTGTTATCGTTTTTGTGATTTTTTTTATTCTATTTGGATGAAAACTGAAAAAGGATTGAAGAAGGAAGAAGGAGTGTACCGTGTTGTTGGCCCGCGTGATGCTGCTGTGGCCGCATGTAAGCGTGTGCGAGGCCTGTTTTGGCCGCATGGTGCGGTTATGGCCGCACCAAAGACACCTCTTGTTTCCGTCTTCTCGTTACTCCGTTTCCAGCTTCTTCTTGTTTTTCTGTTTTTGTTTTTTTTTTTTAATAAATTGTTTATTCTTTCAATTACCTATAAAACAAAAGCAAAGGTTAAAAGAAGCTAATTAAATCTAATAAAAACAAGAAATTAAAACTAACTACCTAAAATGAAAAAAAAACATAACAACGAAATTAAATCGGGTTGCCTCCCGTAAAGCGCCTTAGTTAATGTCGTGGCGCGACATGAAAATGAGATTAAGACTCATAAACGGGCTCGAAGAGATCGATACTCTCAACCGCTTCAACTTGAAAGCCATCCCAAAAGGGTTTTAACCGTTGCCCATTAACTTTAAAGACTTTATCCGTAGAGAGACTACGGATTTCCACCGCTCCATGTGAAAAAACTTGAGGGACAAGGAACGGGCCAACCCAGCGGGATCTTACCTTGCCCGGAAACAACCGAAAACGAGATTGATAGAGTAAAACCTTGTGACCAATATTAAAGGTTTTCCGAGAAAGCATCTTATCATGCCATGCCTTCGTTCGCTCTTTGAAAATCGCCGCATTCTCATACGACTCATTCCGAATCTCCTCTAGCTCTTGTAATTGCAATTTTCGGTACTCACCCGACTCATTCATTCTCATGTTAAAGGTTTTTACTGCCCAAAAAGCTTTGTGCTCAAGCTCGACCGGAAGATGACAAGACTTACCGAACACCAACCGATATGGTGACATACCAATTGGAGTTTTATAGGCCGTTTGATAGGCCCATAACGCGTCTTCTAACCTCAAGCTCCAATCTTTCCGGCTTGGATTCACCGTCTTCTCCAAGATGGACTTCACTTCTCTATTGGACACTTCGGCTTGACCATTCGTTTGAGGATGGTAAGCGGTAGAAACTTTGTGAGTGACACAATATTTCTTTAAAAGAGCTTCAACCGTCCGATTGCAAAAGTGAGTGCCTCTATCACTTATCAATGCCCTTGGAATTCAGAACCTAGAAAAGATGTTAGACTTGATAAAATCTGTAACAACTTTAGAATCGTTAGTCCTAGTGGGTTTAGCTTCCACCCACTTCGACACATAATCAACGGCAAGAAGTATATATAAGAAACCATGAGACATGGGGAATGGACCCATAAAATCTATACCCCATACATAAAAAAATTCACAATAAAGCATAGGAGTTTGAGCCATCTCATTACGACGAGAAATGTTACCACTGCGTTGACAATTGTCACAAGTTTTGACGAATCCATGAGCATCCCGAAACAAGCTTGGCCAATAGAAACCACAATCAAGCACTTTCTTTGCGGTTCTCCTAGCTCCAAAATGGCCTCCACAAGCATATGAATGACAAAACGTTAGAATAGAACTCATCTCATTTTCGGGAACACACCTCCTCACCACTTGATCCGAGCAATGCTTCCACAAGTAAGGATCATCCCAAACATAGTATTTGGCATCACTCCTTATCTTGTCCTTTTGTGACTTTGAAAAACCTGTAGGAAATTCATTGGAAACAAGAAAGTTAACAATATTAGCATACCAAGGAGAAACGGAAGTAAGGGCAAAGAGTGTCTCATCGGGAAATGTGCCATTAATAGGCACTTCAAGCCTCTCTACATTCACTAGCCGACTCAAGTGGTCCGCAACCACATTCTCGGCTCCCTTCTTATCCCGAACCTCAATGTCAAATTCACTTAGCAACAATACCCATCGAATAAGTCTTGGTTTGGCCTCCTTCTTTGTCATCAAGTACCTAAGAGCGGCATGATCGGTGAACACCACCACCTTAGTACCAAGTAGATAAGACCGGAATTTTTCTAGAGCAAATACCACCGCCAACATCTCTTTCTCGGTAGTAGAGTAATTCTTTTGGGCATCATTGAGAGTCATGGAGGCATAGTAAATCACATAAGGTACTCTCCCAACTCGTTGACCTAAGACGGCACCAAGGGCGTAGCCACTAGCATCACACATAAGCTCAAATGGAAGAGACCAATTTGGAGCTTGAATGATTGGAGCCGATGTCAACTTTTCTTTTAACTTGTCAAATGCTTCCTTACAAGCTAAATCAAAGTCAAAGTCCACTTCTTTTTGTAATAATTTGCACATCGGTGAAGCTACCTTGGAGAAATCTTTAATAAACCTTCTATAAAAACCTGCATGACCAAGGAAGGAGCGAACTTCACGAACATTAGTGGGGTAAGGAAGAGATTGAATAGTATCGATTTTGTCTTTATCAACTTCAATACCTTTAGATGAGACCACATGCCCAAGGACAATACCTTGCTCTACCATGAAATGGCATTTTTCATGATTCAAGACAAGGTTAGTGTCAATGCATCTCTTAAGCACAAGAGATAAATGAGACAAACAACTATCAAAGCAGTCACCATGCACGGTAAAATCATCCATGAAAACTTCAATAAAATTCTCAACATATTAAGAAAATATGCTAACCATGCATCTTTGAAAAGTCGCGGGAGCATTACATAACCCAAATGGCATGCGTCGATACGCAAAGGTGCCAAAAGGACAAGTAAATGTGGTCTTGTCTTGATCCTCGGGGGCAATAGCAATTTGAAAGTAACCCGAGTATCCATCTAAAAAGCAATAATAAGACTTACCGGCAAGCCTCTCAAGCATTTGATCAATGAATGGTAAAGGGAAATGGTCCTTCCTTGTCACCGCATTGAGTCTACGGTAGTCAATACAAACTCGCCACCCATTTTGCACTCGGGTGGGAACCAACTCTCCATGTTGATTTTCTACAACCGTTACTCCACTCTTCTTAGGTACCACTTGTGTGGGGCTCACCCACTTGCTATCGGATATTGGGTAAATCATACCCACTTGTAAAAGCTTAAGAATCTCCTTCTTCACCACCTCCATCATAGGTGGGTTCAATCTCCTTTATGGTTGCCTCACCGGTTTGGCATCGTCCTCTAGGAATATGTGATGCATACAAGTGGTTGGACTAATGCCCTTGATGTCGGCAATAGTCCACCCAATTGCAAGTTTATTTTCCTTAAGGACCTCTATCAACTTTACCTCTTGCTCCTTGGTGAGCTTGTTAGAAATGATCAC
Organism: Silene conica; assembly: GCA_029255685.2. Classification (NCBI taxonomy): domain Eukaryota; kingdom Viridiplantae; phylum Streptophyta; class Magnoliopsida; order Caryophyllales; family Caryophyllaceae; genus Silene; species Silene conica. The sequence goes on along the minus strand of CM055311.2, from coordinate 61,761,493 downwards.
CGGTAAAGTTTCTTCATCACCTAGAAAAACATACTTCAAATGGTTCGGTAATGGCTTCAACTCAACCACGGGCGCCTGCAAAACTGAGGGTAACAATTTCTCACGGGGCAAAGTTAGTGTTAGAGGTTTAGAAAATGAAGGCATGATGGGAGAACTTTCAATCTTGGCTAAGGAAGCCACAACTTCTTTCAAGTCATTAGATATAGAGAAATCCAATTCATCAAAAGATAAGCTATTATCAATAGCCACAAGCAAATCATCTCCTCCATTCACATTGAACACATCCTGCACTAAAGGTTCCAAAACATCAATCATGAAACAAGAATGATTATCACGAGGATACTTCATGGCATCATAGATATTAAACTTAACCACTTGACCATCGGCCTCCATAGTAAGAGAACCATTAGACACATCAATTTTTGTTCTTGCGGTTCTTAAGAATGACCTACCTAAAAGTATAGGAGCCGCTTGTGAATCATGTTCCATGTCAAGTACATAAAAATCAGCGGGAAAGATTAGTTTATCAACCATTACAAGTACATCCTCAACTACCCCTTTAGGATAAGCATTTGAACGATCGGCCAATTGAATTACCACCCCCGTTTTAACCAAAGGTCCTAATTTCAATGACTTGTATAAGGAATATGAGAGTACATTAATTGAAGCACCTAAGTCAAGCATAGCATTAGGAATAGTGGTGTCTCCTAAGGTACAAGGTACGGTAAACATACCCGGATCACTACACTTGGGTGGTAACTTATGTTGAAACAAAGCCGACACATGTTCATTGACTTTAACTTTTTGGACACCCTTCAATTTTTGATTCCTTTTAATGGTACACAACTCCTTAAGAAACTTAGCATATCTAGGCACACTTTTCAATAAATCTAACAAAGGAATGTTTACCTCACATTTGCGAAAAGTCTCATAGACATCCTTGTCTTGCATAGGACGACTTTTCCTTTTGAGTGCCTCGGGAAATGGTGGAGCCTCCACATAAGTTGGAGTGACAACCGGTGTTACTGCCTCCTCTTGAACCAATGGTTGGTTGACATTAGGCTCAACGATCAACTCCTCTTCTTCTATGATCTCATTAATCTTTGCTTTTGATCCTTGCAACTCCTTCCCACTTCTCAAAGTCATGGCACTTGCATTAGGCTTGGGATTAGGAATGGTTTGAGATGGCAATTTCCCGGAATCCCTAACTTAAAGCCTCCCAAGAGCACTAGACATTTGCCCAAATTGATTTTCCAAGTTTCAGATGCTAGCCTTCGTCTCTTGTTGAAATTGTACTTGATTAGCTTGCATAGTAGCCACATTAGAGGTGAGAGCCCGAATCATGTCCTCCGTAGACATGGATGGAGTAGAAGTTTGATCTGGTGGCCTTGGAATGAACCTTGTTTTAGTTTGACCAAATTGTTGACCAAAAGTTTGAGATGGACCTTGTTGACCAAAAGTTTGAGATTGACCTTGTTGACCAAATGATGAGCCTTGGCCTGGTTGCAAACCGCCTTGTGGGTTCCCATATTGGAAACCGGGATGGTCTCTCCTCATAGGATTATAGTAAGGTTCAAATCTCCTTTGACCAAAAGTACCCGCGGCATTCACTACTTCGGTCTCCTCTTGGATATGTGGGCATTGATCGCTAGCATGCCCATTGGACGAACAAATACCACAAGCGTGCACTTGTTGTATGTTCCCCACAAGCATCTCCCTCATCAAGGAAGTCAAATATTCAACCTTGCTCTCTAAGGAAGTGTTTGAGGTAGAGTTAGCCATGCTCACCCTTTTTGTTTTGGATCTCGTACTAAATTGGCGTGTGCTTTCGGCAAGCTCACCCAATAGTTCATTGGCTTCATCCGGATTTTTGTTGAGGATACCTCCACCACTAGCACTATGCACCATTCGAGCATCTTCCGGCGATAACCCTCCAACAAAATACATGATGAGATCTTGGTCATTAAAACCATGGTAGGGACAACTTGCACATAGCTTCTTGAACCGCTCCCAATAGTCATAAAGTGTTTCATCATCCGTTTGCTCAACATTGGATATCTTCTTCTTAAGATCAGATGATTTGGAAGCCGGAAAATACTTTTCAAGAAACGCCTTCTTCATTGCCGCCCAAGTGGTGATACTACCCGGTGGAAGGTAGTATAACCAATCTCTAGCGGTGTCCTTGAGTGAGAACGGAAATGCTCTCAACTTGATTTGTTCTTCGGTAACACCATTAGGTTTCATGCTAGTGCACACCACATGAAACTCCGATAAATGTTTGTTTGGATCTTCACCACTTAACCCATGGAATGCGGGTAATAAGTGGATCAAACCCGACTTCAATTCAAATGTGGTGCCTTCCTCCAAGGCTGGAAAAGTGATGCATAAAGGTTGTTGAGTGAGATCGGGGGCGGTGAGCTCCCTAATAGTCCTAGTTTCTCTTGGCATGTTGATCTTTTCTTTTTCTTCTTTCTTGTCTTGATTGTCAAATTGAAGCTTCCGCCTTATCGCTCTTCTAACACGAAAAAGAGTTCTCTCCAATTCTGGATCAAAATCCAACAATTCCTTATTAGTAGAACGGGTGTTCGGCATAAACCAAACACTAAAATAAAATTGCAAAAATAAATAGAAATAAAAATAAACAAACAATATCCCTTCCCCGGCAACGGCGCCAAAATTTGGCTAGACTTGTCGTGAGTCTCCAAATTAACAATTTTGTCCACTACAAACTCAAACTAGTAGCAAGTGTAAGTAGGGGTCGATCCCACAAGGAAGGTCTTTTTGTTGATTAAATATGTGCTAAAGTTAAGTAACCAAATGGGGGGTTTTGATGTGTTGATTGATCTAATCTACTAAAACGAAAATAAAATGCAATAAATATAAAAAAGATGTAAATAATAATAAAAAGAATCTCGGAACAAACGATTTCCACCAACAAGCTAAAGATTGATCATTGACTCTATTGATTTACTTTGTTTTTGAATACTTTGTTATTGAAATCATAAATTTCTATTCTCGCTTAAGTATAGCTAATCACTACGAAAGCGTACATAAAAAGCCCTTACGAATATGACAACCTAATCCAAGCGTCTAAGTTTAATCACAACGTAGAGTAAATCAATGAGAATTAACAAAGATGAATGAACGCACTCACAAGCGGGATACGATTTGATTCATACGAGTATTATCTTTCTATAAATCTGTAACAACCTGACCCACCACGGTCGTAACACACCCCCAATAAGATGGGAGGTAAGCCTTTGGGCCCATTATTTATCCTCACTTAAGCCCAGAAGCACAAGGCCTTGTTACTAAGTGGTGGGTGGAAGTTATTATAAACATATCACAAGCCTCACATTCTACCGATGTGGAATAACTTTCTTCTCATACTCTTGGGGTGTTACAAACTCCTCCACTTAAAGAACACAACGTCCTCGTTGTGCCTCAAACTTGACCACAACCAGGGCCAGAATCCTCCCCGCTAGGTGTGTGACCCGGGTACTCCCGACCACAGGCTCACCACACGGTCGCAGGGTCGCTCTGATACCATTTGTAACAACCTGACCCACCACGGTCGTAACACACCCCCAATAAGATGGGAGGTAAGCCTTTGGGCCCATTATTTATCCTCACTTAAGCCCAAAAGCACAAGGCCTTGTTACTAAGTGGTGGGTGGAAGCTATTATAAACATATCACAAGCCTCACATTCTACCGATGTGGGATAACTTTCTTCTCATACTCTTTGGGTGTTACAAAATCAACAACGATGAAACGGCATACGAATTGATGAAAAATAGTTGCTACAAAATATTTAGGTGAATGAACAATCCGATTTGATTACCCAAATTAGCAATTGATTTTTAATTAAAACAACTAGGTGATCAAACTAGAAGTAAAATTAACAACCAAATATTAAAACTAAGCAATACTTGATATTCAAATGACAAAATAAAGATTAGAGTCTTACAATCAAAATAGCTTGAAGGTTTCAATCTTTTGTTCCAAGAATTTAGAACTTAGCCCTCCATACAAAATGACTAACTAAAACAAACTAGAAATTGGAAATTATTTGTGTATTCTAATGATTAAAATGGTAGAGAAAGTATGTAAAGCATATGGAAGCCCCTAAAAGTGTCAACAATATCTTCTTATATAGGCCTTCAAAGGACAACTCCTTAATGTCTCTTAAATTGTAGGTATTATTACCAAAATAAATGAGAATTAAGGAGTTGTTGGAATTGCATTAAGTCCCATGTTGTGTCATAAAATAGTATTGGAATCCAAAGTTGTCTCATAAAATATGAGTTGAATGCATGAAATTCATGGAATCCAATGTTCATTTTGATGTTCACTTGCTTGGACCATAGTAAATGGATCTTCACTTTCTTCAAAACCATATTGCATAAGACATCTTTAGCCCAACAACAACTTCCAAAGAAGCCTACTCCATTCATATTAACAACTCAACCCAATTATCTCATAAAAACATGCAATCCATCATCAACCCAATATCAAAGACATATGAATTAAAATCCCATAAAATGCTTCTCAACCCATCAAATAACCATCAAAATCACCTTTATTAAGCCCTACTAAACTAGACTAATCAGAGAGATATCACACCAGGTGATAGGATAAGAAAATTTAGGATAAGAACTCCAACAAAAGTGAAGCCAGGAGTAGAAGAAGGAAAAAGGAAGCAAGGAGAAGAGAAGCGGCATAACGGAGATATTATCATTTCTCACTTCTTAAGTCAAGCAAGCCAATTATTGGTTATGATGAGACATTTCCTCAAGCGGCTCACTATACTATAACTCTTCAAAATCAAAGAATTACCATTATCCCAAATCCAACTATTTCATAAACTTTTAGATATCTCAACTCCGTTATTTCCTCAAATGGTAATTCTATAACACTTCCAAGTTATCAATCCATATACAATGGCCACTTCATAAACATCACTTTCCATCTGTAAACAACTCTTAAATCACCAAATCTCCAAACTTCTATCTTCCAACGAATTACTATATCCTATCCACACCTAGTGGAACATCCTCAAAATTCCTCAAGTACTTCAATAGATAAACGCTAAGATCCATTAAGTAACCTAAGGTCAAACACTTATACAATTTCTCCAAGTTTAAATCATAAATTCTTTCAATAATCAACTACTATTACCAACGGTTCTTATTCCTCTTACAATAAGTCGTTCCTCAAGTCAAGCACATCCTCAAAGTCAAGTAATACTAACTTACCTCACTCATCCGTTCCTCATCATTAGCACCTTAAGCATACTATTCCAAATTCATCTATTACTTCAAGTATCTCATCTAACTCCTTAAATGGTACCTTTGAATCCACTATTTTTCACAATTCAAGTATGATTCTCAAGACTAAGTCCCACCGAATACCACGTACAAAACTCAACCTTAACTAAAAACTCCATCACTCACTATCGCTCTTCTAATTGGAGAGTCAACTAGGCACTTGGATCACCAAAACATGTCTCACGATACCTCTTAGGTTTTCCACAAATAACAACATTATTTCTCAAAACACGGGTTACGATTATCCTATAACTAGTTCCTCAAAATCCAATCAAAGGGGAGATTACCTACAAGGCACCTCGGGAAAGCGAGAAATAAGGATTAGTCAGGACGATATGAAGATAGCTTTCAAAGTAGACTGACAGAAGTTCAAGAAGAAAGGATATGCATCAAGAGATAAAGAAGAAGGTGATGCACAAAGAAGAGGGGTATCTTCAGGGACTTAGAAGCATTCTCAAACAGTAGCACGAATCTTCCATCTTCGGTAGAAGAAACCGGTCTTGCTGATTGCCAAATGGATAAGCTCACAGTTCGTCGATTCAAAGAGATAAAAGTAAAATCAATGACAATCAACAAACAAGTTGGAGCTAATAAAAGTAATCATAAAACAAACTACCACTTGTCCTTAAGTCTACCCATCTCTTATTTATTATTTTAAATTCTTGGTCAAGTTAAGTTTGGGGAACACATGAGTGCGTCGGGAGCGATAACACTCTGATACTAACTGTAAAACCCCTCGCGATAGCGGAATAATAAACACAAAACATGCGGAAAAATGCGTGGAATTTAAACTTTTTGACACGATTATAAACATGCGAGGTGAATTACTTAAACAAAATACGGAAGATAAAACGATAGATAAGTTTATAAGCTATATACAACTGTAGAAAACCAGGATAACATATCTGTAGCACCCACATAACCCAAGGCCTTTAGGTAGGACCGTCAGGTTATATGAGTGTCACCATCTCAATTTCCTGAGATATGATAATCAAGTTAAACAACATTATACCAATTATTATAAAGTTTAACAAATGTATGAATAAAAGCAAACGTCAAAATGTATAAAGAATATTCAAAATATCTATGTAAAAGTATGCGGAAGCTAAAGCTACGACTCTTCTAGGTGATGTGTGATCCCATTCATCCCACATGCTAGCAAGCATCATCCACGACGTACCTGAGAGTCTGCTCACCAATTACATGGATCATCATAGTAAGAAACACCACAAACGTCAGAATCTGATATATGCCACGGTTGTGGGAAAATATCTGTATATATCCCAAGACTTTATATGCAAAATTATAACGAAATTATAATTATGATTTACAGTTATAAACGAAATACGAGATACAAGGATTGGGAACAAGAATTAACATTTGGTCCTTGCAAGAGGCCTAAGAACAAATATCAATTTAGATATCCTCCTAATTTTTGCACCTAAGATGTTCCGAGAAATACCCTTTCTTGAGCTAGAAACTACAAAAATTACCGTTGATTTTTGTGAATGATGAAAATAGAGAGAGGAGGGAGTATCACGGTTTGTCTCTTGGAACTCTTGAATGTATATGTGTCTTGAGGCTAGTATATATAGTATAACTCTTATACATAACCTTAACCACCTTGCAGAATTTCGATAGGATTTCTCAAATCCGTATTTGAGTATATACCTAACTTGCTACAAACTCAGAACTTACCGAGTACTATACCTATACTGACCGAACACTACTCCACTCGGCTCAACCAATTTTATCAGTATAAGATCGGTTTTTATCCTCTCTTGTGTATAATGTTTATCTTATAAATATCGTATATTTATAATTTACTAATTAAATATAACCGTTTATATTTAACTAAATTACTCAAGCTTTATTAAATAATTCATTACACACACTAATTAAATATAACATTTTACATTTAATTACGAATTAATCATTTTAATTCATCTCAGCTAATATTATTTAATCATTATTAAATAAACGTATCATCATTACATTGACTAACCGTTTAGTCGTATCAGGTATCAATATGATTACATTTTCATCTAATCATATCTCTCAGATTACATCCTTTAGGTGTGACTCTTAGGGACCAGTTGATCACCGTCATCTATATGACAATAACGTCAAACTTCTAGCAAACCAACCGTTATCGATAAACATTAATCAACTGATTATAATACAAACTATACCATGTGAACCTTTAAGAGATTTATACATGTTATCACATTAACTGTTGAGGACACTAGCTCCAACAACGGTCTCACATCAACATTAATAAACACAATCTGATACAATCACTTTCACTGCTATGAACAACAACAACTGATATCACAATCACCATGGCGGCCTCAAGCCCCATATCAATCCCACACTTGCTCGCGGCAAGGAGTACCTAGGTCCTTAATGTGCACATCCTCTCCATGGCGGGTCCCACGAAGAGCGATCGTAGGAGTGAGAGTTGTTTCCCACAACGGTCTCGCACATATGTTCACAATATTCCAAACTCAACAGTATACAGTGATATCAGATAAAACAGTACAACTATCACAACACATAAACATAGATCTGAGTAGGGAAACGCCACCTCAAAGCAATCACGAGGTTGAAGACAGTCCAAGCATTACTATCACGGTTACTCTATGAATTCTCCTCCTAAGAATTATATAAAGGAAATATATAACTATAAGGTAATAAAACCTAATGATGAAAACTGCTAAAGAGAACACTTAATTGCTAAGTACGGACTAGGCTTATATGATCGGCGCCTCTAGACTCTTAACAATGATCTTAGATGATTTTGAGAGAAGGGAAATGGGAGGATTAAGCTTACTATAGAAGTGATTAGGGTTTTAAAACTGTTTTAGGCGTTGGTTTATATAAATAATAAAACACTGATTAGGGTAATGGCCGACCAGCTCGGTCGTATTGAGCATACTCGGCCGAGTAAAGCATAGTCCGCCGAGTAGAGCATACTCGGCCGAGAACCTCGCAGTTCTCTACACTCACCAGTTTTCGTAAACCAGTCATAACTCGTCAATTCTTGGTCTTTTTGGGCGTGTGACCTATCGTTAGAATCGTAAAAAGGACAAGATACCACCTCCAATTAGAATCACATCAAAATAATATATACATCTCAAGTTATAGCAGTTTTAAGACAACCTATCTATGAGCAAACAACATAACTATACCATATTCTTTCTCGAATGAAATATACATCAACAAAGACCGTGTGGGAACAACTCTGCCGAGTAACCCATACGATAAATAAAGGGGTCTTACAATCTTCCCTCCTATGAACGAACTTCGTCCTCGAAGTTCACACCCAACCTGAAAAGACACGACTTATAACACCACAACTACGGTATGCCAACACCTACTTTTACTTCTTATTACTCCGTAAAGCCAATCAAGACAAAATGCAACATAAATTCACCACATCCCCAAAGATGTGGAAAACACAACAAGGCTTATGTAACACTTATGTACACTGACTCATACCACTGATTCACAAGACTTAGAACTTGACGCGCGATCATCTCCCAAGGATGTGCAGAATGCATCAAAACTCTTACAAGACTTAAAACCTCTTCTAAGTTTGAAACATCGCATTTCAAAGGTGCGCAACGCAAATCAAGGCTGATAAAACATATAGGGAACTTATATAAGGCTGACTAGAAAGACTTAGAACTTTTATAAGGCTGACTAGAAAGACCTAAAACATAACGCGATCATCACTTATCCCCCCTAAAAGAAACATGATACGTCCTCGTAACCTTACAACATAAACTCATAACATTCGGTTAATCAACACCACTCAACTCCCGCTCACCATCCTCGACACTAATTCACTAAGCCATGCCAACACAAACTATAATATAGCTTTCCTAACGCTCTTTTTACCGTCAACTGCGAACCATATAAGTGCTGAAAACTCTGTATTGCTTCTATATTACACACTCAAATCTAATGCCAACACAATCCACCAACCGAGTATTCCTTAACAGGATCTGTTACTTCCTATCACCCTAACATGCAGCTTTGTCCTTAAAATCTACTCACGCTCATAAGTTTCGATACTCAAGCCGTCAATATTATCGCAACAATACACATCCACAACTTTGCTCCATAAATATATAAACTACATACTACCAGCAACACCACCTTTACCTTTAATGATACTATTTAAAACTCTCATTGTTATGCTACACTAGCTCAGACTTCCAAGTATACCTCAACCTGCAAAAACCATCCAACTCTCTTTGTTGCGTCCGACCACTCTTAAGGTAAACGTTACCCCATGCCTAGTACTAGATTCTTAGTGATTCTCTCTCATCATCATCATCTATCGTCGGTATCTAACTACAACTTCAATATCGATCCCATACATATATCCTAGACTCTCGTCCATTAACAACTATATACCTTCCCTCAGTTAGTACTCCTTCCTCACATCTACCACTATCTTTGAACATAACCACGATCAGGGCCGTCCCTGACATTTTGGGGGCCCTGTGCGAAACCGAAAAATAGGCCCTAATATATTAATACACACTTATGTTAAATATGAATATAAGAACATTTTTTAAAAATATTAACAATTTTGATTAAAAAAAAGCAAACGAGGCCCAACAGCTATGTTATAAATTAAATTGTGCTTCCAAAATATGTCAAGAGGGCTTCATTGACATGTTGGATAACTGTTCATAGTTTCACATAGTTGGTGTGGGTTCGATCCTCACTAACATCACTCTTTCTGATTTTTAAATGAAAAATTAAATTTCAAAATGATGACTAGGGGAATTGAACACAGGATCTTTGAATTCTAAGGTGGGAATTCTACCACTTTGACGCTGCTAACAAATTGTTAGAATGACACTAACAAATATATATTAGAGTTGTTACGTAACTGGGTCGTATATTGGGCCCTCTAGAATTGGGGGCCCTGTGCGACCGCACGGGTTGAACACCCCCTGAGCCGGCCCTGACCACGATATTAACTCTTCAACACTACCACCCGTCCACATTTCTTTCTACTCACACATCTAACCCCAAAACATAACTCACGATTCAAAATTGTTACATACTCACTTGATCCTCAAGTTTTCCTCTTCTGTTCAGTTCGTCCATAACTTGACATGATAATAAGTCCTAATTTTTGTTGACACCTGTTCCACCTATAACTTTCGGCCCTATACACCCGTTTCATTGACTATTTTCTGAAACTATGACAACGGGTCGTTAATCACACATATGATCAAAAGTACTCATACAATATAAATCTCTCATAATTTCGTTTCCACTTACTAAGGTACCACTATAACTTAGGACAATATCAGGCACATGTTCGCCTCTTATTCGTAACGTACTCTACTCTCGCCCTCGAGTTGAAGGTCTCAATAACAAAAGTAACCATGATGACAATCTATATGGCTATACGCAAAATGACATATCCTTTGAAAGGTATGTCTCACAAGTATACACCTACGTCAAGAAATGTTGCATGCACATCAAGTTCATACGTACCAACAATTAAATTTCATGAGCGTAAAACATATGGAAATAAGATGACAAGGCTGCTACATCCAAATATCCACAAGTCTCGGCAAATAAACGAACCACCGCGTGGAAAACACGTCACCAAGATATACACCATTATTAAGAAACAGAAGATCTCAAAACATTCATATCTTTTCCACCGTCACTCTAGATGATAGCATCGCAACACTGTCACCGTCAATCACATCACAGCGCGAAGATACCCTTATCACACTCATGGAATACCAAGCTCGACTTTCATTCCGAAACACAACAGCCACTTCAATTATGTAGCGTTTATATAGTCTTACCAAATTATAATCATTATATGTAACATGCTATGAGGAGTAACAGTTAACGATCGAGTGAACGTCATTCTATCCACTACTCATGAGATTGACACTTCACATAATCACTTACGTACATCATTCTAGAGTAATCTAGAGTATTCTAGAGACGTCTGGAATATTCTAGAATAGTGTGAAGTCTTCTAGGTTGTTCTAGATCATTCTAGAGCATACTAAAATTGTCTAGAAAGGTCCATGATGTTTTAGTAGGTAGTAGAACATTCATGTACATACATGGTATAAAGTCTAGTAATGTATGGAACATTCCAGAAGGTTTTGGGGTTGTGGTGTCCAGAGCATTTCAGAAGATTCCGCTTCGAGAGAATTCCATAGGAGTAGTATAAATAGGCTAAGGAGCATCATTTGCAAACCATCCTACCAAACACACACACCAAACATTGTATCCAAACCTCTTGTAAGTCTCTTAAGCATTCAAGTGTAATATAAGTAACTTTTTCACTTAGTATCTAGCCTTCTTATCTCACATTTTACCTCTACAACACTTGTAATATTCCGCTACAAAGGGGTTGCTTGACTTAGCTTGCGAAGGGAGCTTGGTTTTCTAGTGTCAAAGTAACCAAGGCGTGACAGATCGTATCAGTATGAAGTAGGCCGGCGAATAGAAATAGATACAAATATATGATAATATCTACCATTATATAGGCATTTATATATCAATCATTCGTTATACATTAATATGTGTATGAGAATAAGCTCAATTTTTTCTTCTCAAACTTACTTGCATATACTTGTATGGGTTTCCAGACGGCACTATAGGCCTCTAAAGTCTAACCATTATATAGGCAACTAATATAACAAGGGCGCATTATTAAACTCATACACATGCATATTATTTGACACTTGACGTCCTTTGAAATTCTAAAATTAATATACATTCATAGATTTATAACATAATACTCCATAGTACAGTACATAGTAGTGATTCAGTCACACCCACAGTCTCACACATCATGCACATGACATAGAAAAGACATACATACATACATAGATACATCATATATATTTTTGAAAACATGATTCAATTGGAGGGAGTTCCAGAACCACCACCACCACCACCACTTCCTCCTCCTTGAGCTCCACCGGATTCATACCCGTATCCTGATCCTGATCCAGAGCCCGATCCCGTACCTGATCCAAAGCCAAAACCTTTAGCTGACCCGGTTGAAGAGTGGCTTGAACCAAAGCCATAACCCCAACCACTCCTTGGGCCAGCTCCCCAACCCCAACTATAATCCCAACTAGGGCCTTGGGCTGACCCTGATGAACCCGTTGGAGGCGGGAGTTGCTGCCCTTGATCATTATTGTTATTAGATGGAGTTGAAGGGGAAGTAACCGTACTGGGATTTGACTCTGTGTTTGCAGTAACATCACCTTCAGCGCCACACATATTAATGGTGGAAAACAGAAGCATGTATATCATTAAGAACAGACTCACGCTCCTCATATACGTCTGCATGTTTGCAATTTTTTATGTAGTTTATTAGGTGTTCATGAATATAATGTTAATGTTAAGGTATGGTATTGTTCTGTATTTATAGAATTTTAAGTCCTTGCTTGATATGGGGTACATGTCCAAATGTGATAGTGATATGATGGTGATAGTAAAGGGGCTTTTTGGTTTGTCATGCTCATGTATCGTCTAAATTTTTCGTTTGTAAGAACTTGTAGGTCGGTATTTACTCGACAATGAGATCAACAAAATTAAATAGAGTTAAGTTGAATTGAAATAAATTGGGTGAAATTGTGCTAAATTGAATGAAATTAAACTAGTTAATTTGTGAAGATAATTAAACTGAATTGAATTAAACTAAACTGAGCTAAGCTGAACTGAACTAAATTGAATAGGCTGAACTGATATACGCTGAAATTAACCTAAAAGAACAAAGCCTTTAATGCTTATACATTAAAAAAAAAAAAAAACGTATAAATAATTAAACTGAAAGACAATTTATAAAAGAAGTTTTATGAAGTAATACTATTTTTTATGAAAATACAAAGATATCATATAAATGTCTTTATTACCACTCATATGTATGTAGTATAGTTATGTGATTTAGAATTTGTTAATTATTTCTATTAGAGACAATTCTTTATGTTATTATTCACAGGAAAATTAAAATACTTAAATAACGGACTGAGGTAGATAAAGGATTGTATAATAAAATTGTTATATCACGTTCCCTATTTTACTTTTCGCCCCGTATTTTTTCATTTATTCCTACTTTGCCCTTGAACATCCAAAATAAATTTAATAAAATGGCTATTTAGCATATTACTACCTAATAAGTCTAAAATTTTGCATCTTACTACCTAATATGTTCAATTATTCAAATAACAACCTAATAAGTGTAAAAACTGACACGATTACTACCAAAATGACAAAAATTGCTAAAAAATGATGGAAAACAATTTATTTCGTCCCGTTTAAATTTAAAACCTAATTCAATATCTATATTACCCTTTTCCTCTCCTTCCTCCATTAAAACACCTTTCTCTTCAACAAAACTCATTTCCCCTATTATCCATCAATCTCGTCCTATTTCATCAACAAAACCCATTCCCCCAGATTTTCATCAATCTTATTCTATTTTCATCAATAAAACCTAGAATTCCCAATATTTTGGAAATTTGGTGATGCTTAAGTATCAAAATTCCACCATTAACACAAAAAGTACTAAATAACGATGTTTAATTATCAAATTTTACACAAAATAATCAAATTAGAGAAAGGGTTTTATACTAAAAATAAAATGAAAAACATGCTTACTTATCAATTTGAGAAGACAACATAAGACTACCTCCCTCTAATGCTGCAAATTGTGCTTCTTCATTGAGGTTTTCGATAAAAATGACGGCATGAATCAAGTTACAGGGAGTTTAATCGGGGGAGAGAGAGTTGTGAAATAGTTAACAGGGAAGATGTTTTATTAAGGGAAGGGTAAAATCGTCATTTAACTTATCCCGAACATTTAATACAAACTTAAGTCCGGTTTCCGTCAAAAAAGTAGCAAACTGATTAATGTTTTGTGATTTTAGGTAGTAAGTTGCAAAATTAATTATATTAGGTAATAATATACAATTTTCTGAACTTATTAGGTAGTAATTTGTCATATTTCCTAAAATTAATAATCATTTTATCACATATGTGTTACGGAAAGGTCTTTATAATAACTAATTACCGTTTTATCGCAATGAAAAAAATGAATAAACGAATAACTTTTCTTTTACATATTTATAACCGACAATTAAAAAATATAATAATAATAATTTTAAATTTATTATTTTTTGCCATAAAAATTTAAAGCTTAAAACGACTATAGAATTGGGACAAAAAATTGTCTTTAAGAACGGAAAAATTTAAAACAGCCATATCTTTGCGCCCGTGTATCCGTTTTTGATGATTTTTTCTTCAAATTGCTTATCTCGACGAGAGGAATGCTATGGAAACTTTTGTTACCTATTTTTGTCATATGATTTACACGACTAGACATGGTCCTGTCGTGTGGTTTACATGACCATACCATGGGGCATGGCCCTGGCTTGTGGTTTACACGACCTAGCCATGATCTGTTAGTGTAAACTACATGACGAGACCATGGTCCAGTTGTGTAGATCACACGATAGAAACAGGTAAATTTTTTTCATTGCATTCGTCTCGTCGAGATATGCTATTTTAAATTTTTTTTAGTAAAAGCGGACATCCGAGCGCAAAGTTAGGCCTTTTAAGTTTTTTCGTTCTTAATCGTCAATTTTTTTGCCCAATATTTACGATTGTTTTGAGTTTTTAGTTTTTATCGCAAAATATAGCAAATATAAAATCCTTTTTATTATTTTATTATTAATTGTTGTTTATAAATATGTACAAGGAAAGTTAGTTCGTTAGCTCATTTTTTTTCACAGTAGGTCTTGCTTGTGACGGGCTAATCCCGTCACAAGTTTGTGACCTCTCACGAAAAAGAGAGGGGACAAGCCGACAAGGTGGGGCACGCTTTATGTGATTTCTCACTCACCTCTCATGAGTATATTGTGAGAGAAAATAATATTAGTCACAAGTTTGTAACGGATACCGCCGTCACAAATAAGAATTTGTATTTTTTCATTACTATAAAATGATAAGTAGTTATTATAAAAAAACCGTCTCGTAACACATATACATTAAAGCGACAATCAATTATACCAAATTTAATTTTAATATTCGGGGCAAATTTGGAATAAATAGATATAAAGTTAGTATAAAGGAAGAAGGATCCCATGCAAATAAAATGAGGAAACGCGTTAATAAAAAGTAGTAAATGACTATATAAGGTGGTGAATATGTTGGAGCATGCAGTTGATATTGGTGGGGAAATGAGGATAGTAAGTGTGAGTATGTGACCCGTGACATGCACTATATGTGTTTTCCTAACCTCCTCTAGTCCTGTACGATTGTGGGTACGTGTCCCATTGGATGAGGACTTGACCTTAATTAATTAACCTCATTTTGGAAACCTGCATTCTTCTTTTTAAGTGCACCACCACAAGTTGTACTGGAAATAATATCTAGTCTACAGTATGTACGTGTGAATTAATCTAGTGGTAGTCATCTTCAAGTTAGGAGGGCAGGCGCAGCATCATCATTCATTCATCATATTATGGATAATTTGTGAGGAACTACCTTACATTTATGCCTATTTGTGAACAACTACCTTACTTTTTATTTTTGGTTAAAAACTACCTTTTATTTTAATTTTTTGTTAAAAGCTACCTAAAAAAATTTTTGAGGCCAATTTCTATTTATTATTGGTTTCACACGTGTGAGTTATCTAAATTTTCATTATCATTTTGTCGTTAAATTTGATATCCAAATTTATCCTTCTTATCTAAAGTTCTAAACGAAAGGAAATTCTTATCATTAGCTTCAATTTCTTTTTTTAAGCATGTGGACTAATTGCTCCGGATGATGAACATGAGCTAAATGGTATGAACCATATGCTATCAATGAATAGGTGGAATAATTTTCACTAATAGCATAGAGTTCATACCATTTAGCCCATCATGTTCATCATCCGGAGCAATTATTCTGAAGCTAATGGCAAGAATTCCGTTTCATTTAGAACTTTAGATAAAAAAGATATGCTTGGATACAGGGGCGTCTCAAACGTTTGAGAGGCCCTGTGCTAGATAGTCGATGTCGGTTATAATTTTCATAAAATTATTTATTAATATACGAGTATATTGTTTTTGCAGTCATTTTTAACGATAGATGAATGTTGGATTTACTGCTCTTTATCCATTATGTCTAAAAGTTTTGAATCTCATAAATGTGAAAATCTAAAATGATACCCGGTAAAGCACAATTTTAACGATTTATGACAACACCCATCTCTTTTTAGAAAGATTTTTTTTAGAAAAGTAAGTAAATAATATTTTCTTGTCTAAAAGTTTTGAATCTCGTAATATGTGTAAATCTAAAACGATACACGGTAAAGCACAATTTTAACAATTTATGAAAACACCCATGTCTTTGAAGAATTTCTTTTTAAGAAAATAAGCAAATAGTATTTTTTTAACTCATATTTATATGAAAATGGTTAAGGAGAGTAAAACTCTTTGAAAGATATTTTATAATCGGGTAATAAAGAAAAACTATCAAAATGCGAAAATAACATGAGAATATATCACGTAAGGAAAAGAACACAAAAAAGTGAAAAATTTGAAATAACATCTGGAGGGATTCGAACCTGGGTGTACTAAAACTAGTAAGAAAATCTTATCAATTACCAATGAACCACTAAACCACATTCAATTAATGATAACATTGATAACGTTTACAGTATATATTCTTTGAACGCAGGTAAATGAGGCCCCAAAAATTGGAGGCCCGGTGCTTGGGCTCAGCCTGCACCGGCCCATAGCCGCCCCTGCTTGGATATCAAGTTTAACGACAAAATAAGAATGAAAATTTAGAGAACTCACACGTGTGAAGCCAATAATAAATAGAAATTGGTCTCAAAACTTTTTTTTAGGTAGTTTTTAACAAAAAATATAAATGAAAGGTAGTTTTTAACCAAAAAAAAAGTAAGGTAATTGTTCACAAATGGGCATAAATGTAAGGTAGTTTCTCACAAATTATCCTCATATTATTAACAAAATTGTATTCAGACGGACGGACGGACGGACGGACGGACGGACACCTGCATTTAATGTAGTGCTATTATTTTGTGTTTCAAATCAAAAGGACGGCTCTCTCCTTTAAGCACTGTGACTTTCCATTTCAGATCATTGGATTTAACATCTTTTTCATACATTTATCGATCATAGCTGTATCAAAGATCTTAAACAGTTAAACTGTAACCTTTATTAAAAGGAGATGGGGTAGTATGTCATATGGTAAGATTAAAAATTTGTTAATCTTAATGAAAAATTCAATTTTATAATTATTGAGACGATATAATCCCTACTAATCCTTTCGTTAATACGTCACTGACGGTGTTTTTTTTGCTTACATCGGCTCATTTTTAATTCAGTTTAGATCGCTTTTTTCAAATTAATTCTTAGTTTAACTTTTTTCAATCGAAAAGAAAAGACCTAAACTGTAATATTCGTTGGGGGAGCTACAGGAACAGAAAAAATGGCGATCTGATCATACATCGGATCGATTGCTGATACCAAATTAGTCCTCCCTCCTCACTAGTAGTACTAAGTACTCCGTAGCAACCTTGATTAACGGAAGCAGCACTTTTGCGAGGGTTAAAAGTAGTATACAAGAACCCACTATGGATCATGAATCGGAGAGCTGAGGCCTAGACAAGTATGAGTGGTAGTACAAGTGAAAACACCATTTATGCGTCCGTTGAATTGATCTTATATCTGTGTGATTGGCAGACTAATCATCATATGCATCATAATAAGTCATCAACTTAGTCAAGCTTACAGTGGAAAAAGCTTTGTTTTTGGAAGAAAAAATGAGTTCAGGACACAAGGACTTAAATGGGATGGCAAATTTGTACTACCACTCTCCATTATTGAAATAAGAATTTATTCCACAAAATAGAGGACTATGATTTATAAACCAATTCATAGTCTATACAAAATTTCTCAACTTTATAAAACAAATTCGAGTTGTATTTTAAATATTATTAGTTCTAAATTCGTGTAAATTGCACGAATTTGTTATTTGAAATTTTGTTATTTAAATAACAGAAATATTTAATTAAGATAAATTTTATGCTTTAATTATCTTTTCGAAGTTCATCCTTTTTTGAAATAATTTTAAAAATGAAGCAATGAAATATCTCTACTTTTTGTTAAACAATCTTAAAACTACGACGGTAATAACTAAGTTATAACATTATAGTTAAGTTTTTAGATTTGAAATATAAATTTTATTTGTAATTAGTGTAAACTGAATAATAATGACTTTGGGTCAAATTATTATTTGGTTGAATAATTGTAATGTTCTATTCTTTTGTAGTTGAAATAAAGTTTTTACATTGTCATCATTCTTATAACTTCATAAAAACCCGAAACATATAAAATCAATATTTTTAATATTTTCTTAATTTATTTAAATTTTAGATGCTTATTTCAGATATATTCTCGATTTTCACTGAGTACAATTATTGTTGGTGAAAAATGATAAAGTGAAATTTTTGACCGGTGCACATGTAAAATGATTTAATCAAATTGTTAAATAATCAAACCCGCGATATTATCACATAATTATATAATAATTAAAAATTAAGGATAATGTTATATATTGTAGAAATTATATCAAAATATAAGACACATTATAAATATCGTTATCTATAAAAAAAACAAATCAATGTGATTACTCTAATACTCCCAAAAAATTGCATAATATAAAGTCGTATTAAACAATTCAAACACGAGATGATATTTTTTTTTCCAATTTGTATATCACAACATGAAAAAAGTATACAATTAGTCGTTACAATTGACGCGTTTCTGATAAGGGCATCACAAGTTCTTTTTTCAAACCAAGCATATCCGTTTGAAACAATAAAACGGTTCAAATAGTTTTTTTTGTTGACAGATGTTTATGATATGCTTAAGCTATCAATTGTGCGATAGCATGAGCAGACCTGTTTAAAGACCTAGGACAGTGACTTAAAGAAAAACAATGACAACGATTAGCAATACATAAAATAGACTTGACAGTAGATATAATGTCTTTGTTGTTGTCGCCACACCCATTAACTTGTAGTACCAGGTTAAGGCAGTCTGAAGTAGCATCCACATGAAAGAAACCTCTTCTTAAAGCGTCTTTATATGCGGACAAAAAAGCCAACGCTTCCGCATGTATGGGAGAGATGGCCCAGAAATTAAAGAAAGTCCCCCAGTTGTCACAGTGGACCCATCATTATCTCTTATGATCCATCCTGCAGTTGCTCTATTATTTGTCTTCCACGCGGCATCACACTTGATACGTACATTCTCTTGACACAAAGTAGAACCCAGAATGGTAACCGGAAAGTGATTTCTTAGAAGTTCAACAGTAGTCATATACTCTTCAGAGTTGTGGATTTGAGACTGTAAATTCCTTTGATTCGCCATTACATTGCACCGCTGAATATTATCTGAAGCATGTGTAGTTAATTTACGCACCAGAGCATCAACGTTTATCTCGGTATTGTTGAAAAGTTGATCATTCCTTGTGACACCCGTCGTTGAGGGGTGTCAAAGATAAGATTTATATAACCTCAGCTTAAACTTAGATAGGATAAGTCAAGGGTCGAACCACAGAGAGACAAGGTTAATTATGTTTGTAAATTTAAAGTCTATTGCAAGTAACCAAAAAGATGGGTTTTGATTTGAGATTTAAACTAACAACTAAGGTA
The DNA here is from genome assembly GCA_029255685.2 of Silene conica. Classification (NCBI taxonomy): domain Eukaryota; kingdom Viridiplantae; phylum Streptophyta; class Magnoliopsida; order Caryophyllales; family Caryophyllaceae; genus Silene; species Silene conica. The sequence goes on along the minus strand of CM055311.2, from coordinate 61,741,419 downwards.
GCAAACTAACAAGAAAATTAAATAAGATAAAAAGGAGATTAGGAACTTTGGTTCCCCATGGTCAAAACAAGTCAATGAAAGGTAAAATAATCAAATAACACAATCCCAAGGAACAAAGAATAAACCTTTAGGTCAATATTCTACCCAATCCTTACGGTCTTAGGGTTCCTACAAAAGCACTAAACTTTCGTTCAAGGGCAATCCCAAAGTTGTTGTTAAACTAATCCTAATAATCTTTCAATCCTAAGGATTAGTTCACCAACAACCATGGGGGATTGGTAATTTAATCATCAAACTTATCAAAGTCAAGTCTTTATCATGGTTCCCCTAATTCCCAATCACAAGAATTAGCTATGCATACTTTTAATTATGGAACGAACAATCACTAAGAAAACTAAAGAGATGAGCATAATTAAAGATGACAATAAAAGGGAAAACATGAGATAAGAAATAACAACAAGATGAATAACAAGATTGAATAAAAAGGAAAGATTAATTGTGACAAACTTACAACTTGAATCGAAAATCTAAGAACAAGGATGAAAGCTTGATAAAAATAAAAGAGGTTCTTTCTAATGGAATTACTTGCTTCATAAAATTGCTTAACCTAATTGAAGAGTCTAGGTCTCCTTAAATAAGAATTATTACAAGATTAGGAAAAATAGAAAATAAGAAAACAGAAGTCCCGAAACAGCTGGTGGTCGGTCGACCTATATTATCGGTCGGTCGACCGATTCTGGCGATGCGGGTTTATTTCATGCGAATTTTGGGCTTCTGTGAACTGGGCCTCTTTGCGAACTGGACATCGGTTGGTCGACCTATATTGCAGGTCGGTCGACCGCCTCTCGTTATTTTCAGCTTTGATCTGGCCCGATAACAATACTTGAATGCACCATCCGGATCCTTGCTCCATATTAGTACTCAAAACAGCTTCCGAAAGGCAAATAAGGCTTGGTTTTGCTCACTTCCGCGTATTCCTACATATAAAACATAGAAATGCCAAAGTAAACCGTTTCGGGAGAAAAAGCAACTAAAAGTCACGAAAGTGTAAGAAAATACGTGCCAAAAGAGTAAATAAAATGCATAAAATAGGCACGTATCAAACTCCCCAAACCAAACCTTGCTTGTCCTCAAGCAAGCACTAAGACTCAAAAGAAAATAAAACTTCTAATGGAACAGATTTCATACTTTTCACAACCAAACACAACACTATGCTTAACCAATTTAATGCATCCTTCAACTATAATCAAACACAATGTCAAGAGCAAAACGAATTAAACATGTTGGAAAGGCATGCTAAAATTTCAACCTTGCAAGACTCATTCTAATTGGACTCTCGCGGTACGCTCGAGACACTCATGAAAGCAAAGGGTCAAATGTATATGTGAAAGATAAGAAGATAAATAAAAGTAAAGACTCTCACCTATCTACGACCCGTAAGAACATGCCTGCAATCTAACATGAATAGAATCTCTACAACCGTACATATGCATTCCCACACTAAATGACCATGACACATGCCGAGGCAAATTTGGAATTGTGAGGCTAAAGGTAAAAAGGGGCTTAAAATAAGTTATGGGAAGAAGGGTTAAACCGAGCTAACAACCGTCTATTCATACTATAAGATCACTTCTTATTGTTTTCTTTTTCTTTCATACATGCCAATGCTCAAAGTTTTGGAGCAAAAATCACAATTCTTCAACCCTTTTTTTTTTTCTTTTCTTTTTTCTCTTCTTTTTTTCAGAAAAACTAACCTATCCAATGGTCCTGGTCGACCGACCGGGGAAACTGGTCGACCGACCAGCCTTGAAAACAGGCTGTTTCGTTTTTTTTTTTTTTCGTGTCTCTTTTGTTTTTTTTTTTTTTTTTTCTATTATTTTTTTTATCATTCTCCCAAAATCAAAATTTATCAATGAAGCATAAACCAAAGGATGGCAAGAAAAACAGTCTCATCACTAATTTACTAGCTCGGCTAGGGTAGGCAATTTTTAGAATGTAGCAAATGGGTAAAAGAATTCAATTTGGCTATGTGAGGATAATGGGAATAATGAGAAAGGGGTACCTCTACCACATGTGTCAACAAACCACAAACCCGAATGCATACAGGTATTAAGAAGACAAAATTCATGTTTATGCATATTGATGTAACATGCCTCAAGAGGAGAAACTACTCACAAACCTATATGAAATCGGTCATGGATGTCACCGATTTATTAAGCTCTAATCCTTAGAATATGTAGTAGCTTGCCAAGAAGAGAGTCAAGTCTAATAATTTAGCATGAAATCAACAAAAAAACTCGTAGATAATGCAAAAGACTAGTTTGAAAATTTTTGAAAAATGCAAGGCAAAGCAATAAGTGATATGTGAGGCATAGCTTGTATTTATCCGTTCCGACTCGACCTAAAAACTTAAGACAGAGAAGAATGCGCGACAGGGAAGAACACGCGACAAGAGAGGATTAAAACAAGAAAAATACCTAAAGGTATGAAAAACAAAAGACACAAAAACAATTGCATACTCACAAAGGAGTATGCAAACACCCTCCCCAAACCAAAACGCACAATGCCCCCATTGTGCTCACTTCCGCGTATTCCTACATATAAAACATAGAAATGCCAAAGTAAACCGTTTCGGGAGAAAAAGCAACTAAAAGTCACGAAAGTGTAAGAAAATACGTGCCAAAAGAGTAAATAAAATGCATAAAATAGGCACGTATCACCTTGAGCACCAAATTGTCCATAGGCTGGAGATAAACGTTGACGTTAGAAATAACTTGTCATGATGCCAAGAAAAAAATGAAAGCCAATTAGCAATCCACAACTGAACCGATATATGGGTACTTGATGAAGTTCTAATGCCAAGAGGAGAAGCAAACCATGGATTAGAAGCAAATGGACAGTCACGAAGAAGATGGTCGACAGTTTCCGGAGGACACTGATCAGAACAATAGAGACAATATCCTTGTGAGGGACCATTACGTTTTTTATCTCCATTGCGCATGGCAACGCACGCATTGGCCATGATCTTCCACAAAAATATTTTCCATTTCTGTGGTATTCCCAGGTTCCAAATTTTCTTCCAGTGATGAGCAGGTGGACAAATTGTTTTCCTTTGTCTATCCTTTGGAGAAGCCCTTGTCCTCCACCAAGTTTGGAAGGCTATGAAATAGCCACTCTTTGCAGAATAACATCCATCCTGCTTACATGTCCAAATAATTTTATCTTGATCATTGTTAAAAGGAACCGGAATAGCTAAAATGTCATTTAGTGCTTCTAAAGCACCCATAGCAACAATACTATCTGCATTCCATCGTCCATCTGAATGTTGTACTTCGGCAATTTTAACTTGTGGCAAAGTAGCTTCATTAAGTTGAAGAATAGAAATAAGACTATTGTTTCTAATCCATTTATCCCTCCAAAAATCCAAATTAGAGTTAAAACCCACTTGCCAGGCTAAGTTTTCCTTCAAAAGTTGCATACCCCAAAGAATACTTCGTCCTCCCCATGACATTGGAATTGAATTCCAATTGACATTAGTATCATGTAGTTTACGATCAAAAGAGTATTTGGTACCAATGATGCGACTTATTAGTGATTCAGGTTCAGAAATAATTTTCCATCCAATTTTTGCCACCAGACTATGATTAACACATTCAGTATTTCTAATGCCCATGCCGCCGTCCATTTTCCTGAGCTGTAAAAAAGTCTTGCTACACCAGTGAATGCCCTTACCATGTTTACCCTTTCCCCATCAAAATTGTGAAATCATTGAGTCGATCTTTGATGTCACACTTACCGGCATACGAAATGCTGATAGAGAATAAATTGATAGTGAAGACAGAATAGAAGCGATTAGAGTCGATTTACCTGTTGTAGACAGAAATTTATTATTCTAGGATAGAATACGCCGTCAGACTTTTTCAATAACCATAGCATTAATCTCCTTTTTTGTTCGGCCACATTCTAAAGGTAGTCCCAAATAGAGCCCCATTTGCCGTGGTTGCTGAATAGATAGTGTTCTCATACACTTCCTAGTTGTTGCCAAAGTACAATTTGGGCTAAACGTAATGGCTGTTTTATCTTTATTAAGCCTCTGACCTGCTATCTCACAGTATGTATTCAAAACATTATTAATACCCTGACAGTGTACTTCAGTTGCGTATGAGAAAAGGATAAGATCATCCGCAAAAAGTAAATGAGACACTCTTGGAGCTCTGCAAGCTATTTGTATTCCCTTAACCAAAGAAAATCGTTGTGCGTCATGAAACATTTGAGATAACACCTTCTTACATAGTGCAAAAAGGAAAGGAGATAACGGATCACCCTGTCTCAAACCACATTTTGGGGTGAACTTATTGGTTGGCATACCATTAATAATGATCTCGTATGAGACAGTGGTGATACTTTCCATAATAATCGCTATGATATTCAATGGAAAGCCCATATGTATCAAAGTTGCATGTATGAAATTCCATCGTACCCTATCATAACCTTTACTCATATCCACTTTCATCCCCAGCAAACCCACTTTTCCATTAGTTTTTGTGTTTATATGATTAAAGATCTCATGGCTGATCAAAATGTTATCTGTAATTGACCTCCCGGGGATAAATCCATTTTGAAAATCTCCTACAAGATGATTCATATAAATCTTGACTCTGTTTGCAATACACTTGGACAAAATTCTCATAAGAACATTACATAGACTGATTGGTCTATAATGTTCAACCTTTTCTGGCGCATTATTTTTCGGAATGAGAACAATAGATGTCCTATTGAATTTTTTGAGAATATGCCCTTCATTTAACATTTTTAACAGAGCCTTTGAGACGTCATCTTTAATATATTTCCAAAACTTTTGGAAGAAAATACCCGTAATTCCATCAGGCCCTGGTGATTTATTATGCCGATTTTTGAAGAAGTTGAAAAAATACTTTGTACGTACTCGTCTAAGTAATCTGCAGGGACATACTCACCTCTACGTTCCCCCAACCTTAACTTGGACGTAATGTAACGAGACGTAGATGGTAAAGCACACAGATTTAGGTTAAACATGGTAAATTGGTATCTTGTCTGAAATACCACAAATCCCTTATCAATCGCTCTTTCCAAAGCTGAATTCAAAGTAGATATAATATCAGTGATCTTATCAGGACAAATTCCTCTTTTATGTCCAATTCTACCACAACGAGTACAAAACTTGAAAACCTCCTCATACTTAAATTGAATCCAAAGTAATTTGGAGTTAGTGCATGCAAGGAAAAAGCCCGGGTTTAAGGGTTCTCCAAGACGAATAGTGACCCTCATTCTTAGGTAATCATGATCAGGAATGTGCTCAAAATCCTCAAACGTTGTATCTCTTCTAAATAATCTAGCTATGATTCCTGCCATATTTTGGTTTAGGTATTCGAAGGGTAAGCCACAAACCCTTACCCAGATCCTTGCTGTTGGAAAAGTAACACATCGTGGTATCATACCAGCTCTCCATTTTCAAAGGACCATCAAAGTAACACATAGTTAATGCCATACAACAAAATACATGGACAATATTAATTCTTTCAAACAAAACTTATAAATTGTAGCAATTTTAAGCCCAACACTAATATGCTACTATTACTCAAGGCAAGCATTAGTATTTCTAAATTGTATTTGACCTATAATATAAGGAAAATCAGTCGTTACCCATCATAACAAGTTTGTTAATCAATGTGGTTACTTTTATGTTTTAGTGTACCGTTTAAGAAATAAAAGCTCATTTGACAAATGCCAACTCTATAAAACTTGTTTTCTCCGTTGTAAAAATAAGTTTAATACTTGGCCCGCAAGATAAAATACGCAACACAACACATACGTAACAAAGACATCAAACTAAATCGATTAAAATATTTTGGGTATCGCGCACGAAAACTGCTAGTAAAACTATGAAAGTATACAACTTATAGTAAATCTTGCTTGCGACGGGTCGTTATTTGTGACGGATATTTTGTGAGATAAAATGGGTAGTTTTGAGTTAGTGGAGAAAGGGGACCACATGAATAGTGTTGGAGGGAGAAAAAAGTGGGTATTTTGTGAGAGGAAACGGTATTCGTCACAACCTTGCGACGGATAGTGCCGTTGCAAATAAGAATTTGTGTACAACTTAATCTTGAATAAGGAGTATCAAAAAGAATTCAGAAGATTTCAAAAAGCACATAATTCTCTCTGAAATTTTCAAAGCAGCAATTCCATTTGGCTTACAATATACAAAGTATGAAGCGTGAATGACAAACAATACAAGTTATACAACAATAGCATAGTTGAGCGATGCTCTCTATTGCCCTTGACTTTCACATCAATCTGTGATTCGGAATTCAAGTCGGGTAGGAACCCAGGCCAATCATAAGGGAAGAAAGCTAGTTATAACCACCAGATATTGGCTCCCCTTTTTTTTGGCAACCGTAAAAAAGGGCGGCTACATATTAAGCGCTACTTGAGCCACATTAAGTATAGCTAAAACATAGGGCCCTTTTAAGCATTGGAAAATACAGTATAACATACAAACTTAGTGGCTGTGAGCTAAGAGAAATCTTTATGCCTCGGCCAAATGGATAAGTAGCTAGGTAGCACCAAAATGGACACGGACACGACACAGACAGGTGACACGATATCGATATGTCATGAAATTTAGGACAAGAGACACATTAGTTAAATTTAAGAAAATATACATTTTATAGTTATAATGCTTGATTTTATTTTTGTAAAGATATTTGATATTAATTTTAAATAAGTGAAGGTAAAACTTGCCGTTGATAATAACTCATTTTCATTCCTCATCCGAACCAATATTCTAATTAATCTCTTTCGATAGCGGATTTCTCATCTGAAAAACATCACACCCCAAATGATGACCAAATACCGTGGACACGTCATTGACACGGCTCAAATACCATGGACACCTGTCGGCACGTGCCCAAATAAATCTAGTAAGTTAGAAACGGCTTTATAGGTAGGTGTCCGACACGTTTTGGCGTGTGTCCGTAGTGTCGGTATCGGACACGATACGACTCATTACCAGAAGTGTCCGCGTTACCTAGATAATTACTCCCTCCGTCCCGATCAATTGTTATCTATTGCTTTTGACACAAAGATTAAGAAAAGAAGTATAAATGAATCTGGACCACACAAATTATATGGCCCCACATGTAATCAAATGTCATCCACAAAAAGTTGCCAAAAATGGAAATAGATAACAATTCAATGATACACCCCAAAATGGAAATAGATAACAAATGACCGGGACGGAGGGAGTAGTAACTAATACCCTGTCTCAACTCTAAAGCATAGGATTTCCATTTTTCGCGCAAAATATAAAATCGCAGAAGCTTCTCTCAATCTTAGCTTTTCTTATATGAACGGATTTCTCAGTAACTTACCCTAAAGACTAATTTCCATTTTCCACGAGTATCTTCCCTTTGTTAGCATCTCCAGTCGTATGGTGCAGAGTCGCGGTGCAGGCCACCAAGGGTTGAGTTATCTTCCTGTGCTTATAAGGTTTGTATTCCACTGTCACCAATCTCTGGTTTTCAAAGTGATTATCTTACTGTACAAATTTCAACAGATCATACAAACAAAATTTCCACCGTTCCTACACAACAACATTACCATCGTACCTTAGAGTCCCGCCCTTCAGGTGGAGTAAGGAGGTTGGATCTACATAACTTTGTCCTCGTGTTCAGAAGAAAGAAATAGTTTCTGGATGATCCACAATGAGGAAAAGGACGCCTAATCTAATAAACAAACAGCGCAAGTAATATTGATCTGCGATACACAATCAGTCAATCACTTGTAACTTTTAAGACTTCGTAGTACATATTTTTTTTCTTGCAAATGTCATACGAGTAATATCGAGTGTGCTATCATAATAAACTTCACAGATACTGAGCTAAAAACGTTTCAGCTAGCTAAATCTATAATGTATACCTTTCGATAGAGCTTTACTTCGCCACACAAACATACTGAATAAGCGGTGGCGCGGTGCTACATACGGAACCAGCCACGCTTTTCATTGAAGATGCTAATACACAAAACATATAAATCAGATAAACTTATAAACCTTCAATTCTCGGGCGTATTTCCAAGTTCCAACAGGCAAGTACCCATAGAAGGAGATGATTTAAATTGACAGCTGCTTCAATTAGGCCATTTCAAATCAAGTACTAATATATTCACGTACCAAAAACAGATTTCAGGAGACCATTCATCTCTCTGAATGAGTTTTAGGCTCATCCTTAAGTTGGTAGCTGCTCAGTCAAACAATGATAAGTTTTAAACTCAAAGATCAGGCAAGACTTCGTCACTCACAAGACCAAGCGCCAAACTTCAATATGTAAAGTGTAAACTCTTCTGTAGCAAGAAATAACATGGCGTGAAAAAAATACCATATATAGAAATGTCCGCGAGCATCACAAATAAACTGTGAAAAGAGTAAAGGGAGAGAATTAACAATCTAAATGAAGAGAATATGTCTACGATAAGTGGCAACCATAGAACCTTTCATTCCAATATAAAATCCGAGGAAATTACTAATACCATAAGAAAGGTCATATGACAATTCCAAACGACGAACCTCAACACTTAAACTTGAGATTCCATTTAGTTTAACTATTAAACTACAAGACTGGAACAAGCATTGAATGGTAAAAATAACAAAAGTAAAGTATGGAGTTTAGCATAAGTTGTACACTTTCGTGGGTTTAGCATCTTGGAGGTTGAAAACCACCAGTCACTGCTGTAACAATAGTTTTAGCCTCTTAGGAACGGATGACTACCCTCCCTTGGGAGTTGGGACAGCATCTTCAAACTACAACCTGTATGTTTGGCATAAACTTCATGAACTTCCTTAAATGGTAGCACAAACCTCTTCAAGAAGAGAGGTTCAGACAATTGGATGACATTAGAAAGAGAAGGGATCTTGTTCCCTAAACCCTTATCCTTTAAAATAAGTAATATCTTATGTCTCGGCACTATTCTTTTTTCCAGACTGTAAGTAAAGGAGGCACACCGGGTTATCAAGTAAGCAGGCTCGAGTTGCAACTCGTTCATCAGAAAATCCAACCTTTTCTTAATTCTTTCCTCAGAATACGCAAAGCAATTTGCATTTTTCATCATAAGTGTCTTGATCTCAGATTGGGTCCAACCAAAACTCTCAAATATTCGACATTTAGACACAATATCCTCCTCACTAAACTCACATATCAAATGAATGCCATACAGAAACATCGTGGAATCTCGACTGATTCCTAACTTATCTTCAACCCTCATCGTTACATCCTTAAATAATTGTGGATTTCGCATATAAATTCCTGGATTCCTAAGCAAGTGTTTCCGGATTGATTCAATGGAGATTCCATAGCTACGCAACAAAGCAACATTAGGCGACAAATTCTTAAGTACACTGGAAATGTGTGTAGCCCATAATTTCGAAAGAACCCTAACAACGTAATTATGGCAACCCATAACTTGCCTCAAAATCTGAAACGCTGGCAAAATAGACGAATCCACACTATAACTTAAAATAGTGGGATTTGCAGAAATAACCCGTATTATATCAGACTCAGAAAACCCTTGTTCTTGGAGAAAATTGAATTTGGGGAGTAAAGTTGATTCGGCATTAAAAGACAACAATGCAGGATGTCTAGACACAACTTTTCTGAGATGGGTTTCATCAAAACCATGTTTTTTGAAGAAATTAACAACAGAATTAGCAGTTTCAAGGAAACGAGACTGATTCACCTTGCTGTATTTAAGGAACTTGGTGGAAATGGAGAGAGCTTGTTTGTGAGAAAAACCAAGAGAATCAACTAAGTAATCTGCGTAAGAAGGTGTTGAATTTGACGAAGTTGCTGTTGATGAAGGCCTTGAATTTGACGAAGTTGCTGTTGACGAAGGTGTTGAATTTGAAGAAGTTGATGTTGATGAAGATGTTGAGCAGAGCGTAACACTTTGGAAACCATGGTTGGAACTGTATCTTCTGCCAACAACAATGCTCAAGCTCTGCATTTTGTAAATTGAGTGAGGGCTTCTTCAATAAGAGAGGTGCAGATTATAAAGGGCTAAGATAAGATTATCCTTAAACTATCCGACATTTTTTCACTAATTTTTAGTAATTTTTTTTTACGTTTGCTCATTCATTAACATAAATTCACTTTTAAATTATATATTAATTCAGTTCAAAATTTATATATTTTCAGTATACTCCTCTTAGACTCTACTTTTTTTACAATATCTCTTTTTTCTTTACAAAAAATGACACATGAGACTACTTATTGGATAATTTCCATGAAAAATAAAGTTAACAACCCCAAAGTTTTAAGTTGAGTCTTAGATTTTTAAGATTCAACTTAAGAGTTTGACTTTGGTAGATTATTGATACGAAGTAGTATTTAGTGAGTCTTGTCTTAATATTTGCTGAATTTGTTGGAACATATGGGATTGATGATGTCAAATTACATTTGATTGTCTAATATTTACCTTTTAAGTGAAAGTGATTAGCAAAAGACATTACGCTCGTAGGTTGATCTAAAGTAGATAATCAAGATGGATGCCACAAGATAATCAAATAAATAACATGATAAAAGATGTATGCAAGTCAAGAAAAATCTCAAGCCTAGGATGAATGTTGTAAACGATCGAGATGGTTAAACATATCCCCTTAGACATTACTCATTAGTAAATGCAAAACACATGCAATAGTTTTCTTTGCAAATGTGGTTTCTGATACTACCATATGCAGATATTTTGAAAAATTCACAAATGGTCAAAATTTGTTTTTTAAGTGTCATTGTGTTTTAAACTGGAATACAAAAGGAATATTCTTGCAAACACATTTAAAGAAACCAATTTATTTCATTCAAGTGGTTCTTTACTCCATAAATAGAATACTTGTTTTTCTTCTTTTGGCAAATATGTGAGTTCCCATAAAATTTAGGGAGAAAACTCCATATCCTATAAAAGACGGCCCCTTGAGCCTCACAAAGCTGAGTATTCTTCTTTTATATTTTAAAAACAAATACACCTAACAGCCTTTAGATAAAAGAGTTATTTTGTGTAAACCATGTATCTAGGGTAAAACATATACACAGTTTTTCCACTATAAAAAGAGAGTCTTGTGCTAGGGCGTTTGTTTCGCGCATGAGTATGAGTTTGGAATCAGAAATCATACCTGAGTGGTAGGGGGTTGAAACTTCATACCCGATACCTTGTGTTTGTTTCAATCGTAAGTGGTATGAGTTTGAAACTAAATTAAGGTTGAAATATGTAAAATTCAATACTTTAAATAATAACTTTAACATATAAAATTATGAAAATAAAAATTTTATCAAATAATTATATTACATGTTTCGTTTACCATACGTGTTAATATTTATTTTTCACATTTTTGTTTATTGTAGTTTGATACTTATGGGTTATGAAGCACGGACACGCCAAAAATTTTCCCTCCGCGTGTCCGACACGTGTCGGACACGGACACGCGTGGGACACGGCTCCAAACGTGTCGGACACCTCAAAAACCGTGTCTTCGGTTTTTTTTTGAACCAAACGTGTCCGACACGGTCGGTTTGCCTTGGACACGGTCCGTGTCCTTGGGACACGCCTCATATAAGGAAATCAATTAATTCCTAAATCAGAATTCATTTTCAACCCTAATTCACTCAAACCCTTCTCACCCCTTCTCACGCAAACCCATCACCTCCTTCTCACTGCTGTCACCCGCCGACCGCCGTCACCCGCGCCGTCGCCGGCCGAACGCCGCCTCGTTCGCCGTCAGCCCGTCACTGTTGTTCAGTTAACAATCTTGTTATTCTTCTCATTTTCTCAATCGTTATTCGCTTATTATAAAATCAGATTGTGTATTATTGAGTAGTAATATACCTCATCACTTCCGATCTGCATTTGATTAGTATTTGTGATTATAGACATATGGTTATAGTAGTAGGCTAGTAGGTCGTATTAATTTTGGGGAAATAATGAGTTGTAGTTTGTAAGTAATGTTGCGATTCCGAATAATGAATTGTTCAGGTCATATTTGTTGTGTTTGCTATTGTGTTTTTAGGTAGTAAAATAGTAGGATAGAGTTACCTACTATTATTGACAATTTTGGTGTACAAAATGTTGGCAGTAGGTAGTAAAATAGTAACTTAGCTATGGATAATGTTTATATTTTGATACCGATTATTAATTAGTAATATTGATTCCGATTGTGTATTATTGATTAGTAATATTGTTGTTTGGATTCATTTTCAGAATAGTAACTTAGCTACGGCTAACCTTTCTCTTGATGAGCCGGAAATGGAAATGATGCTCTTTGGTGAGGATGACGAGTTCGATGATGGTGCATCGGGTAATCATGCTTGATGGTGTTTGTAAATTAGAATCTTAAACCATTTATGCTTTTTAGTTATTTTGCAAGACTTGAATGTTTATTTTAATTTCGGTTGTAATTTGAACTTTTTATTTTGTAAGACATATTTGATTCTGACGTATAAGACATTAATATTGGTTGTCATTTTATGACTTTGTTACCTTTAAATGACCAAAGTTTAGATGTTGGTTGGAATGGGCTTTAAATTCCCTTTTTTTAAATATGTATATTGATTTTTTTTTTGCCGTGTCCCGTGTCCTAAAAATTTCGAGCTGCCGTGTCCCGTGTCCGTGTCCGTGTCCGTGTCCGTTTTCGTGCAACCTAGCTTATGGGTATCAATCTCATACCCACCCTCCCCCCTGGGTATGAGAAACTCATACCACATGAATTTGAGATATGAGTATGAGACCCTCAAATTTGCTAAACAAACACATGGTATGGATTTGCCTCATTCCAAACTCATACCTTATACCTTAGCAAGACTTCTAGAATATTTATTGTAAAACATTTGCAAATCATTTCAAGCATTTAAGGCTTTGTTCATCAATTATTTGTAAAACGTTTTCTGTTTTGAAAAGTCTTCACTTGTTTTCCAAAAGATCGTGATCTCCAAGTACTAGTTCGCATTGCTAATGACTAAGAGTATGTTCAATGATTCTCGTGTTTAGATCTTCATTGTAATCTTCATGTTCTTATGAACCTTTGAGACTGTGATCGTGTAAACCAAAGAGATAGAAGCTTAAAACTCTTAGAGTGGAGTAGCTTTAAGTTTGAGTCAGAATCTTGAAGCGGAGTAGCTTTAATGAAATGCAAGCAGAGTAGGTTGGCGAGTTATTTTCATTGTGAGAGGTTTAGTTAGGTTTGAGTAACTATCTAACAAGTAATAAAATAACGGTTGGAGGTAGGCTCCGGAGTAGGAGCTGAACCAATTTTTAAAACATCGTTTGTTTAATCATTTACTCGTTTCTTTACTCATTCCTCGCATTTCTTTACTAGTTCTGTGCAACAGCCTCCCCTATGGTTGCTTGGACCTGCTATTTATTTTGTGAGCTTATAACTAATTAAGTATCTCAAGTTTGCATTCAAGTAATCCATAAAATTTTTAAAAGGTCACATAATCCCCCCACCCCACTCTTGGGTGTTCAATCGTTCTTAACTCTTCAGTCTTCACTAGTCAGTTAATTAAGAAAGTTTTAGAGAAGGAATGAAATGACCCATCGACCCATTCTCTTCATATTTAAATCGATTTCCGAACCAGTAACAACCCGACTCGACCGACTACACTCAATCCACGTGGTCGATTCAGATAGGCACTCGGTCGAGTGATGCCAACTCGGTCAAGTCACGCTCCTGAGTCTCAGCTACTTGCCTTAACACACACAACTTACCATTGATTCTAGAGATAGGACATACTTCCTTTGGTCTTCGCCTTACTCAAGACGAATATAGATCTTAAAAAGGACGAGTATTACACCAGGTCCTAGGAACCATCTTTCAAGAGGACCAACACTAAGGAGCTACAAAGATCGATGTTCACTTGCCTTATCAAGGAGGGACGACCTCTAAAGGTGGCAAGAGAGGACGTTCATCGTCCTCCATTACATAATCCACAAAACACAAAAATTATAAAGATCTCGATGTCGAAGATGATGATTCCCTCCACTCAGTTCCATAGAATGGAAGACCCAAGGGATCACCTCGCGTCCTACGAGAGCCACATGAAGATGTTCGACTTAGAAAACGTCATTTGGTGCAGGGTGGTTCCCACTAAGCGCACGAGCCTCACGCAGTCGTGGTCCAAAAGTCTTCCTGATAAGTCCATTAGGATTCTGGACAGAGAATACTCTCGATCGCGTTTTCCTCGACCATTTTTTATCTGTCAAAGTTATGTTTAGATGAATGGTAGACTTGGGTTCTTGTTGTTGCCGTCAATTTGATTAGGATAAATTGGATTCATCACATTAAATTAACGGAATTACTTTTTCACATACGAACTTTACTCTTTCATATACATTTTTTCATTATTTTTCCGCATCATACCTTTTTCTAAACCTAGACCAATCAAGTCTTCCATCTTACTTTACTCTCTAAAATTGAATCCAATTAAAAACTTGAATAATGGATAATATTTCTCCAATTAATAAAATAATTTGTTATTTAACAATTATTAATATGTGTTATTGAAATTAGTAGGGTTTATACAAAATTTTGGGAGCAAGACACTATGATTCAATAAACATGCCGACGTTAGCTCGAAACCCAAAATTGGATGTATTGCATCCTTATCTTCTTGCTCTTGTGAATGGGATTGCCGTTTGAATCCCCATTATTTTAATGCCAAGTACCCGAAAACGCTTAGTCAATAACGGCCAGATTTCTTGAAACATTCTTAATTGGCTAATATTAACCGTAAACATTAGTGAAGTACAATGGTAATACAGCATAAAAGGCATAGAAATTATGATTATGAATAGCACTGAGTCATGAATATTGTCCTTTTTTACTCTTTTTTTTTCAACAACAAAATGATCGGTCAGAGAAGAGAAGCAAGGTCAGCCTGAGTGGGGTTGACCGTAGAATCGTTGGCTGGCAATTGGACTGACCATAATAAGAGGGTGTGAATGGAGGTGGACTTGGTGGTGAAGCCGACGATGGAAAGGAGAAGATAAATCAATTGGGGGAAGGAAAAAGAAAAATGACAAGGGTAAAAATGTAAAAAGTGTATGTGAAAGAGTAAAATTCGTGTGAAATGTCTAAAATCATGTTTAATGTTGTATTATGGTGTGATGAGTTGTGTGTAGTCTCGTTGTTATGAGTGGTAGGGTACAGTAGATGATTATTCAAATGGCTATTTTGTTATTGATTGAATTGCTTTCTATGGAATTAACTGCCAGTGGAAAGAGAATCATTGAACACAAACCACGAGATACCCTCTTAACGGAATCATTGATCATTGAAATACAATCATACAACATTACAACTCCATTAAAGTGAATGAATATGACAATTCAAGCATAAACAGCCACACATCAACTATCCCAATCACAATACCTCAACCACACCTTCCAACAACTCTTCCACTCAACTAACCTACTAGGCTGTAATCACAATGGTGTCCAGGTGTTTTAACCTACACCTCCATCTCCCTCCCCATCAGTCTTCCCTTCAACAACCCACACGCCGGATCAACACATCGACCACCCTCCCAAGACCCTTCAAATTCAACTCCACTACTCTCTGCAGACCATGTTCTGTAGTCACTCCTATAATGGCGTCAAACAATCCCATATCAAGCTCCCTACCTGACAACTTTGACTTCGATTTGGACCCCACTCTTACAAATGATGACCTCAAACCAACCACCCAAAGTCAACGCACATTTTCCGGCTGGGAAATGGCTAGTCTTTGGATTGGATTGGTGGTGGGTGTCCCATCTTATTACTTAGCTGGTAGCCTAGCTGACTTAGGCATGGCTTGGTGGCAAGGGATAGCCACTGTCGTCGCTGCTAACATTATCTTGCTTATCCCACTTATCCTCACTGGCCAACCCGGGGCCAGGTACGGTATCTCGTTTCCGGTGCTAGCCAGATCATCCTTCGGGATTAGAGGGGCTCATGTGCCCACCCTTCTTAGAGCATTGGTTGGGTGTGGTTGGTATGGCATTGAGACGTGGATTGGTGGGGAAGCTATATTTCTGTTATTACCCAACTCAATTAAACAATCAGCAATGTCACAAAACTTGCACTGGTTAGGCACTTCTCCCATTGAATTCTCTTGTTTCATAGTTTTTTGGGTGGCGCAATTGGCGATAGTTTGGAATGGAATGGAAGGAATTAGAGAACTCGAAAAATACTCAGCTCCAATCTTGATAGTTTTAACATCATGCCTTCTTATATGGGCATATGTTAATGCAGGTGGTTTAGGCCATATGCTTTCAATGTCATCAAAGCTTTCTACATCTCAGTTTTGGGCACTCTTCTTCCCTTCTCTTACAGCAAACATAAGCTTCTGGGCCCCACTTGCCCTAAACATCCCCGATTTTACAAGATATGCGAAAACCCAAAAGGATCAAATCATAGGTCAATCAGGGTTGCCTATATTCATGGGATTATTTACCTTTGTTGGGTTGGCTGTCACCTCTTCTACCATGGTTATCTTCGGCCGAGTGATCTCGAGTCCCATCGAGCTCCTTGGGGCAATTGGTGGGGCAACCACCATGATCCTGGCAATCATTGGGATCAGCCTTGCCACAATAACCACTAACATTGCTGCGAATGTCGTGGCCCCTGCAAATGCACTCGTCAATCTTAGCCCATCAAAGTTTACATTCAGAAAGGGAGCTCTTTTGACAGCATTACTAGGTATAGTCTTTCAACCATGGAGATTACTCAAGTCAAGTGAGAGTTTTGTGTACACCTGGCTTGTTGGCTACGCTGCATTATTAGGTCCAATAGGAGGAATCATGTTGGCAGATTACTATCTTATAAAGAAAATGAAGCTCAATGTGAAGGATTTATATACACTAAGTCAAAAAGGAAGGTACTATTATGCAGGAGGTTATAACTTGGCTGCCATGACCGCTTTGATTGTTGGAATTTTGCCGGTGGTGCCGGGATTCTTACAGAAAGTTGGGATATTAGGTTCTGTTCCTGAATTATTCATAACCATTTACAACAATGCTTGGTTTATAAGTTTCTTCTCTGCAGGGGCTCTCTACTGGGCTCTATCATTTTCAAAAAGGGTAGAACAAGATCCTAAATCAAAAGATCCACTTTTGCCGGCACCAGGGATATAATAAGATATGGCATAGGAACATACGGAACAGATTGAAAGAGATACACAATACAAATTGCTTCTAAATGCTGATATCTGCAACTCATTGGAACTGGTACTTGTGACCGATGTTCAACACCCGTTAGCATCAATTTCCCTCTTGTGACGTGCTTTTTAAGTTGTATATTTGTTAATTTACACCAAATTACACCACCATTGTATGTAAAATTGTTAATAACACAAATCTCACTGAATTTATGAGACGTTATTACTGCAGTTACTACCCGCTAGATCAATTTGGAAAATATTCCACGTCAGTCCTCCGTTTCCTACAGTTGCAATAAAGCATACCTTAGTACCAGTAGCTTATCTGCACTGCTTTTTTCCTTCCAGCTCCTCCATGTAACATGTAGTACAAATCCAAGCGCCACAAGCACAAAAAGAAAGTCCTGCAGATAATATATCGGACGGGCATGATTATAGAGAAAAAATGACAACCACAAGAACCTATGTTGGTCATACTTATATCAGATGAGATGTACATATATAAGGTACAGTCATTGGGAAGTTTGCATAAGAAATATTTACAAGGTGCCAACTGGCATAGCCCAATAGCACATTTGGCTAACGTTAATTCCCAATTATGTAGTCAGACTCGACTGCAAGCTTTGGACACGGTATACATGTCTTCAGTCTTCTCCTTGTGACTTGTTACTAATGACTTGTGACCTTCATCAGTTAATCCTCTTCATTTTACACCTTATTTGTACCGACAAACCATGAATATCTAGTCTCCGGCATTCTAATTTGGGGCACATAATAGCTACAATCCTACACCAACCTTTAGGGTGTATTAGGATTGAGGGATTTGGAAGAAAAGGGAGTGATTTGAAGGGATGAGAAATCTATTGTTTGGTTAGCAAAATGGAGGTGGAAGGGTTTGGAGTGAAGGGAAAATGTATCCCTCCATTTCCCTCTTAAAGCCAATTTATTTTCTCTTCAATAAAGGAAAAATTTGGAAGGAAAATCACCTCCTCTATTCTTCCTCCCCTCCCCTTCTCTCCCTTTCTTTTCCCTCCTTTTCCCTCCCCTCCCTTTCCCTCCTTTTTTTGCTATCCAAACACACCCGGATAGCAAAAAAGGAGGGAAAAGAAAGGAAGAGAAGGGGAGGGAGAATGGAGGAGTTGATTTTCTCTCCAAATTTTGCCTATGTTGGTGGGAAAGAATTTGCCTTGTAGGAGGGAAATTGAGGGATTCATTTTCCCTTCCCTCCAAATCCTTCTACTTTCATTTTGCTAACCAAACAATGTATTTTTCATCCTTCCAAGGCCCTCCTCTCCATTTCCCTCCAAATCCTTCAATCCAAACACACCATTGTATCCAAACACCCACTTCTCATTCCCCCTCCCCTTCCCTCCCCTCCCTTTCCCTCCTCTTTTGCTATCCAAACATACCCTTACTCTCACTTCTAGGCTTGCTTCCTGTTACTCCTATACAGAAAAAAGCAAAGGATCTATGGCAATCAAGAGAAAATTTCGATACCTGTTCCCCTTGTCTAAAGCACTTTTTACTTGTTGAATGAAGTTCATATATTTCCCTCTTATTTTCCACATCTTTGAAACTTCAAATTTGATAAAGGAAAAGCTTGAGGTATTAACAGGTAAACAATAATTATGATGGGCTGACAATCGAAATGACCATAATCACTACAACAATAGTATAAGGAGGAGAGAGAAACCACTTCATGAGCTCAAGAAGGTTCCATACTAAAACTAATTTGTGATAGGCGGAGTAACTTATTGGTTTATAAAGAAGTGAACTCCCACCTTATTTTGTCAATGTAGGACACTCAGATAGTAGGAGCTCTTAATAATAGACAAATCGACGCCGTCAGAACCACCACATATCAATACCCGCAAAAGGCTCATCAAATCGAATAAGAAATAACATAGGTGATGGTAATAAGTCCAGATCTTACATTAGAAAATAGTGCAGGGAAACTTCTATGAAGATATTTGCCTTTTTTGGCAAGTATCACAAGGATAGCTCTTGATGATTTTTTCTTTCTATTAGATACAGTAAAAAGAAAAGTACAAATTATTAGCAACAGGTCCTCAACTGAAATCAATTGTATAAAAGTTTGATCCCCTAGAAGAAATATTATCTAATTCACTTTGAATCGCCCAATTTTAGCAAACAAAAAATCCAGAAAACAACCATTCCAAGCATAAACAAAGTGATTGCCTATTCCTCGGACATAGACGAGAACCTCGTTCCTACAAGCCAATGCGCCAGAGTATAGCTAAGGTATTGCATTACCATAACAAGCTTCCATTTTTTGGTTTACTGAACCCTCAAAATTAATAGTTGAGAAGACCAACCACAAATTAGGACACAGCCAACATTCTTACAAAATCTTGTTAACCTTGAACAAGATTAATGAGTCACAACAAACACATCTCACTTTTTTTCCAACAAATAACACACATTCGGACCAAGCAGTGCCAAATCCATGCCTTTAAGAGCTTTTACGGTTCGCAAATATAATTTTACGAAAAACAACAGTCTAACCAAGAGAAGTACCGAGTCTACTACTATATAAGTATATAACTATCACGACTACGCTCTTAGTACAAATAATATCAGAAAAAAGTGCAATTGAAAATGGCTGAAGAGTGACTTGTAACACGCTAACATCAACATCACTTTTCTATCCATCTTCCATAACCTAACATGTCCCCATTTCACCTTGAAAGAAACATGTCTTGAACCCTATTGAAACAACAAAGTAACAATGGTAGTTTCTTACCTATTTACCTTCACTATCATATCCTAGCTATATTACATGGAGTAGAAATAAAATCAACAGTTCTACCTTAACAACCTCGTCTGCTAGCGCCAAAGGAACCTTTTAAACTTTACAGAGAGTTAATAGTTGGGTGAAAGGAAGAAAGCAGGTTACTGAAGCCAGAATAACCGGAAGGAGTAATGAAACATAGGAAACTACCCACGTTTATCGTCTATCCAACAGATAGAACACGGCTGATGGTTTCAGATGATAAACATACTGTTCTGCAAAGCACCTGATGCGTATGAGTTTTTACACTAGTAATTTCTGAAAACCAACTCCATATAAATATATAATTGGTAAAGGATCTATTCAGGCATTCACCGATGTTAGGCTGCGTTGGCTGCAAGTGTGAGGCGTGCGTTAGAGGGCTGTAGTAACTATTTTCATGAAAAAGATTTACTCCCTCCGTCCCGATCATTTCCTTACCTTCTTTGTTCTTTGTGAGGGGGCATTTTAATCAAAGGTAAACAAATGAACCAGACAAAGAGAGTACATGTTTCGGCTTAAAGTGTCATGTTGTACGACAAGCGAGTCAGTATTGTAGATTTTCATGTAGATGATCGAGTCAGGCATTAACAGCAAATAATACTCCACATAATTGGTACCACTAGTACGAAATTACATAACGACTTTAAAAATCTGGAATAGGAATAAGCCTTACTTACAAATTTTTCACCTTCCACAACCTGAGCGGCAACTTTAAATGATTGAAGGGTCGAAACCTGACAGTAGCACATATATATGTCAGTAAAACTTATGCTTGTTCTTGTAAGCAAACTTGTCATGAATTGCATAGGAGATCAGGATATATAAAGATAGAATTTCATGTTAGTACAATGATGAATGATGGAGCAACAAACATGATTGTACCTAAGTAACAAAATAAGTTTACAGCAAACAATACCTACTTGATTATTCGTGTGAAATAGTCCACCCAATTCTGGGAGATTGCAACAACAACAGCATTACCCAAGTGCTTCAATAGTTCCTAGATATTGCGCGCACAAAATGAAAGCAAATTAATCGTTCAAGCTAATTTGAGTAATCTTGTCCAAAAAAATTAGTTAGACATTACTCGAGTCAGATATCTCGATTCCAATTTACAACTTGAAAAGGTGAAATTCGAATTCTTAATGTGTAAAAACTAAACTATCAAACATACAACGATTATAACCTCTAATAGTGATATGCAATTCTAATGTAACAGCCATAACAGTTTCTTTCGACAAAACTTACATTAGACGACCTAGTCATACCACATTTCCACGTTCCGATTATTCTACAGATTCACATACATTTGCCAGAATACGACTGTACGACCAATAACTTAGGGAGAGCAATATGAGAAGAAAGTCAAATCTCATTACAAAATAATTAGACACGTAGGCAAAATCACATATTAGAGTTGACATTTAGTCATGCATTGTACAATGCCGAGCTTAGAGTGAACTTTGACATTATATACACAAAGTAAACCCCTAATATCAATGTATTATACCTGTCATGCTGACACTTTGTGAAAGTCAAAGGTATTGCCCAATGCCCATAATTAGATAAGCATAAAAAATGATTAAAAAGTCAGCTTTCCGACAGTTAAGCATGAGCAGGGCACGGTGGCTTGGTTCTATTCTAACTAAAAACATGGTTGTAAATTGTAATAACCATCCATCAAAGTCTTTCATTAGAACTTGGTCGTGAAATGCGAATTTAACAGCACATACAGGTATATATGAAAGTATTACCAAAACCTATTTGGTCGAGATTTGGCAATTCTGGGAAATCCCCCAAATACTATTTTGTTAAAGACAATGAGTGGTTGAGAAATTAGTAGACTTGAAAAATGACAAAAAAGAATTAAGAAAGCACATATACATAGTACTTCGTATAAATTAATAATGCCCAGAAAACAAAGGAACGGGTCCAACTCTTAATAATGAAAAAGGATGACAAATACATGTGACAAGAAAGCTTGTATTAATAAGGACTAAGCAGTACTACAGACATAAGACCTATGGTATCTGACGTACCACAAAAGACGTACACCGGATACAAAAAGTCTTTCAGCCAAGAACAAACCACAGCCTGCAAATCTGCAATGCAAATATGCAATACTTTAATGAACCACTTGGTGTGGTGACTCTCTTGCACAGTTGCACTACAAATTCTTAGTTGAAGAAATCCCGTCCTACAAGACTACTTAAACACAAATGTATCTTCATCTCTCTCCCCATCTTCACAAGTCACCACCGACTCTTTCTTCACTTATCAGTATTGAAGTGAGTCACGTATCGAATTATGAAAATTCCACTTAGCATTCGTAACTATAATGTTTGGCTAAATGCCCTTGGAACTTGAGTACTCACTAACGTATATAACGTTAAGTAAACTTACATGATGTTAATAAACATAAATTCCATCTCCCCCTTCTTTCCGGTCATTCTTCATGTTGGCATGCCACCATCTTATCGGTGAATTGGCTTCGTCAACAATTGTCACGGTACAAAGTAAATGAAAGTGCATAATTAATTCTTAATTTAATCTCATAAGTATATATCAAAGTGAACTATAACATATTGGATGAGATGAACGAACTCAAGAAGTATATCATACTTCATAAGAAAGTGAACAACCTAACCTATTTGCACATCAACACATAATAATCAATCGAATCACCAAACTAGCACATCACTTAGTCATCTCCGCTCCAAAATATTACCAAATTACTCCAAATATACACATATCCTTCAATAATCATCATATGACCCTAAACACATAGATATGTCGTTTTCGTCCAAAATCACCTTATATCACCATCCAAACTAAGTACTTGTACTTTAACTAAGCGCTAAAAATAGCACTTAACACTTTTAAGCCAGCCCTAAATCGCTAGAAAATGACATGTTCTTGTAATCTCCCAACAATTACATGAAAAGTATGCATACTCTAATCACATTATTATTAATCCAAAATAGTCGGTAATGGCTTAGGGTGTAAGCGACAAGAGTCGAACACGGCTAGGGGTGAAAGTGGTGGTGGTCCGCAGCTACTTGGAGGTTGGAGCCTTGGAGGTGACGGTGTATGGTACTTGACCCGACTTAAACTTAAGACGATAATGTCATCTTAAATGAAAATTTGTACATAATAAAATCTCAAAAAAATCTAGCATCACAATTAAATATGCAGAAGTCAAAAGAAAAGCATTTAAATCAAGTCAATCTGAGAATTCTTACACATTTAGCTTATTTATTGCTTGGCCTCGTGACTTTACAAATCAGCAAATAAGAGTACTATCTCACTTGCTCATTCCAGGAACATTCCAGGTTACAAATCTTACAATACTAGCATGTTGTGTTTATGTTTCATGATAGTCGTGACCTGCAGGGGATAAAGGCATTTCAATAAGAGAGCTGACAAAACCAAGTAAACTCCAAAACACAGTTACTCAAAAGCAAAATGCGATGGCGTCACAAGGGTGGAACTGAGTCTCGGCACCATCCTCTCATATACAACATATAGGTTAAATAAACATGAAAACCATAAAGTTAAATACTCGTAAAACAGAAGAGAGTTGAAAGACAAGACAACCTCCAAGTACTAAGATTAGATCATTTCCGTAAAAATTTTGATGTATTTGCTTTAAATTTATGTACGCTCAATTGCCATGGTGTTGCTTTTTTACAGTTTGACATCTGATCTTGGATTCATTCGTCCCAGCTTGTCCAAGATCGGTGTGCTATGAATGCACCTAACCAAATATGTTACCGTGAAACTTTCAAAAGCTTTGATAACTTACTAGCCATACAGTGTCCGAACAAGATTACCTAAAATCCGTGTTAACATAATAAGTATTAAACAGGGTTAGAATAGTCCAAGTAACCTAGATGGTGTGAACTTTCAAGAAAATCTATCAGGTGCTGCAGTGAACCCTCCCAAACCTTACATCTAGAACCGTATAAATATTTTCTACATGTAAAGATATTAGATCTACTACTAACTAATTGGTTGTTCTGCCGTACTGTTGTACATGCACATGTACATAGCACAATAATAACATTGCCCCATTGCCACGACATCTCCCCCAAGGCAGTATGGCTGTATGACCCATAACCCAAAAAAAGAATAAAAAATATTGCGAGCACATAATTGATTAACAATTCATTCACCATATACGAAGTGTAAACACTTCAATAAATCGGGTTCTGATCCGTTGATTCCAACGATATTTTAAAGGCATACAACAGTAAATTTTGACTAAATTAAAAAGTAGAAAATCTGTCATAGAAAAAGGTCCTACCTAAACGAGCATTTTATACAAAAAGTCAAGAAGTTTGCATCTACTAGGAACTTATAAAATATGCAGGGGAGATAACTACTTCAAGGAGAATTAACAGGAAGCAAGTAGAGAAACCTGGAGACCCCACAGACTCAAGCTTTGACCCCTAGTAAGGTCAACATGTTGCTAAATAGGAACCATTACTTCTACTTATTTCCTATATTTAACATATCCTGTGCAAAACCAAAGCTGGTAGTAAAGTTGTGGCCCTGACGTACTCATCCTAAGACACCCTTATAAATACAAAGCTACATTTTCATAAATTCCAAAAATCTCATTTCATTTTATGCATTCATCTCCCAAAAGTAAAGGTGCAGATTATGTCCGTTTTGACTTCCCTTTCACCCGTTTACATACCTATATTATTCTATGAGACGGTCTCATTAAAAGATCAACATGAAACACAAATTCTTATATGAGACGGTCTCATGAATATAATAGGTTGGTCTCTCATTATATTAATATGAGACCATCTACCATCTTAGTTGTTTTATATAAGATCATAGCTAATTTGTCTTATTTTTCTCTAATGCATGTCGCAGGGTGCTCAGGTACACAATGTCTCCCTCTATCTCACATACAACACAAAAGACCATGAATGATGTCCAGTCTGAAACAAAATTTCATAAAGGAGTGAAGCATCTACATGAAAATGGTATTGAAAAAGTTCCAACAAAATACATACTGCCAATCTCAGATCGCCCAAACACTGGAAAAGAACAACATCCTGATAGAACAAACATCAGACTTCCAGTGTTAGATTTCGCTCAACTGCAAGGCCCTAATCGCTCAAAGGCTCTCAATGCCCTTACAAATGCCTGTGAACAATATGGTTTCTTTCAGGTGGGTTAATTGCAATATTTACATTACCAAAAACATACTCTACTCTGTTAGTTACAGAATTCAAACTATATGCATCAAAGTTAGAGCACACGAACTATGGATGTACGCTAACCTAGCAGGTAAAATCATAGAATGGTAGTACTTATGACGGGTTCAAAATCCGCCAGTATCAGTCCATTGTAGCTCCCTTTACACCACAAAAAAAAAAAGTTATGAGCACACAGCTAACCAATTTCATTGCATATTCTAAGCAGGTGGTGAATCATGGCATACCCATAGACATTATAAACAGTATGATTAGTCTCTGCAAGAGTTTTTTTGAGCTCCCTTTTGAAGAGAGATCCAAATACATGTCACCAGACATGAAAACACCAGCTAGATATGGAACAAGCTTTAATCAAAGCAAAGATGGTGTCTTCTACTGGAGAGATTTTCTCAAGGTCGTCTGCCATCCTTTACCAGACGGCCACTGTCACTGGCCTTCCTCACCACGAGACCTAAGGTTTGTAAACCTAGATTGATACCGAGTATTATGTTAAATTATATTCAGGTCTGTAAAAAGAAAGGTACTACCAGGAACTGTTTTTGGTAATGGTAGTGGAAAAATATTTCACAAAACGGATATTGAGGTGTGGTGTCAAGTTGTCAACAACAACATTACCCCAGTGCTTCAAGGGCTCCCGCAAATTGTGAAGTAAGGGGGGTTCAAACGGATGCAGCCTTACCGGATAAGTTTTCTTCTATATCACCAACAGGATAAGTTAGTTGTATTATGCAACAAAGTCCATAAAAAGTTTTAGACTCAAGATCTTCTACAGTAAAATTACCAAAATTAGGGGTCCCACACCCTCCTTAATGCTTTTGCTACTGATCATTACCATTGCCTTGATAGTTGACATTACCTGACCAAACAAATCTTAAGGGTACTACGAGGACCACAAATCTTTTATTGCAATTCTGCAAGAAGAAAAACTAGAGGTTTCTAGTTGTCTCTAAAGATTAGGAATAATAATGTAAGCAAATGCGGCTGAAGAGCTTTACCGCCCTAGTGGTCCTACCTGGCTCGAATCCGGATATAAAACGATGGTATACACCAAAAAAACTAACAGTCCACTTTGTTTTTTACAGTAAACAAGCAACGGCTTACGCAAAGGAAACCAGACATCTGTTCCTGATGCTGATGGAGGCCATCCTAGAAAGCCTTGCGCTGATAGACAAAGAAATGGATGTGACAGAAGAAAATGATATATTGCAAGAATTTAAAGAAGGGAGTCAAATAATGGTGGCCAACTGCTACCCACCATGCCCGCAACCTAATCTTACTCTAGGGATGCCACCACACTCCGATTACGGCTTCCTTACCCTTCTTTTGCAGGATGAAGTCAAGGGTTTACAAATACACTATGAAGGAAAATGGTTAACAGTTGAGCCCATACCAAATGCTTTTGTCGTAAATATTGGAGACCATCTAGAGGTAAATTCTTTCATCAATTAAGCACAACAGATTAGGACAAAAAAATAGCACTGAACAGTGACCATTTTCGTGCAAACAGATTTCAAAACCCCAGAATACACTTCACATCTTCAAAGATGAAGTAACTAACAACGGTCTTTGACATGGTTCTCTTTTTTTTTTACAGATATTTAGCAATGGAAGGTACAAGAGTGTGCTGCACAGAGTTATAGTGAATCAAGAGAGAACACGTGTTACACTAGCTTCTCTGCACAGTCTTCCTTTTGAGCATATAATTCAGCCTTCCCCCAAACTTATTAATGAAGACAATCCAAGACGCTACAAGGACACAAACTTTGCTCAGTTGCTGGAGTACATATCATCATGTGAGCCAAAGAAGAAGGAATTTCTTGAATCCATAAGACTTGTTTAAGTTGAATACATATATATACGCATAAATATTTTTTTCTTTTTTCAAGTGAATTACAGTAACTTACCCAGCAAATCAAATTTCATCTCAGGAATTAAGGAATATACTTGCATGAAAAATATTTAAAGAAGAGAACTGTGTACTACTCCGTACCATTCTAAGTCAACTATGCATATATTTTGCTAGTTAAATCACCATGGGAGTTCCTCTTAACCTTCAAGTGGTTTTCTTTGAATAATAAAATCTGAAAGTCATGCTCATTAGCAAGACTAGACAGACATGTGCAAGAAGTAGTGATTTGAATAACACCAAGCATATACTCAAACAAGAATACATCAATAGAATATATAGATTTTCGAGTTTACTAGACTGCATCTTACTAATTTTTTAGGCGGCATTAATCCCATTAAGCAAGATTAGGATTCCACAAGTCCACACTCAATACCGTGACTGTGACCGAAACCGAGATTTAATACTATGAACTAATTTTAATCATAACATTCTTAGTCATTTGTTGCTCCTTGCAAAATTACTATAATCTGGATTCTCTAACAACGAAATTAACGAATCATATCAGCCATGAGTATGCTTAATTAAATGGATTCCAATGAGATCCAAAAAATATACTATCAACTAATCTAATTTGGCCGCAATATCAGATCAAGAAGTCAGCACCACAATCTTTCAAACCATAAACTTGCCAATAATAATATTCCCAAAACAAAAACCCTCTTGTCACCTAAGAAAGACTGCGTACCAAATGTGTTCTTACAGAGATTTTTGTTTATTACTGGCAGTACCATGATCTCTAAGGTGATATCAAAGATGCATACACTACACGACTAACATATCAGAGATTTTGTTTTCAAGGGCTGCCCCTGGAAAAACCATCACAGCTAATATTCACATGTTGGATGTAGATTGTACTTTGTAGAGAGGTCAAATAACTACATCTTAGACTCTTAGTCGAGTTCACACTGGTAACAGACAACGAAAGCCATCTCACGCAGCTGCTGATGCTAATGTCTTTAAGACTTCCTGTTTACAATAATCTACCTATCTATTCAAGCATCCAACTATTTTTGACACTTGTGATATAGTATCCAAAATGATGGATACTCTGATGAGGATGTGACCTCCCTTACAATGGTTCCTACTTCTTAGTACTTCCTAGTTCCTACGCAACTTTTAAATGGTCAAATCTCCCGAAAATGGGGACACAAGAACTTTTTTGTGTGACAAAGATGGCATACAATCTAAGGCTTTGGTAAGATTAACTCAATAGCTAACTAAAAAATCAAAACATAGTTGAAACCAGAGAAAAGTACATGAAACTTGAAAATGTAGCTGAATTAGAAGATCATACGAATATACCATAACTCATTTAACTTGAGAGTGTTTGGTAAATCTAGCTAAAAACAGAAGTAATATTTGGTAAAAATGGCCTAAATGGACAAGTATATTATGATGATTAATCAAGGGCAAAAGTGGAACCAAATTATGATAAGTTACCTTATCTTTAATAAAGCTATTTTGAGTAGCTACTTATTTTCAGCTAGTTGAAATAAGTGTGATACAGAGTCTAAGACGGAAAAGCTGGTAGATTCAGTTAGTCCATCTATCGAACTTCCAACGAGCAAGTAGCATAAGTTAATCAAGTTTCTGACATCAACAAACTTACATGAATTAAAGCTAGACATTGACTTATATTGTGGTGTCTACCATTCATATTGGTCATTCTTACACATTAACATTAACTCGTGATCTAGTAATCTCGTAATCTCGTAATCTCGTAATCTGAGTCAGCTTCATTGAATTATATGGGTCATTCTTCCACATTAGTGATAGAAGCATGGTACGAAGGAGACATTTGCTTACAAATCTAATACTCAGGAAGTTGTATTCCCACAGGAACTAAAAATATAATACTCAGGGAGTTTTATTCCCACAAGATCTATTTCATAAACTTATACAAATTGGCAATTCCAGACAAGTATAGTTCCATAGAATGTTGAATTTCATGTGCAACCAAACAACCCCTTTTATTACAAAGTCGATTAAAAAGTATTCCGCACAAGTCTTAGATACTGCTGACATTCCTTTATATAAAAAAAAAAAAAGGAAATGTTGTGATCCTTGATTCCATAATTTCATATGGAACTCAAAACACGACTTGTAGTTTGAATAAAAACCTAAATTTCCGAGCAATTACGCGGCACCTGTTAACGATGTGCTGATGTCTATTATCTACATTTACATACTGGAAGTATGTAAGCCAAGTCCTAGACAACCAGTAATTAAACAGAATGTACTGAAACCCTAATCCTAATGGCGGGAATTTGCAGAGCAACTAAGATTATGGGTTGATATTACACAAACACTAATTTAAAGATCCAATTAATACTAATCAATTCCAAGTTATCTAAATTACAGGGAAATGTCGACAAAACACAAACAACAAAAGAACAAAAAAAGAAACAAAAGGGTGACTAACTGGGGTGATCACAAAAGTTTAAAAAATATGGAATGAACAATTATTTACCTAATGGACCCACAGCTTTAGGATTGAATATTCATACGTATTTGATTATCAGGAAATCGAAATCACCACACCCCATAAACGTGGTTGAAAACGATGTTACATTCATCAACTCTTTTTCACCGCCATGCTTCATTGAGTTCATTCTCTTGTGTTTTACTACTCCACATGGTTCAAATTTGTTCTTCACACTTGCTTGCTATTTACCTTTTGGGATATTTTCCGGGGTACTCCCGTGCTTTTCGGTTTTTATGTTGTACTCTACATTTTATTATTTCGATGGTATACTCTTAAACTTCTTACTTATTTTCCATAAAGACCTCCCTCAAATCTTCATTAACTTTATCACTATAAAGAATCGTAATTTTACCTTTATTTTGACTCATTAATGTTGTATCATCATTCTATATAGGAAGTATTACAAATAACTTTAAATAAGCATAAACTTTTATTAAAAACATGTGTTATGAAGCATGAAATAATAACAACAAATTGATGAAATTGAGTTACATTTCTATGATATTTGGTTGGTTAATGGTAATTTGGCGAATTAATAAGTAAATGGGTAGGTTGTCGAGTAATTGAAATGTTAAATAGACGATTTAATAGATATATTAAGAAATTAAGTTAGCAAAACCAATAAACAAGGTCATCGTATAGACTAATGTATAGAGTTTAAAGGCATACCATAGAATTTAAAAAACGTAGGGGTACAACATAGAAAACCGAAAAATACAAGGGTACACCGTAGAATATCCCTTACCTTTTCCTTCCATTAGTACACACTCAAATAATATGCTCCTTTCTATTTACATAATTATTGCAGTTTTTAATTCCATCTACTTCCAATAACGGAGAAATAGAAACATACATCGGAGCTACCTTACATTTTTTAATTTTTGAGCATATGAATATTTTTTTGAGCTTATAACTTTAAACTTTATTTGTTTTTGAGCATATGGATTTTTTTTTGAGTTTGTTACGTCAAACTTTATTTGTTTTTGAGCATCAATGCATTTTTTTCTGAGATTATTAATATTTATAAGATATATTTTAAATTTTTTTCGTTTAAACAAAAATATAACTAAGTTTATATGTAAAGTTTTTGAGTTTTATTGTAAGTTTTTAGCTTAATTTTTAATAACTTAACTCAAAAACTTTATACAAATACTCATAATTTTTAAAACAAAACTAATAACATTATTATAAATGCTAAAAATTATAAAATTAGTTGTAGTACATCAGATGTATGATCCTCCTACTGCCAATAATGTCTTAGTGTTCAATTAATTGCCACATAGATATCGATAACTCGATAAAATGTCACATAGATATCGATTAAATGTCACGTAATGTCCACATCACCCCTATATATAGTGATATACTTACTCCGTTCAAATCCAAAGTGTATATATATGTTTTTTGCACAAATATTAAGAAAGACGTTAAAAAATTATTAAAAGTACAATTGAAAGTGTGTAAGATGTTTTTTTATTAATTTAAATGTATGATGGTTGATTAAAGGTGGGTCATCTAATGACATTTTGTGTAAATAATTGGTGTTCACAAGGATAATTTAGTAATTTTTTTGGCTTTATTAGAAAAGTGTTAGTTTGGATATGAATGGATTAAAATGGAATTTGTGTAGGTTGGATTTGAATGGATGAACTATCTTACATGAGATAGAATATATTGAGTCTACCTTCTTAGGGTGAGTCCGTCATACCAATCTGAATCGTCAGATGAATGAGATCGAACGGCCAAAATCTATTGCGAGTTAGTAAGGGTATTTTTGTAATTTACGATATCACTTAAAACCCTTTTTTTCCTTCCGTCACTTGTCATTTTCTTTCCCCTTTCATATTGTCTCTGTGACAACTCGTGTTTTGAAGTACTTTTGCTAGTATTTGATGTTATGTGATGACCAGTTTGTTAACCACGGGATGGTGAACTTCGGGACGAAGTTCATTTTAAGGAGGGAAGACTGTAATACTCCGTATTTTGTTGTGTTTTATTTTAATATCTAATAATTATTTTTGACGTGTTAATAATCATTTGAATGTTTATATTCGATAATTTATTTACCAAATAAGTGTTATACGTGTTAGTAAGGGGTCGGGGGTACGATTTAGTAGCAACCGTGTTTAAGTGCTAGTTGTAAACCGTGTTTAAGTGTTAGTTTGGGCCTTGGGAAGTGTGCCAACACACACAGCCCATCACGACATAAACACCCATGTTATCAGAAATTTCAGAAAACTCTCTCTGCCGCCTCACATAAACACCCACATCTAACCCTATTCTGACCTAAACAACTCTCACACACTCACAACATCAGCAGCCGCCACATCTGGGTTTCCAAAGGAAGGATTGTCACGGTGGTCAGGGGGTCCTAGGGGTGGTCGTTGGCAAGGGGAAAGAGGTACGGTCACCATGTTCTTTCGTGTTTCTCTGTTTTCCTTGTGTTTCCTTATACGAAATCTGATGTAGATGTAAGTATACTACCTCGGTCTGTTACTATTTATTAATCTAGGGTGCGTGATAATCATGTATGGACCATAGGGAAGGCGTCGTTGACCGTCGTTGACCGTCAGAATGGTGGTGTAATCACTGTGTCAGAGTCGCTCTATAATCGTTTCAAGTCACTGGTTTGAGCGTGTCTGTTTGTATTTGATTTCAAATGATTTCCTGTGTATGCTTAGGACAGGTTTTGAGGTTGTTTTATTGGTGGTTGTCAGGGCGGTTAGATGGTGGTAATCACGGTGGTATGGGTGTCGGGTTTTGCATATACAGTGGGGTTCGATTTTGGCGTTTGTCATGTTTGAACAAGATAATTACAGTGGTGGTGGGTTTGCAGCCTGTTGCCGGAGTCGTGGGTGGTTGTCGGCATCCTCTGATCTCTCCCCTGGAACCACCGTGGCTCAGAGGCGAGCCTGGTGGCGCCAGTGGGGACACCAGAGGTGGGGGTTGGTGCTGGGCGCGGTGTTCGTCGGGCTGTTAAGTAGTGTTGCAGTTCTCGGTTGTGTAGGTGCGGGTTTTTCTACTGGTTTCAAGGGCTGTTGGAGTGGTTTCAAGGGTCGTGGTCGGTGTCAATGGGTGCGCCATAGTGTGGTGGTGACAACCACTGTGTCGTGGTTGTGGTTCGGGTAGCGTGAAGGTGTCGAACGGGTTGTGTTTAGGGGCTGTCAAGGGGGCTGTAGTATCGGGGATGTACGTTCGTTATATTAATGTTGTTAGCGTGTTGCTGTACATGTAGTTTAATTAATTCTCTTATTTTGTCTTATTATCTTTATTATTATTAAATTATTATTTTTTTATGTTCTTTTTGTATTGGTACAATTATTATTATTATTATTATCTTTGTCGTATTGTTTGTTATTATTATTATTGATATTATTATTAGTAGTAGTTTTGATGTTGTTAGTAATTTAATTGGTCTAGCCTATGTTTATTTAGTTGTGATTCATTAGTTTAATTAGTTGAGTTTGTTAAATTTATTTTGTGACGGTACCTTACTACATTAGTTACGATAATTAGCTAGTATTGTTAATTAACTGTTGTTATTATAATTAATCGAGGTTATGTCTAGAGTGATTTGTTAACGGTTATATATGTTCGTATAATCGTGTGTTAGACGAAGTTTATAATTATAATTAATCAAGTTAATTTATGAGCTCGTATATATTATAAATGATTATGTTTTCAAGTTTTGTTATTTTAATAATAAAAGTCGTATTTACCTAATTCGTGATATGCGATTGACAAGTATATTTGATTTAATTATTAGTTATACATTTTATAGCATTTGTTATTTAATTGTTGTTAATGACTAGTGTTGTTAATAATTAGTGTTGAGACAGTTTTTACTCTCTATTCTTCGTACTATTTGAGCATGTAATTTTTAGCAAAGAATAATTAGTTATAAAAGATTTTATATTATTGGAGTCGCTTTTGGTATTAGTATACATAATAGTTACGTGTTTTTGTATGAGTTCATATGACTTTTGTCTACGAGTAGTTATATGAGACATTAATAGTTATGAGAAAAGAACATTTTGATAGTTAGTAATCAGATAATTTATAATTGCTAGCTGACGGTTTCGAAGTGGCATAATCCTGTTGTTACTGGCTTGCTATTGGATCATATTGCTATCCAAGTAGGATACACTGACACTATACTCTATGAGGTGTTATGAATGGATGTTGGATTGTGTGTTATGGATGATGAGCATGGTTTACATGAGAATGATATTTGTTGGATTGAATGTTGATTATTATTATTATTATTGGTATGCACATTGCGTTATTTAATAGCATGATTGATTAAGAGTATTGTTGCATTCATGAGCATGGCATGTGCATTGGTTACGGATTTGAGACGATGAGATATTATTTGGGCCCAGGCTAGTTCTGCAGGACTAGACCTGGTGACCTCAGCTGTTATGCTGGTGTTCGGCGACGGCCGATTATAGTCTGCCGGGAGGTTCGGTATGACTGGGTGTTACGGGTTTGAGATTGAGATATGAGATTGAGATTGAGAATGAGATTGAGCTCGAGCATATCATGGCATTTGCATATCATTATTGTTGCATTATTTATTATTGTGTTATCCTACTCAACCGCGAGGTTGACAGTGTATTCGTGTACACCTACGATGATCCGGAATGGGGAGTAGATTCTACAGGTCAGAGACAGATGGACTAGGAGCTTGGGCATGAAGAGAGACATGGCTTAGACCTACTTAGAATTAGATCACATACTTAGATGTTATGAGTTGTACTTTTATTTTATGCGAAGTACTGGGAATGTCAAAAGTTTAAATTTAATCAGTTTTATATAAAGTACTTTGGTTTGTTTAATTTTGTTATTCACTACCTCGGACATTCCGAGATGGTAACAGTTCTATTTATTTGGGATGTCTTGCTAAAGGCTCTTAAATAAATGGGGGTGTTACAGTCTCATTTTTTCTCTGTATACTTTTTCGCTCTCTTATCAAAACCACCATTATATCCTCTCATATCAAAGCAAATTCGAGACGAAAATTTTGGATGAGGATTACACGGCTATGCGAATTTGGAATCGGCGCTGACACCAGATCAATTTGTGGTTTTTGCTAAGGTATTTCACTATCTTTTATGAACAAGTTGTATAACCCTAGATTATGAAGCATTTTGGCGTATTTGAGGCAATTATAGCTTTATTTTTGTGTATTTCATCATTTTGTGTTGTATTTGTAAAATTATTAGCTTAATATTACAATATTTAGTTCATTTGTTGATTTTGTGATTCATAGTGATTGTTTTCGATCTGAGATTTTGTAAGAGTTGGGAGATAACTTTTGAATTCCCTTTTTCAAAAATTCTTATTTTTTATGAGATGGATAGTCTTTTTTGCATCGATAACAATTCGTTTGATCTGTCAATCACACTTAAAAGCAGAGGTGGTAATTAATTTGATGTTATACATTTTGTGCAGAACTGAAGTAAACCTTAACAATTGTGCAATTCTGTTATGTACGCTCGCTATGATGATTCTTCGCTCAATATTGACAAATTAGGAAATTTTTGACATTTTAGTACTGTTTTATTGTTGAATTACTGCGATTTTTACGATTTACTCTTGATGATTCAGATGCTTTTAAGATTTACTGCGATTCCCAGTTTGAATTAATGCGATGTTTTCAACTTACTCCAGTTATATTTCAACGATTATTATTAAGTTGCTATTTATTGTTCTTTATCGTTTATGTTCACAATTATTGTTTAACCTTCACTATTTTTTGATTCAAAAATGCAAGTAATATCTTTTGCTTTGTAAGAGGATAGTTAGAGTATGTTTTTAGTATCAATTGATGTCCATATGTTGAAACCCTAATTTATATAGAGATTCATGAGATGTTGTTTTGATCTTATATTTGTTAATTGCTACTGATTTGATTCATCCGTGGCTTTTGTGTATTTAAGTATCTTTATGATGAACATCGATAGTGGAACAATGATGTAGCTAGCCATGTTACTCTAATGGTTTGAGTGTGTTATTGTAACGATATAAGCATGTTACTCAATGACGAATTTCGAATGGAAGAATTGTGCTATGTTACTCTAATGCTATGTTTGTGTTATTATAATGGTTTAGTTACGTTATAGTATAATAATGTCATAAAATGATATTAGATTATTGCTATGTTAATATAATAGTGGAGCAATGATGTAGTTGTGTTACGTTACCTTATTCATCTAATGGTTTAAGTGTGTTATTGTAACGATTCAATGACGAAATGCGATAATGGAAGAATTGTGCTATGTTATTCGAATGCTATGTTTTTGTTATTATAATGGTTTAGTTATGTTATATTATAATAATTTCATATAATGGCATAAGACTATCATTGTGTTAATACAATGACAAATTTTTTTCATGGAGTCACACAAGTTATACCATATAATCACTCTGCCATCCTTGTGTTGGAGCATTATACTTTGTCGTTTACTAGCTCAAATGATAGAGCATTGTGTTATTACACAAGACGTGGGTTCGAATCCCACATAAACGAATGAAAATATTTTTATGATTAAGAGTTAAGATGATAGTTTAAATTCACAATATTAGCTAAAAATTAAGAAAAACTTGGTTGGAGAAACATATTATGGTATACAAGACTCAAACACAATTTATAAAGTACCCCTATATATTTGAAAATATGACACTACATACAATAAAGAATAAAGAATTAGGCTATGCAGGACTCGAACCGACATCTTTGTACAAGATTTGTACATTGCTTTACCATTGAGCTAATAGCCTTGAACACCCTTATAATAAGAGCACAATGTGTTACAACAAGAAACAATTATTATTACAATTACAACTACTAATTGTTACAGCCAAGTGACTCTAATATGAAAACTAATTTCTGATTTTTTTTTCTCCATGCTCAGACAATTTCATCTTTATATGTCATATTTAATGTTAGAGTACTGGTAGGAGTTTAAGTAGCCTTTTCAATATTTTCTTCTTTTAGAAGCCCCATTAATATAGAAGCAGCTAAAATAGAGCTACTTCTCTACATATTTTGGTTCTCAAATCTTCATTTAGAGGTGGAACAAACTTCTGATTATCGCCCACATTCATGTCATTTGTACTTGGACCTTCAAAAATAACATCCTTTTACTATAAAAAGGAGTAGAATTTTCTGGATTTCTATTGGCCGTTGGAGTTTATGAGTGAAAAAATATTAAATTATGTGGGGCCCTCCACTTTGTTTATATATTTAATTATTCTCTCTCCTCCATTATTTCATTGATCTATTTTCCGACACTTGAATTCAGGTGATTTTCTTATATTTCGTTCTCTAAAATTAATGTTTTACATTGTGTCGGAAAGATATAGATTGCTCACAAATCATAAAAATATATTTATAAATTTCATATTAATTAATAATTCTCTTTTCACTTGCATTCCATACATTTATTTAATATATATGAGTATATTTTAATAAAACATATGAAATCCAAATGAACGGAGAAAACATTTATATTTCACCCCGTATATTACAGTTGAAACGAGTCAACAAAAAGATAATTGTCATCAGTTTTGTATATTCTTATTGTTAATATTCTTAATTAGTTTCTTATGACATGCTACAACTCGGCTAAGTTTCATCACTTCAGTGTCGTATTAATTAATATATCTCAACCCGTGCATATTTTTTGCACGGTATAAAACTAGTAATCATATATACCTTACCATTTAAGGTAACATACTCAATCTTACCATCAACAACGCATTTGAATTAGCAAAACATCAACCATATCAACTAACTGCTATGATAATATTATACAGAGTAACTAAGAGATGACCATCAAGTGTGATTTGATGCTAGTGTCACTTAACTATATTACTGAAATTGATTACCCCATAATTGCACCTTCATCACAATTCCAACATTATTAGAGACTATAAGACCTAAAATAATAAATCAACAGATGTAGGGGCGGACCCAAAAATTTATCTATGGTGTAGCAAAATTCGAAAGGTATAAAAAATAATCACTAATTTATGGAATATTATCTTTTGAACATTTAGCCCATGATTTTAAAGCCCACGTCGAATTGACACAACTTTTCGATTAAATCATTTTATTAATATAAAATAAAACCACTTCATTTATTCCAATTATTTGATTACATTTGATTAAAATACCTCACAGAAAGAATATAAAAGTTAAATAAATGATGAAATAATAAAATAAGCACGGGTAATAAAGTAGCCAAATTGACGTTTTTTTTACAATAGTTTTCATGTGAGACCATCTCATTAATCATTATATTTAAACAAGACTCCTTTGTAATTTATTTTCTTAAAATAGGGTCGTCTCATAATGTAACACCTACTTGTCCTATTATTTGTGTAATTTTTATGAAGAATTATGGTACTATTAGAATTGACAAGTAGACTCCAAATTATTTTATCGACAATCCGCTATTTCTATTTTGTTTGTCTTCTAATTTTTTTCATTTATATTAGTTAGAATCCTATATATAAAAGCAACAACCACAGTGCTGAGGTGTCAGTCTGTGGTTGAAAGTCAATTTTTCAAAAAAAATTACGGTAAGCCCTCTATGTTCTTGGAATGATTTAATTGCTTTTATACATATACCGATTAAATTGTTTCCTATAAAAAACATTCGTATATGATATATATACTATACTATTAATACTACATTATTTTTAACAATAATCTTATTAATTATTAGTAGCTCACGAAAAATATTAAACTACTAGCTACTAATCTAAAAGAATTGACTTAAAAAACCAAAAATGTGAAAAATGGCAGACAAAAAAATATACCAAAAAGTTTTAAAAATAATTATGTGAATGACTTTTTCAATAAATCAATTGTTACTCAAGAGTGATAGGTAAAACTCTCATATAAAAAATCCGGAAAGAACAAATGGGAAAAATTAACAAATTGTTAAAAATTGCATAAGAAATATTTTTTTTCATTAAATATTAAAAGTTATTAGAATTTTTTTTTAAAAAAGCCTAAAAATAATCTGAGAATAATACAACTCAGAAAAAAAACAAAATGCGTAAATGAAACATTCACATATATATAATACTATAAAAATTGGAAATGTTTAATTATTGTAAGTATTCAATTTTTTTTTCTCTCCATACATGAATCTTAATGGTTTAATGAGAGACTATAGATAATGAAAGAACAAGTCTCATACGGAGAATTATTGAAAGACAATAATGTGAGATTGAGGCGATAGCCTAAATCTATGATTGTATTTATATAATGTGAGATTTGTATGGCGGTGGGCATTTAGGCAATATAATTAGGGCGATAGACAATTTGAGAACGGGAAATGAGATAGCGACTCTGTAGGATTGTGAGTTAATTGCTAGATCATATTGTTCCGGATTAAGTACGTAGGTTTTTAAATGACTTTTTAGGTGACTAGCTGGACCAATTTATGCAAATGACTTATGTGTTAGTTCTACTCATTGAGTCAATCTTTTATTAATTTTGTACGATAAAAATAAATTTTATATAATAAGCATATACAATATTCTCTTTCGAAGCGGACTACGACGAGCTTACAAGTCATAACAGCCTTCAGGCCTGAAGCAACTAAGTTAATGGAAAACTAAAAAAAATCATCTTAGAATCCAAAGTATTTCCTAATAAAAAATTTAATTGACAATATTTATTCATAACTCCATTTATATTCAATTATGTGTTAAGTTTGCATTGTGTTTTTTGTCCATAAGTCTTTTAACTTTTCGCTTGTTCATAATATTCGACTTATTTAAAACTTGAGACAGATAAATCCATTTTAAATGAGAATATCATCATAAGGACATTTATCTTACTACCTACTAAAACAAACATACACTTACAACTTTCCCGAATATGATGTTACTTTGTCCTAACTTAATGCAACCCATGAAAATTTCGATGCCATGATATGTTAATTAGAAGTCAAAGTTGACAAAAGACAATATTTAGTCCCTTCTCACCTTGATGGAAAAAAAACTTCGTGATTTTATATTTTGCATTGACAATAAATGAACTGGGTGGGGGTCAATTTTTATCTTCAAGGTCATTGTGTATATATGATCAACTTCTGCTTTACTTTTTTAAGAGTCACAGATATAAATGGATTGAAATTTGGATTTATGTCTATAATATGTACATATCTAATAAAACAAATAATGTAGTATAAAGAAATATTTGATAAATTTTAGTAGTATCATTTACTTAAAATTGTAAGATTTTTTTTTCACTTTTTATATCCATTATGTTCACATGTGATATATTTTTGAATATAAATTGTATTGTAAATATTACCATATCTTTATGACAAATTGGTAATTGCAAATGAATTCATAATAAAAACATTAAGTAATACCTTAATCATAACCGAATCATCATTTTTACATTTTTGATAATAAGTTAATAACCACATTTGAAATAGCATATTGCACGGGTTTAAAACTAGTTAATTGCATTATTAAACTCACGTTTGGGAAGTTGAGAGTGGATATTCCAAAATGAGCAATAAATGAGCAATTATGATTTATGCCTTTGTCTCTTTGGTGTAGCAAATTTATTTCACAATATTGAAATTAAAAGTTAATTAATTACTTATCAATAAATAAGTAAATTATGTGGTAACAAATTCAATTAATCTCACATTAATATTTTTTGGTGTAGCAAGTGTTACACCATGCTTAAGGGTGGGTCCGCCTCTGAACAAATGCATTAGAGGATATATTATAAATACACATCTATGGTATTCATAACATCATTTCTCCGAAGAACGGATAATAACAATTTCATATCACTACAAAATGGTGTCATAATAACAACTCATATCTATTATAATAAAATTTTCATATATTACAATACCAATACTCATAGAGACTATGGGTGAAAAAAATGGAGTATTACAATAACACAAATAAGTGTTACAGTAATAGCTAATTTGTGTTATAATAACAACTAACGTAAATTATGGTAACAGTCAAATCTACTCCCTCTATCTCATTTATTTCGACATTAACACAATGATGAAATCAACATTATATACTTGCAAACATCATAATTATTGAGAGGATATTGGAAAATAATCATATTTGGTTGTTGTAAAGTCGATTCAATTGGCTCAGTCGATCCAATTGACTTACTAGAGCTCGGACTCATAAAGTTCCCACCGTTGGACATCATGTTTGATTGTTTCAAAGTCGATTCAATTGGCTTACTAGAGCTCGAACTCATAAAGTTGATCACATTTGGTTGCTGCAAAGTCGATTCAATTGGCTTACTAGAGCTCGAACCCATAAAGTGCCCACCGTTACACATCATATTTGGTTGTTGCAAAGTCATACCAGAGCTCGAACGCCATAAAGTTCCAACCGTTGGACATCATATTCGGCCGTTGCAAAGCCGATTAAATTGGCTTACTAAAGCTCGAACCCATAAAGTTCCCACCATTGGACATCATATTCGCTTGTTGCAAAGTCGATTCAATTGGCTTACTAAAGCTCGGACCTATAAAATTTGGTTGCTTCAAACCCGATTAAGTTGGCTTACTAGAATTCGAACCCATAAACTTCCCACTGCTAGACAACATCCTCCATTGCTGCAAAATCGATTCATTCGACTTATCTACAAACATCGCTGTTCTATACCCAATCGATGGACTCCTCTGCCAATAATTGTAATTAAGCTGGCGTTGGTAGTTCAACAAAGGCAACCCGCATTGCGACACATTATCCCCTAGAACCGTCTACTGTTGTTGGTGACTCGACGAGCCTTCCACCACTATAGAAACAACATGATTCTGGTACTGACGAATGTCGTCGTTCTGGTTGTTCTGGTTCTAGATCAAGACATGTTCATTATCTTGTTTATCCTTCCAACTTTTCCGAACTTTTTGTAAATAACTCGCGACTAGTTCTCGTGTCAAGCGTTCATCGTCCATCAATTCAAGTATTTTCTTTGGTACAGACTTGTCGATCCCTCCAAGTAACTTAACGATTCTGATAAACTTTTCCGTGAGATCTTCGGTCCATTCCATTCGTTCCTTCTTACAATTTTCCCCCGAATCCTTAC
Organism: Silene conica; assembly: GCA_029255685.2. Lineage (NCBI taxonomy): Eukaryota > Viridiplantae > Streptophyta > Magnoliopsida > Caryophyllales > Caryophyllaceae > Silene > Silene conica. The sequence continues at coordinate 61,699,673 of CM055311.2, read as the reverse complement.
TCGTCCCTTGATCGCTCTCCTCAATACAACCGTTCTCGACACTCGTCCTGTTTTGCCCATCTCAATCCTCGTCCTCTATATATGATCATTATTTGTCGGAGTTGTGTTCGCGTCAACCAAAGGGGTTGAACGCGAACAAGCGAGCTTTTTCCGATACACATGTTGCCAAATCATTTTTACGACCTCCAATCGAGTGGGTTTAATCAAGTAATCGACCACTCCATACCTTACACCTTTCAAGAAAATGTCTCTGCTTTTACTCGCCGAGATCATTATTACCGGAATATCCAACGCTTCCCCGGTTTATAGGAGCGTAAAACCGTCCATTTCATCGACGTAAACAATCGTTAAAACGATGTTGAAGTCGTCTGCATTTTTCTTTAACAGTTCCAGAACTTCCGTTTGTTACTTAATGAAGTGACTTGATACCGGCATCTCTTGAGCAAAGCCGTAAGCAGCTTAAGGCAAACCGAATTATCATCGACATCGAGAACTCTCAAACCGTCCGGATACTCCGTGTTATTGCACGGATTACTCGTATTTTCCCCATTCTTATTGTCTTGAATAATCTCATAATCTACATTATTCTTATAAATTCAGTATAATTCAATATGAATACAATTAAACCTGAAAAAAAAATACTTTGATGCTAAAATTTTTTAAACATCAAGTATTTCTTGTTTAGAATCATATTTTTTTTTGTAATCTAAAATCATGGAGTTTATTTTGAAGAAGTGAGAAATTTACTAAGGTTTTGTAATAAGGTACTAGAGCTCGAACCCATAAAGTTTCAACCGTTGGACATCATATTCGGCCGTTGCAAAGCCGATTCAATTGGCTTACTAGAGCTCAAAACCATAAAGTTCCCACCGTTGTACATCATATTCGCTTGTTGCAAAGTCGATTTAATTGGCTTACTAAAGCTCGGACCCATAAAATTTGGTTGCTGCAAACCCGATTCAGATGGCTTACTAAAACTCGAACCCATAAACTTCCCACTGCTAGGCAACATCCTCCATTGCTGCAAAATCGATGCATTTGACTTATGTATAAACATCGTTGTTCTATACCCAATCGATGGACTCCTCTGCCAATAATTGTAATTAAGCTGGGGTTGGTAGTTCAACCAAGGCAACCCGCCTTGCGACACACTATTCCCTAGAACCGTCTGCTATTGTTGGTGACTCCACGAGCCTGCCACCAATGTAGATACACCAAGATTCTTGTACTGACGAATGTCTTCGTTCTGGTTTTGGTTCAAGCCATGTTCATTATCTTGTTTATCCTTCCAACTTTTCCGAACTTTCTGTAAATGACTCGCAACTTGTTCCCGTGTCACGCGTTCATCGTCCATCAATTCAAGTATTTTCTTCGGTACAGCCTTGTCGATCCCTCCTAGTAACATAACGATTCTGATAAACTTTTCCTTGGGATCTTCGGTCCATTCCATCCGTTCCTTCTTACAATTTTCTCCCGAACCCTTACTCGTCCCTTGATCGCTCTCCTCAGTACAACCGTTCTCGACACTCGCCCTATTTTGCCCATCTCGAACCTTGTCCTCTATATATGATCATTATTTGTTAGAGTTGTGTTCGCGTCAAATAAAGGGGTTGAACGCAAACAAGCGAGCTTTTTCCGATACACATGTTGCCAAATCGTTTTTACAACTTCCAATCGAGTGGGTTTAATCAAGTAATCGACCAGTCCATACCTTACACCTTTCAAGATAATGTCTCTGCTTTGACTCGCCGAGATCATTATTACCGGAATATCCAACGCTTGCTCGGTTTCTAGGAGCATAAACTCGTCCATTTCATCGACTTAAACATTCGTTAAAACAATTTTGAAGTCGTCTGCATTTTGCTTTAACAGTTCCAGAGCTTCCGTTTTGTTAATTAATGAAGTGACTTGATACCGGCATTCCTTGAGCAAAGCCGTAAGCAGCTTAAGGCAAACCGAATTGTCATCGACAACGAGAACTCTCATACCGTATGGAAACTCCGTGTTATTGCACGAATTACTCGTATTTTCCCTATTGTTATTGTCTTGAATAATCTCCTAATTTCCATTATTTTATAAATTCAGTATAGTTCGATATGAATACAATTAAACCTGAAAAAAAAATACTTTGATGCTAAAAAATTTTAAACATTAAGTATTTCTTGTTTAGAATCATATTTTTTTTGTAATCTAAAATCATGGAGTTTATTTTGAAGAAGGAAGAAATTTACTTTGGTTTTGTAATAGGGTATCAGAGCTCGAACCCATGAAGTTCCAACCGTTGGACATCATATTCGGCCGTTGCAAAGCCAATTAAATTGGCTTACTAGAGCTCGAACCCATAAAGTTCCCACCATTGGACATCATATTCGCTTGTTGCGAAGTCGATTCAATTGGCTTACTAAAGCTCGGACCCATAAAATTTGGTTGCTTCAAACCCAATTTATTAGTTGTCTTACTATAACTCGAACCCATAAACTTCCCACTGCTACACAACATCTTCCGCTGCTGCAATATCGATTCATTCGACTTATCTACAAACATCGTTGTTCTATACCCAATCGATGGACTCCTCTGCCAATAATTGTAATTACGCTGGCGTTGGTAGTTCAACCAAGACAACCCGCCTTGCAACACACTATTCCCTAGAACCGTCTGCTATTGTTGGTGACTCGACGAGCCTGCCACCACTGTAGAAACAACATGATTCTGGTACTGACGAATGTCGTCGTTCTGGTTGTTCTGGTTCAAGACATGTTCATTATCTTGTTTATCCTTCCAACTTTTCCGAACTTTCTGTAAATAACTCGCGACTAGTTCTCGTGTCACGCGTTCATCGTCCATCAATTCAAGTATTTTCTTCGGTACAGCCTTGTCGATCCCTCCAAGTAACTTAACGATTCTGATAAACTTTTCCTTGAGATCTTCGGCCCATTCCATCCGTTCCTTCTTACAATTTTCCCCCGAACCCTTATTCGTCCCTTGATCGCTCTCCTCAATACAACCGTTCTCGACACTCGTCCTGTTTTGCCCATCTCGAACCTCGTCCTCTATATATGATCATTATTTGTCGGAGTTATGTTCGTGTCAACCAAAGGGGTTGAACATGAACTAGCAAGCTTTTTCCGATTAACATGTTGCCAAATCTTTTTTACGACTTCCAATCGAGATGGTTTAATCAAGTAATCGACCACTCCATACCTTACACCTTTCAAGATAATGTCTCTGCTTTCACTCGCCGAGATCATTATTACCGGAATATCCAACGCTTGCCCGGTTTCTAGGAGCGTAAACCAGTCCATTTCATCAATGTAAACATTCGTTAAAACGATGTTGAAGTCGTCTGCATTTTGCTTTAACAGTTCTTGAGCTTCCGTTTTGTTAATTAATGAAGTGACTTGATACCGGCATTTCTTAAGCAAAGCCGTAAGCAGCTTATGGCAAACTGAATTATCATCGACATCGAGAACTCTCATACCGTCCGGAAACTCAGTGTTATTGCACGGATTACTCGTATTTTCCCTATTGTTATTGTCTTGAATAATCTCCTAATCTCCATTATTCTTATAAATTCAGTATAGTTCGATATGAATACTATTAAGCCTGGAAAAAAAAAATACTTTGATGCTAAATAATTTTAAACATCAAGTATTTCTTGTTTAGAATCATATTTTTATTGTAATCTAAAATCATGAAGTTTATTTTGAAGACGGGAGAAATTTACTAAGGTTTTGTAATAGGGTACCAGAGTTCGAACCCATAAAGTTCCAACCATTGGAAATCATATTCGGCCGTTGCAAAGCCGATTCAATTGGCTTACTAGAGCTCCAACCCATAAAGTTCCCACCGGTGGACATCATATTCGCTTGTTGCAAAGTCGATTTAATTGGCTTACTAAAGCTCAGACCCATAAAATTTGGTTGCTGCAAACCCGATTCAGTTGGCTTACTAGAACTCGAACCCATAAACTTCCCACTGCTAGACAACATCCTCCGTTGCTGCAAAATCGATCCATTCGACTTATCTACAACATCGTTGTTTTATACCCAATCGATGGACTCTCTATAAATAATTGTAATTAAGCTGGCGCTGGTAGTTCAACCAAGACAACCCGCCTTGCGACACACTATTCCCTAGAACCGTCTGCTGTTGTTGGTGACTCGACGAGCCTGCCACCACTATAGAAACAACAGTTTTCTGATACTGACGAATGTCGTCGTTCTGGTTTTTTTGGTTCTGGTTCAAGCCATGTTCATTATCTTGTTTATCCTTCTAACTTTTCGAAACTTTCTGTAAATGACTCGAGACTTGTTTTCGTGTCACGCGTTCATCGTCCATCATCTCAACTATTTTCTTCGGTACAGCCTCGTCTATCCCTTCAAGTAACATAACGATTCTTATAAACTTTTCCTTGAGATCTTCGGTCAATTCCATCCGTTACTTCTTACAATTTTCCCCCAAACCCTTACTCGTCCCTTGATCGCTCTCCTTAGTACAACCGTTCTCGACACTCGTCCTGTTTTGCCCAACTCGAACCTCGTCCTCTATATATGATCATTATTTGTCGGAGTTGTGTTCGCGTCAACCAAAGGGGTTGAACGCGAACAAGCGAGCTTTTTCCGATACACATGTTGCCAAATCGTTTTTACGACTTCCAATCGAGTGGGTTTAATCAAGTAATCGACCACTCCATACCTTACACCTTTCAAGATAATGTCTCTGCTTTCACTCGTCGAGATCATTATTACCGGAATATCTAATGCTTGCCCGATTTCTAGGAGCGTAAACCCATCCATTTAATCGACGTAAACATTCGTTAAAAGGATGTTGAAGTCGTGTGCATTTTGCTCTAACAGTTCCACAGCTTCCGTTTTGTTACTTAATGAAGTGACTTAATTCTGGCATTTCTTGAGCAAAGTCTTAAGCAACTTAAGGCAAACCGAACTATCGTCGACAGCGAGAACTCTCATACCGTCCGGAAACTCCGTGTTATTGCACGGATTACTCTTATTTTCCCTATTCTTATTGTCTTGAATAATCTCCTAATCTCCACTATTCTTATTAATTCAGTATAATTCAATATGAATACAATTAAACCTGAAAAAAAATACTTTGATGTTAAAAAGTTTTAAACATCAAGTATTTCTTGTTTAGAATCATTTTTTTTTGTAATCTAAAATCATGGAGTTTATTTTGAAGAAGGGAGAAATTTACTAAGGTTTTGTAATAAGGTACCAGAGCTCGAACCCAAAAAGTTCTAACCGTTGGACATCATATTCGACCATTGCAAAGCCGATTCAATTGGCTTACTAGAGCTCGAACCCATAAAGTTCCCACTGTTGGACATCATATTCGCTTGTTGAAAGTCGATTTAATTGGCTTACTAAAGCTCGGACGCATAAAATTTGGTTGCTGCAAACTCGATTCAGTTGGCTTACTAGAACTCGAACCCATAATCGTTTTTTTTTGCTTAAAAGAAATGTTACACGTCAAATATATGTAGCATCAAAGTTTCATGGAGAGAAAAAAAAATGATTGGAACAGAGGGATTAAACACGAAATAGAAGGTAATTCGATAATAAACAGAACAAATTCTCATTTGTGGCAGTCTAACTCCGTCACAAAGACAAATTTGCAAGTGGGAGGACAAATGAGAGTACAAATGGAAATGTTGTGATAGGTCAGTAGCTAGTAACAATCACGATGGACTGAATTAGCAGTTTGTGTAATCTTTATTGTCATCTTCGAGAAAATCCAATAATGTATGATAGTCATATGTGGAGTCCAAGAAGTCGTTCAATAGATACTCATATATTGAATGATGGGAACATTATGTGTTCGAGCTCAAGATACAAAATCGAGAAACGCCACATCCCGGATGACCAGAGGCTGCAACTATCGGAGGTGGAAAAAATCTTCTTTTTCATATTCTGTTTCTTCAGTAATCTCTTGAATTAAGCAAGAAAAATTCACCCAATTAATTGACGGAATCCAATAACAAATCCATGAAACACAAAATCTAAATGAAAATGAGTGTTAAATAACATTAAATCTTGTCTATAATAACATAAAGTGATATTTAATAAAAACTTGTCACAACAATTTTAAACCCTATGTTTTCAAATTGTAACATCAATTGTATACAATAATCTTATAATCAAGTGAAATTGTGTGAAAACAGCCTAATAATCATGTTTTTATACACTCTAAAACAAAAATTTCAACTAAAAAAATTACTCTTTTAAATTAAATATTGAATTTTTCCTCTTCTTGTTGTAGTACTGATACGATGATGATAGTTGATTACTTCCCTTGATATCGTCATCAATGACATCGTTGAATTGTTTAATATCGTCGTCGATTTGGACAATTTTGGCGAGAAATAAGAGAAATAACAAATTTTTTCCATGAAAACCTTTAAAATTGGAGAAGTTTTAGGAGGAGAGAGAGAAGCAAAAAGTCGTGTTTTATTTCTTTTTTTTTTTCAAATTTAGGTGGTCAGTTTGTTTGGCTTGTTAACCACGACGATAATTTTGTTGACGTACCAAAATCTGGAACGCTAATCTCCTTAACCCAACGGTTGTAGTCGGTAGGACAGACTCATTTAAAATCTTGGACTCATCGGATCCTCATTGTACCCTACATATAGTCATATATTGATCTACTCTATATGTACCATCTACTCGCAATAATGTCTTAGTGTCCAATTAGTTGCCACATAGATATCGATAAGTTGTCAAGATCACCCCTACACATATTGATCTAGTCTATAATTTATATTTGTTATTGATTATTTAGTTATTTTAGAGCTTTTGTTTATCATTTATATTCTTTGTAGGAGTATTTCTTAAATTAAATGTAAATAAATAATTTGGATGAAGTGACTATATATATAGGCCGAATCAGGTTAGGCCGTTAATTATGGCGAGGCGGCCATCCTCACCAAATTCCTTCATTGGACTGATTTACAATGTTTATTAGGCTGAGAATTTGGAAACATAATTAATCTTTCATTTAACCCAAAATACTTTTTTTAAACCATAAAAACACAAACAGCAAACACAACCCAAACACAAAAATAAAACATAAAAACACAAAATTTGATCGATTCCCCTAGAAAATTAACCTCCTAAATCAGACGATCATCATCATCATCAAAATTGATCGATTCCCATGGAATATTGTTCATAGATCTTGTCAAAACAACATCATACAACAACGTGATTTCAACAATTTTAGAAGAAGATTTCGATTAATTTAAAGGTAATTTCATAACTTTGATCAAAATTAAATGTAACATCCCAATATTTCGGGACTTGGAAGTTTAATGATTTTAAGTTCAAGTTCGTGAATTAATTTATATTTCGTAAATTTTGGGATTTCATTTAAATAACTGATGAATTTATGCGAGAGTACTTTTAAAGGATTTAAATAAGATTTCATTTAATTGCGTAATTTGCGTCTTAGCCATTTAATTTCATATTCCAGAAATATTTGTATCGTCTTAAGTTTATAGTTACTTTAAGTCGGTGTTTTTAGTTTAAACCGTCTTAAAACTTGTCTTATGGGCCTAACTTGTTAATGGACCCATTTCCCCTCTTTTTCCTCACAAAACCCTAACCCCACCATCTTCTACCTCACTCCTTCATTTCAATTTTCAGATTTTGCAAACAACAACAAACACCATTTTTATAAATTTCTCCTTCAATCTTAAAATGCTTATAGAATCTTCGTTTCTTATCCGATTGAGACGATTTTCGCGGCCACGGATTCCTTGTCTCGAGCCCGTCGTTTTGAGGCGGTGTTTGTGTTAGCCCGGAAGAGGACTTGATGTTTATCGAACAAGATTTTGGAGGTTTCGCTAAGTAAAGGTGACGATAATGAGAAACTCGGCCTTTATGTGTATATTAGCAAGTTTGATGTGTTCTTACGATGAGTTTCTGATTTTTGTTAATGTATAATGTTTAAAGGACTTAGTAACATGATTAGGAATGTTTTATTGTGATGAAATCATGTTTGTTGATGTTCATATGCTCTTTTGTTTCTGAAAATTTACACATTTTGCGACGGATACTTGATATAATCATTTGAGGATTGTTATGGGATTTGTATGCTGATAGGATAGTAGTATTTTGATGTTTATAATGTTGGGCAAATCATACGTGTAGCAATTTCTGAAGATTACATGTCGATTTGTGAAGTTTAGGCTTGGTTGGAAAACCCGATTTTCGTTACAGGCTCTCTGAGCCGGTCGACCGACCGGCCGCCGGTCGACCGGCTGGGAGTGCATCTTGAGTGTTTTTCGTATTTTGAAGTTTTGGCCTAAGGACTGCCAGCCGGCCGACCGGCTGCCTGCCGACCGGCTGGTAGTCTCTAGTGTGTGTTTGTGTTTTGCGAAGACCATAGGTAGAAGGGAGCCCAGCCGGCAGACCGGCCGCCTGCCAGCCGGCTGGGAGTGCATTTGGGGTATGGTTGTTATTTGCGAAGGTTTGGGAATGGAGTCCCAGCCGGCCGACCGGCTGCCTGCCGACCGGCTGGGAGTCCTTGTGTTGTTTTCTTTTGAAAAGAAAGAGGTAGGTTGAGAGGGTCATCAGCCGGCCGACCGGCTGCCTGCCGACCGGCTGGGGACCCCTGTAAGCTAATTTTGAATTTGTAAATCGTTCGTAACTTTCAAACGGTTAATCAGTTTTGATTGAAACTCGTTTTGTATACCCGTGATATGTACATGAGGTCCCCGGAGGATGGGCAACATTTTATTGGGTTCGGGAATGGAGTAAGGATAGAGACCCCCCGGTCGGGTAACCGAAAGGGAAACCGGCTCTCCCTCAACTTAGTTCCCGGGGTCAATTAAGTGTTGATTAGAAGTTAAGAAAAGTAGAACTATAGATTAGTTCATAGACTTTGGTTGATATTGCATGGATGCGTATTAAGTTATGCCTTAAGCTGGCCTCTGAACTTAATACGTGAGTTGTTTGTCATATATGGGGATATGCCTTAAGCTGGCCTCTAAGCCCTATATGTGTATGTTTGTCGTGTCTGGGACATGCCTTAAGCTGGCCTCTGAGTCCAGACATGTTTGATAGTGATCGCGTTAGAACATGCCTTAAGTTGGCCTCTGAGTCTGACGAGTAGAGCAGCTGCACAACGGGGTAGCTAAGGAACTAACACCTTGCCCGGAGTGCAGATGTTTGGTGCTAGAACATGCCTTAAGCTGGCCTCTGAGTTTAGTACCTTGTGATGTGGTGAAGGGACATGCCTTAAGCTGGCCTCTGAGTCCTTTACTTTTGGATGCTAGTCTATGCCTTAAGTTGGCCGCTGAGTCTAGTATCTTGCTGATTGGCAGGTCCATGCCTTAAGCTGGCCTCTGAGTCCTTGCTTGCTGCATGTTTTGGTAATTAGGTTATGTCTTAAGTTGACCGCTGAACCTTCTTACTTGCTGAACGTTTTGGTATATAGGTTATGTCTTAAGCTGACCGCTGAACCTTATACTTGCTGAATTTATCTGCTTGCCTAGTGTTGGTACAGTGTCAGATATAGATGTGTTACTGATGTTTCAGATGCTGTTGTTGAGGAGTCTTATGTTTGACTTTAGTATTGTTCATCCAAGGCATTGGATGACTCTTTGATCGGTTTCATAAATAGTTGGACTGAAAGACCTCCCGACTGGGTAACCAGTAGGGAAACCGGCTCTCCTTCCTAACGGTTTATGAAGTTGGGTTGAGAGCTATGCATTAGTATCGCATGATAGTATGAGAACAGTTGATGAGATGTTTATGCTTCACATGTTTATATATGTTGAAGTATTCTGTATTGCTTTATCTGTTTCGTGTTGTCACAAAAGGTGGCTAGGAGAACTCTAGTCACTCCCCACTGATTGTGGCGTACATGTTTACATGTATGTAGGTACATGACAGGTGGTTGGCAGAGGGTTGCATGGAGCTAGCGAGCGATGATCCTATTCATCGATTGACTTACACGTTTACGTTAGCTAGACTTAGTTTACATTTCAGTTTTGAGTGCCTGTAGGGATGTGCCATCCCAGGCTGATTGTATATATATTTTACTTTCAGTTTTAGTTTAATTCACCTCGCATGTTGTTTATACTTAAAAAGTTTTAATTCCGCTGCATTTTTTTTTAGTACTTTTGTATGTTTATATTTCCGCTTTCGCGAGGGGTTTTACATTAAACATATTTATACATATAATTTCGTCAATTCATTCATATAATTCTGATGATATAAGGTCCGATTTTGATCAAAATTGATAGATTTCCTAAATATAACGTTTGAATTTGATCCAAATTAAGCGGTTTCTGTATATGAATGTGTAACACCCCCATTTATTTAAGAACTTTTACGAAGACATTCTCAAATAAATAGAACTGTTCCCATCTCGGAATGTCCGAGGTAGTGAATAGCAAAGTAAAACAAAATCAAAGTACTTTATATTTAAATGGTAACTAAAGTCTATTACAACTTGTCCAAAACTCAAATACAAAATTGTGACATAAGCACCTGAAACAAAGTCTGAACTGAAAGAACTAAAGTGATCTATAGCTAAGTAAGTCTAAAGTCTGCATCTCACATTCCTGCCCCAGCTCCTAGCTCATCTGTCTCATTCTTGTAGATTCTACTCCCCGTTACCGGATCATAGTAGGTGCACACGAATACACTATCAACCTCGCGGTTGAGTATGATAACTATTGAGGTACAATAAATAAATATGCAACAAAGTATGATATGCAAATGTCATGCCACTACTGAGCTCAATCACCACCGAAACTCTAATTATAATCGGTAGCACCCACCCTGACCGAAACTCCCGGCAAAGTATCGTCGAACGTTGCCGAACACCAGCATAATAGCTGAAGACACCAGGCTTGGTCCTGTAGAACCACCATGGGCTTAAATCGAAACAATATCCACTCCATAACTCCAATCAGTAACCAATGCATATGCGATGCTTATGAATGCAACAATACTATTATTCAATCATACCAATAAATAATGCAATACTCATGCCAATGATAATAAATCAACACTCTCATGCCATTATGCATAACGAAACAATCTAATGCCAATATCAATAATCAACATTTAATCCAACCAATCATCACATTACATGTAATATGTCAGCCAAGACAATCATTTTAAACCGAGATTGAGTAGGTATATCCTACCTGGATAGCAATATAATCCAATAGCAAGCCAGTAAGTAAACAAAATTATGTTACTTCAAAATCATCACCTAACAAATATAACATGAATAATTACTAACTAATATAACTACGTAAATAAGGTATAATATAACAACTAATCAATGTAATTAGTTAATTAATAAACAAGCATATCGAACTATATCAACCGTAACTAGACTAATCAACAATTAGTCGATTTATAAAATACCGCTTCAAGATAAAAACAAACAAAATAATTAATCTCACTAAAACTTGAGAGAGACGGTCTTTCAATAAATTATTGAGAGACCATTCTTTTGTACCCTTTTATTTGTATCTCGTAACCATTTTGTCATTATTTGTACCATAGTAATTTCGTACCTATTTACCTAATAAATGTACTAAGTTTATGTTAAATCATGATTTGTACCTATTTTATTACCTTTAGTACCATTTTTTCTTAAATTTGTACAATAGTCTCTCAATAAGCTTATAAAAAGGCGGTCTTTCAAGAGACCTACTGAATTAATCTAGTGAACAAAAAAAATCTAGCAACTAATCGGTTCGATAAACTAATCTAAATTAATTAACCATCAACTATTATAATCAACCCACGATAACGACTACTTACAATCAACGACATATACGACAACATAAACCAACTCCAACACCAACACCAACACCAACACAACACAACACCACCCAACACCAGCAGATGATCACAATATCAATCATACAACAATTACCACATAATTCTTAATTCAATTAAACAGTAAAATTGAGTAGGGAAACCTTACCTTTTCCCAATCCAAGCACACACAAACAATTAATTATGATCCTTCACATATCCATCATCTATATACCATAATTATGTATAATTACCACCTAATTAAATATTTAATCATGCACATAACCTAGACTCATCTTAACTTAATAGGAATATCAACTTAAAAAACAAACACGACTTTTCCTGATTTTCCAACACATGACAGATTCGTCATAAAATATATAACTAGTTCCAGAAAAATTGAATCGATTCAAGGCCAATTGGATGGGAAACCCATGAGTCTTATCTACGAATAATGTCTAACGTAGTTTTCTCAAATTCCAAACTTATCTAGGGTTTTCAAATTGATTTCCAAAAGTTGACAGAATCCGTCGCATAAAAAGTATTAATTCATAAAACGAGTTTAAAATATTACTTTTCGGTAATTCCAAATCCTATTATCATATAGACTTTACAAATATTATGTATAAAAAACCCCAAAACTGAATCGACATATAAACTAGGTTTCCAAACCATTTTCCACAACCAAATCAGATTCACGGACCTTTCAGCGATATGTTCATAAATAAATCACCTAGGACAAACTAGAAGGATCATGACTATGAAATTTGATATGTTTAAACTAGACTTTAAATAAACAGGACTCTCTTTTCAAACGTTTCGAAGACTAAGACTTTAAAACAGTATAAAGAATTAAATGAAATCGACTTATAAACAGGGAAATCGAATTAGGTTGCAAATGGTGAGAAATCTCCAATCCAATAAAAGGCTCGACACTCTTCTTCCTCTCCCTCTCTCTAGGTTTAGAAAATGGTTTTGGTATGTCAAAATGAAATTAAAAAAGACTTAACTGTTATAAACAAAACCCTTTGCCAAAATATAAAATAAACCGTCTAACTCGCTAAACCGGTTTACTTGGTCAAGTGCAGTCGACCGAGTAACACACACTCGACCGAGTATAAACCAAGTAATCGACCGAGTACCCAACTAAAATAAAGAGTATTAGAGAATGAATTAACACAGTTAAGGAGACAATTGAAACCAAGTGATAATAGGGTTGTTTCATGCTGAGCAACACTCTTATAATAGTCGCTCCAGCAAGGTGAAGAGTTAATTATATGATGTACATATGTTTATTTGTGAATCTAGGACCTGATTTTGTGAAACTTAAACATAATTTTGTGAACCTTATAATAGTCGGTTTGTCATGGTGAAACTTTAATCATATGGTGCGTATATATTTGTTTAGTTGTGAATTTAGGGTCTGTTTTTGTGAAACTTAGACATGATATTGTTAAACTCGTAACACTCTGTCTGTTGTGGTTAAAAGTTTTATGCATGTGTTTTATGTTTGAGTTGTTGTTAACTGTAGGAGGATAATCGATACTGACCTTATTCGGTACTCGTACTGGTAGTGCTGCGCTCCGTCCAAGACTCCGGTAACCTAGTAGTATTCACACCCCAAATCCAAAAGCACACTTAGTAATTGAAGCTTTATTGTGTAGTTTATATTGTATAAGGTTCTGTAATTTCTGTGTATCATTTCACAAAGAAATGATCTCAATTTATAGTGTTGATTACCGCATCTATTTTAGGCGAGAATGATATATAGAATAATAGGATATCATTGTATCCTTATTTACTCAAATCACACTATGTATTTTAGGCGAGAATTATGTGCAGAATAATATGATATAATTGTATCCTTAATTATTCGTAATCAAGCCATAATTGTTGCATAAAATATATTGTAGTATCTTAAATTATGTGGTCATAATCTCTTCATATTACAACACTCCCACTTGGCCACATAACCAAGGTAATCCTCCCACTTAGTCACACAACCAAGTATTACAATAATTAAACATACACAATTCATACAGGAAATGAGGCGTGCGACCTAAACGTAACAAGTAGTGTTATATTAAGCTACCATCAAACTAACATAACACCTTCAATAATAACGATTCCCCAAATCATTCGAACAACACCAGTAGCATTTTATGTCCCTTTATGCTGTCACATATATGTAGTCGTATACTAAATACAACCGCCGGCCGGGCTAAATCAGTGAAGTTGAATTGATCATTCCTTAGACACTAATGAAAGTCCATCTTAACTTGACTGCTTTCCTGATATGATTCATTGAGTCAAAACCCTGTCAACTTTCTGAAATCACATCATAGCAGCAACATCCAATTAAGAATTTTTTTTATCCTAGTTCAAAGTTCAAAGGGCTTCGTCCCACAACGGACATAACTGTCCATAAAGATCACACAGTGACAGAGTAGGGAAATTTTCTGTCACTCTTATACGGTCGATAAACACACATAGTATGATATATGTGTCACAACATAACTCCCACTGAGGGTATGTCACTCTTCTATGTCGTGCAAATATTGAGCCTAGATACTACCTCAATATCTAACCCGAGCTACTCGATTTACATACTTAATGTCAAATCCAACACTCGATATTCGGTTTGAAGCTAGTATGAAAGACATGTTTTTCATACTTGACCCTTTTAGAGTCTCATCTTATACATAATAAGGCGACTTTGTAATGAGCCAACATTATCTATACTTTACAAATAAAGTATTCAGTTTGCACACACTAAGTGTCAGTGAGGCTCAGTCTCATCTTGCATGCTTGTACTAGCATCAAGGCGATTACCTGTGTGACTAGGTTAATCAAAAAGCTTGGTGACATAAATCACGTGCCAAAAAAATACAACTGATGCATAAGAATATTGGAAAAGAAAAACTTATTTATTCCATAATATTCTAAAGATGTCCATAACTCAAAAAACATTTCCAAAAGTAACAAGATTACAACGCTTACACTAAAACCTTCGTAAGCCAAAGCTTCTAACATGAGCCCGAAACGAATCTCTGGCAATAGGCTTAGTTAAAGGATCAGCGATTATCTCATTAGTCGATATATACTTGATAGTAATTTCTTTATTATTAATGGCTTCTCGAACGAAATGATAAAACCTCTTAATATGCTTGGTTTTTCTATGAAATTTCGGATCCTGGGCAAATTGGATAGTAGCAGTGCTATCACAAAACATTACCACATGCTCATTAACTTTAGGAGCGAGATTGAGGTCCTGTAGAAAACTTCTAAGCCACATAGCCTCCTAAACAGCAAGGCTAACAGCGACGTACTCTGCTTCCATAGTCGATAAAGCTATGCACTCTTGCTTCTTACTGCACCATGATATTGCCCCTCCACCGAGGATAAAAGCATATCCCGAGATAGATTTAGACTCATCCAAATCACCTCCCCAATCAGCATCCGAGTATCCAATCAAACACGGGTCCCCACCTTGATAACAGAGGACTAAGTCTCTTGTACCGCATAGATAACGCATGATTCTCTTGACTCCTTGCGAGTGCGCAGGACCAGGGTTATTTTGGTAACGACTAACCAAACCCACCACATAACAAATGTCTGGCCGTGTACACAACATGGCATACATAAGACTGCCTATGGCACTAGCGTAAGGAACATTGCTCATTTGTTTTTTTTCGTCATCCGTTTTAGGGCATTGGTCTAGGCTTAACGTTAGACCCTTGTCAACAGGAGTTTCAACGGGTTTGGATTTATTCATTCGAAAACGTTCTAATACTTTCTTGATATATGTCTCCTGACACAAACCAAGAAGTTTCTTAGCACGATTTATTTTGATTTGCACTCCTAGAACAAATCTGGCTTCACCCATATCCTTTATCTCAAAAACGGAGGATAGCCACTACTTAGCGGCGTTGATCATCTCCATGTTATTTCCAGCTAGCAGTATGTCATCAACATATAAAGAAAGGAACATAATCCCTTCTTTAGTTTTCTTAACATACACACAATGATCTTCATCAGCCATAAAGAAGCCAAAAGCAGTAATGGCTTTATGGAATCTAAAGTACCATTGCCTAGAAGATTGCTTTAGACCATATATGGACCCTTTAAGATGACATACTTTATCATCTTGACCTTTTGAGACGAACCCAATAGGTTGATTCATATATATCTCTTCCTCAAGTGTACACATTGAGAAAATCAGTCTTTACGTCCATTTGGAACAACTCTAAGTCCAAGTGGGCAACTAGGGCTAACAGGAGGCGAATTGAGGCAATTCTCACCACAGGAGAAAAAGTCTCCTAGTAGTCTACACCCTCAATTTGAGTGAAACCTTTTGCCACTAGTCGGGCCTTGAACTTATCAATCGACCCGTCCGCTTTACGTTTGACTTTGAAAATCCACTTACTTCCAATAGCCTTACGCTTAGGTGGAAGATCAACAAGTTCCCAAACCTTATTACTTACCATAGAGTTCATTTCCTCCTTCATAGCATCCATCCACTCTTGAATGTTTGGTGAGTTCATGGTTTCTTGAAAAGAAGTAGGTTCATCGATCTCCGAAAGGGTACAAAGGTAAGCTCGTTCTTCGATATCAAAATATCGTTTAGGAACTCTCCCTCGATCACTCTTCCGTTCGACATTACTTACATTACTAGTTGAAGCATCATCCGTATTATTTTCTAAAGAAACGGGGTTTAGAACTTGAGTATTAATCTCACGTTCTGGTACCTGAATTGTGAGGACTAATCTCATTTTCAGGGTGTAAAGAATCGGGGTTTAGAACTTGAGTATTAATCTCGCGTTCTGTACGTGAATTGTGAGGACTAATATCATTTTCAGGGTGTAAAGAACCGGGGTTTAGAAATTGAGTATTAATCTCGCGTTCTGTACCTGAGTTGTGAGGACTAATCTCATTTTCAGGGTGACTTCCATTAGTATTTAAGTTCCCATCATTTGGAATTATAGGGCTATTCCTATCATTTCCTTCATTTTATGGGATTAAACTATCAAAGGTGAAATTAGGAATCACAAATTCCCCACCTTCACCTGGAGATAGTTGTTGTAACTCATACAACTCGAGATCGTTCTTGATTTCACCAATACTTGGGAACTCATCTTCAAGAAAATTGACATTTCGAGAATCTATTTCCATCATGCCACCATCTGGGTGTTCACCATACATTACGTATCCTAAGGAGTTCTCGGGATACCGTATGAATACCATTTTGGTGGCTCTTGGACCAAGTTTACCATGTTTATGGGTGAAGTTGTGCACATAGCCAGTCGAACCCTATGGCCGTAAATTGTCTAAAGAGGGCTTTCTCTTAAACCATAACGCATACAGAGTAAGTGGTATACTCTTACTCGACACACGATTTAGGAGATATGTTGCCGTAAGCAATGCATCAGCCCAATAACTAATTGGTAGGTTGGCTTGCGCTATCATAGATCTAACCATGTCAAGTAATGTACGATTCCTTCTTTCCGCAACACCATTTTGTTGTGGAGTACGAGGAATTTTAAGTTGTCTACGTATACCCTTTTTACACACAGAACCCTTTGAACATATCTGAAACGTATTCACGTCCACGATCGGTTCGAAGTGTCTTAACTTTTAGTTCCAATTGTGTTTCAACTTCTGCTACAAAACGCTTAAACTTATCAAGCGCTTCAGAACGATGAGACAACAAATAAACGTATCCAAAACGTGAATAGTCGTCTATGAATGTGAGGAAATAAGTAGCACCATGACGAGCCTTTACATCTAAAGGTCCACAAATGTCGGAATGGATCAACTCTAAGGGAGTTGAAGCTCGAGAAGCCTTACCAAAAGGTTTTTTGCTGACTTTTCCAGCTATGCAAGGCTCACACCTGGGCAACTTAACCCTAGTAAGCTCTCCTAATAGACCATCTTTAGCTAATCTATTCATTCTTTCTTGGCCTATGTGATCAAGTCTAGCATGCCATTTAAAAGATTCAAAATCATTTTCAAAACGAGAAACTAAAGCAAAAGATGAATTACTATTAAAAACATCCATGTCAAGAACAAAGAAACCATTATTCAAAATTCCATGGCCAAACACATCACCATGATACAAAATGTCCAAACCACTTGAAGTAAAATTGAAAACAAAACCCAAGTTCAATGAACTAATGACTGAAACTAAACAACATTGGACTCCAGGTGCATAGAGAGCATCATGTAGGAGCAACGTGTTGCCTCCACGAAGCTTAACTTGATAAGTTCCAACTCCAAGGACGTCTTCCTCGGTGCCATTATTCCCAAGCATGACAGTCTGTGAACCCACCGGAAAACGATGAAAGTCCACAAAGCCATCTCTATCACGAACTATGTGTTTGCTGACACCCGAATATACAATCCAATTAGGAAGAGAGTTAGCAACTAATGCATGAGAACAAACATATAATTCATAACATGGAGTTCGGAAAGAACCTTCTTAGGTTCGGGGCAATCACTAGCATAGCGACCCTTCTTTCCACAATTATAGCACTTCACACGTGCTACATTGATCTCTTTGCGACCTTTTGCCTTTTGCTGTTTTGAGGCACCACCTCGTGGTCCAGGAGCCTGATTGGGGTGACGAGCCTTCTTGGTCGACTAGCGTTTGTTCTTCGACTTACCATGAACAACCATAACAACAACAGAGGAGGAGGGGCGTAACACATTTTGGCGCTCTACTTCCATTTCCACATGTTTAGCAAGCTCGGCAAAGGTTGTCATATTTTTTCACTGTGGGCCATGAGAAGCTTAAAATTCTTCCATTCCTCAGTGTCAGAAGGAAGAGAGCGAAGCACATTCACTATCTGCTCCTCATCAGGCACATCACGGCCTGCAGCCTTAAGGTCTCGTATCATGACATTCATAATACGCAAATGTTCAGTGACATTGTGTTTGGGATCAATGGCAAAATCCATCCACTTCAAATTCAAGGCACGTAGCCTTGTTGCTGATGTCTGACTGAATGTGACCTTTAGCTTATCCCACAAGTCTTTGGCAGTGAGACATCTCAAACTCCCCAATAAGGTCATTGTGCATGCAATACAACATAGTATAGTGGGCAGAACGATCCTTTTTTACCCAATTCTCATAGATTTCCAAGTTTTCCTTATACTTGGGAGCATCTGTAAGATTTGCAGGTTCCACAGGTTTTGCAACAACAGTGGTCAAGGTATCTAAAACCTCGCGTTCGTTAAGAAGATACTGAATCTTCCTACGCCAGATGTCATAGTTAGTGCCATCTAGTTTCTCAGATGTGGACAAATCACCAATCATATTCTTAGCATCTACAAGTATATATTCAATAAATGGACATTAGGCACGATACTAAAAATTAAATTACGAGAAATATCACACACTTATATCTTATGTTCGAAAATTTTGCCTAGCTCATAATCATCACATAATGACATAAACGATAATATATCTTAATTTAATTTTACTACAACAATTTTATGATGAAACTAATTCAATTATTCATAAAATTTAGCCAAACAAATTAGCATTCTATTAAATCACAAAGATAAAAGAGAGTAAAACAAATTTGCAATGTTATAATAATTTTAATTGAAATATATTCAAAATAAGATTCTCGTACAAAACAGATTCGTAAAGAATGAAAGTACGCATGATTATAAAATAAAATAATATAATAGCGGAAGCAAAAAGGACGAGAACAGTAAAGTACATAATTTACGGTCCAATAATCATGCATAAAAAAAATAAGACGAGACTTATTTTATGATAATATACCGATGTACTACGTATAACTGATAGATAGATTACTGCAAAACAATTTTATATGCAGGAAGAAGTGACCACACAGTACAACTTTATAAATAAACAATATCCTTTACATATTCACATGTAATGTGTCAGCATAAAGACCCACCACAAATAAAAAATTATATAAAAAAAATATTGAAAAAAGGATTCTGCATAAGTCTTATCTAGAAAACAAGACTACTATCTATACTCTTATCTTCCTTGTTAAGAGAAAACCCAAACCAACCGTTGATATTCCATCAAAAACAAAAAATATGTATCCAGAGTTTCAAAATCAAACAGGTTTCACTTCTTATATTTAATTACGAATTAGACGCCGCCTACCGTCACACAGTCGACATTAGCATAGAACGTATCACCCTTGTACCAACCCCATGAACGACTGGATCTATCATTCAGATCGGTGCCGGAAAAATCGAGCCACCTCTGATAGGTTGCAGCGCGTGACACACACGTGCATCAGTTCAGTATCAAATGGTGCTCCGTGACACACACGAAGCTTGATCGAGACAAGGAATTACAAGCGAAAGAACGGACGACAGAAGATGGGTAAGATCTTAAGTTTATCAGATTTCTTTAGAAAACTAAAGAAATGGTATCATATGCATATGAATAATAAATCAATATATACAAAAACAACGTATGAATCTATATATACGAAAAAAGTATGAACCAATATTTGTAGAAATTAATCAGAGACATACGGTTAACATGATTAATTTAAAATAAAATTGATTCAAATCGGGACGGAGACAAGACACAACCTTGCTCTGATACCACTGTAGGAGGATAATCGTTACTGACCTTATTTGGTACTCGTACTGGTAGTGCTGCGCTCCGTCCACGACTTCGGTAACCCGGTAGTATTCACACCCCAAATCCAAAAACACACTTAGTAATGAAAGCTTTATTGTGTAGTTTATATTGTATAAGGTTCTGTAATTTCTGTGTGTCATTTCACACAGAAATGATCTCAATTTATAGTGCCGATTACCGCATCTATTTTAGGCGAGAATAATAAATAGAATAATAGGATATCACTGTATCCTTATTTACTCAAATCACAGTATGTATTTTAGGCGAGAATTATGTGCAGAATAATATGATATAATTGTATCCTTAATTATTCATAATCAAGCCATAATTGGTGCATAAAATATATTGTAATATCTTAATTATCTGGTCATAATCTCTTCATATTACAACATTAACCTATGACATGATTAGTGAAAATGAGACATGATTCTGTGAACATTTTGTCTTCTTAGGTGTTGATTCCAATGTCAACTCCAAAGTAGAGGGTATGTAGTGTGAGTCCTCGCGTGGGTTTTTTGCGAGGATTGTGAAATCACGTTTACTATATTTTTCAAAAATTTTATTATGTGAGTCCCTGCCATTTGACTTTCAGTTCGTGGGTTGAGAAATTTTGGATCCGTCGCAAATTCTGTCTCAAGTCAATATTTTGTCGCAAAATCCGTCGCAAGCCTTTATTTGCGGAATTTCAGTCCGTCGCAAAAAATCCGTCGCAGATCACGTATTTTATTGTAGTGTATGAGACGTCACATGCAATTTTTAAAGTGTTCTTGTAAATGTTCAGATTTAAGCATCTTATATTGCATGATTATTGATTTTTAGAGTGAAAATCGAATTAATAGTGACTAATTTCCGCTTAAATAGTTTGAGTTGAAATTTGGCCATGAAATTTTTATACAGTGTCATATGAAATCTTTACAGAGTGTATGTAAATTTTGGGATTTTATTATCTAATAATGCATGATTTATGATTTTAATGGTTAAAATCGGCTAAATAATGACATATTGTGTTAAAAATAGTAAATATTAAATTTTTGGCCTGAAATGTTACCCTTAGATGTTATATATGATATTAACGTCAGATATGAACTTTGGGAATTAGAAAGTTCCTGGTTTTTGAATTATTAATTTTATAAGATAAAGTGAATAATTGGAGTTGTTAGAGTCATAAAGCATTTTTCGGCTTTGGGCCGTGTTTTTCAGTCCATTTGAGATTCTGAAAGTGTTTTAGAAAGTCTAAATATATTATTATTATTTTATTGCATCATTTTATAATATTTTTTAAATTTACGACTTAAAAATGCTTGTTTTATGATTTATTTGTGAAATAAATTAATAATTTTCGAAATACTAATAACTTTTGGTTCTGGAATGTTGAGAAAATTTCAGAATATTCAAAATTTAAATTTTAAATTTTTCGAAATTTGTAGGACTCGTTTGGCTTGTTATATTATTTTACCCGTAAATGCGACTAATTATCGAACAATATATATTAAATCGAGTTGAATCATGATCAAAATTTGGTGGGACACAGTTTTGATGCCTAAAATGTGTTAGGATGATTAACTTGGACATAAATAAGATTTATGTAATTTAGAGTGATTATAAAAGTTATTATCACGCAAATCCGTAAAAACCGCAACCATATATACGATATATTGACCGTGGCAATTAATTATTGAGTTCACCGCTTTAGTTCACTTAAAACGTGATAGATAATAAATTGTCAAGACCGCGACATTATTAAATAATTGAGCATTGGTTGTACCAAATATTAGAACCATAGATCCCAATTTCATACGGGAGTAGGCTCGGCTACACCGGGGTACAAACCTTAATATGTTGGGTGCGTGAATAAGTGTTATTACATCAAAATTTGGGTTGGGCTCAACGAAAGAGTGTAGAGGGACCGGTGTTCCACACGTGTTCCGGAGCCAATTCAAGGAGATTGAATTAATGTAATTCTATCGACCGAGAGTTCTAGTGTAGAACCGATTAAAGAGTTAAATCCACCAAGTCGTGCTAACGAAAGTGTAGAGGGACCGGTGTTCCACATGGAAATTAGTATTGATTTGGGTCTCGGAATCATTTATGTAAGTTGGGTTGAGGTCACTTTATAAATGCTTAAAATCTTGTTTATTACAACTATTAAAACGATAAGTGTTTAATTTCTACAATTTTAATTTTTTAGTAACGTATTCATTCATCATTCGAAATGTCGACTTCCAATGCAAACTCCGCAACAAACGTTTCTTGGCTTAGATCCTTTATGGATCGTTGTAAACTTGAGAAGAATGGGTCAAACTTTGCCGATTGGGACGCCCAATTGAAATTGGACGCCCAAGGTGACGATAAGACTCGTTACCTTACCGAACCTTCACCCGCCGCTCCTACCGATGAATCCACGGCCGCCGTACGGAGGGCCTATGAGGCCTACCATAAAGAATTGGCGGCAATCAAAAATGTTTTGATTTACTCCATTGAGCCGGAGCTTCAAAGGAGTGCCATAAAGATGGGCACCGCGTATGAAATTTACGCAAAGCTAGTGACTAGTTTCTCGAAGGCTTCGAGAATAGTCCAATTTGAAGCGGCATTCGCTTTCTTTGATCTCAACTATAAGGAAGGGCAAAAGGTTAGCCCTAATGTGCTCAAATTGGTGGAGCATGTTGAGACTCTAAGAATGCATCAAATTGAAATTCCTAAGGATCTCGTAATTGATCGAATCCTACACTCCTTGTCCAAAGTTAAAGCGTATGTTCAATTCTGGGTGAAT
Source organism: Silene conica (assembly GCA_029255685.2). Taxonomy (NCBI): domain Eukaryota; kingdom Viridiplantae; phylum Streptophyta; class Magnoliopsida; order Caryophyllales; family Caryophyllaceae; genus Silene; species Silene conica. Next base: position 61,676,459 of record CM055311.2, on the reverse strand, counting down.
TTTAACATGCAAAACTTGAACGTGTCTCTAGAGAGTTGCACAAAATGCTTGTGCAAGCGGAAATGGACATGAGGCTAAATGTTAGCGTCTCAAAGGATGTGCTCAATGTAAACACAAAGATCAAGGGAACCTTGAAGAAAGGAGGCAGGAAAAGCTTGAAGAAGCAAACTCCTAATAAGGGAAAGTAGGTGGTTTCCGAGGCTAGCAGCTCTAAAACCAAGAAGGCAACCTCCGATGAGGTTAAGTGCTATTATTGTAATGGCTCCGGGCATTGGAAAAGAAATTGTTTCAAGTACCTTGCCGACATCAAATCTGGAAAGATTGTTCTAGTAGGTATTTAACTAAACCATTCTTTCATGTTTTTATCACATTTGATATATGATACAAGTTGTGATGTATGCTCTTTTTATGGTAAATAGGGCATTCAGGCAAGGATAAAAGCTAGGAGAAACCATCTTAGATTGTCCAAAGGATTGCTAGAAGTAGCTACCCAAGAAGGATTATCTATTAGAGCTTGATCTCATTTTGTTTTGCTTTTATTTTTAAGTTGTGTGTTGTTTTAAGAACATCTTATTTCCTAGTCAGACTTGGAAATTATTTCCATCAAACAATGGTTGCATTTTGGATTTAGTGACTTGGTTTTCAACCCAAGTTCACTCTTTATGTTATTATGTTCTAAATTAACCTTCACACACCCTTGCATTATAGAAACATGAAATCATTTGAATTGAGTATAGCATATAAATGTAAGATGATTGAAAATCCATTAAAACTAGGAGCTTTGTTTTATTATATCAATCATAAATTTTGAGTCAAGAACTCATAATTAGGGGACATTAAAAACAACTTTTATAGATAAGATCTATTAATAAATCCATCAAGTTTAAAGTTCAAAATTTTCATATAGTCTTTCACTATTCTTGTGACATATATATTATCCTCATTCTTAAATAATCACTTGTGGCTAATGACTATCTTTGCAAATAAGTAGAGCATTTATTTGAAAGATAGAGTGGGAGAATTTTATAGCCACAAGCCTTAAGATAAAAAGTTTATCGAATAGTTTATCAAATAGATGGGATCTATATTCGGAAAGAAGGAACAATCTTTTACGAGATGTTCTCGAGGAATGCGACATGCATGAGTAACTATTAGAAGAAGTTCTTATAAGTAACTAAGTGAGGAGACAAGAAGAAATTTTTTAAAAGAAAATCTTTGCATGACACAAGAAGATGCTCTTGGAATTAGATATGATCTAAGTATGTCTATCGCAATACAAAGTTTAAGGAAGCAAAGTTTAGAATATATACAAATAAAAATGATTTATTCTGTGAAGTATAGAAAAAAAATGAGACATCCAAATGTCTTTTAGCATCATTAAGTGTGTAACTATGCTTGAACCAGTTCCGTACATCATTCTAAGAGAGAATGAGAGAAGCTAGTATTAGAAATCTCCTCCCAAATGTGTATTTGGAAGGGATGTTTTTTAAACGCATGAGATTTCATCATGATTAGCTTGATTATAAATGGTCGATTCAATTCAATTGAATGTTTATAAGAAACATGTCGAATTGAGTGGCAGTTTTACTTTCACGTTAAGAATGTGAAATTGAGTGGGAGCTTTTATCATCCTTGGAATCAAACTCATTAGTCATTAAGAATGACAAGGATATACTTCGAGGAAATATTTGAGTTTTCAATTCTAGATGAAATGTGTGGACATTATATATAGATCTAATTAAGCATGGGATGTTTAATAGAGATCATAGTGACATCTTATTTGTTTTGAGGATATCAAAGTTATTCATAGAGCTGAATATAAAATTACCATAAGAGGGTTATGGTTATTTATCGAACCTTAAAGGACATGAAGGTTATTCATGGAGATGAAGATAGAAATACCATGAGAGGGTCATGGTATCGAACCTTTACACTCGCGTTCACATGATCCGAGTTACAATGTTTCCGCCATTAGCAGTTTCATGTGAACAAGAATGCTCACGTCCATGATGAATGACATGTTTAGAGCATGATGTGTGAAAGGATTGAGCCATTAAGAATCGTCATGAATTCTCAAGTAGAATCGATGGATTATTCAAGAGCTTTGGAAGGAAAACTTAGTTATGTGTGAAGGGTTTACACAAGAACTAGAGTTTCCGAACTCAAAGATTTAGGATAATCCAAGGATTTGTAATAATCCAAGACCAACCTTGATTTTATACACAGTCTGTATGACTTGTAAGCGTGTTACGTTGTCATTACAGAAATCTACAAAATATGTAAAGTACATGGTGATTGGATAGTATACCTTGAAGCTATGAGTTCCTTGGTCCAATATAACCGTATCATGAGTTATGAGATAACTGGACTCTTTTGAGATAAAGAGAGTGAGTCTAGATAAGAACCTAGAAATTTATTTGGAAGTGTTCAAGTGTTATAGTGATAATGTGAACATGAAGAAATCCTGCCGTTCATAAAAGGTTTAAAAACCTAGAAACTTTATTGCAAATGCAGAGTTACACTTAAGATTATGCACATTAAGTGGTAAGAGGGTATTGATTAATCAGATGTGATAATCGTACTTGTAGTTTTGAGTTTTAAATAACTCTTTCTATTACTTTGTCATATCCAAATGGCTTGTGGAGACAAACTTTGAACTCCATTAAAGTGAACTATGATTGACATTGTAATTGTCCCTAGTTACCACCATGAGGTGACGTCTCGAGGTAACTAGATTGTGAGGCGATTGATGGCAAGTACAATGTGCCATAGAGTCATGTGGAATGACAAGTCGATCACATAGGCAGACGGTTAAGAACACTCTGTCGGACTCGTGACCGCTTATAGAGCTCTAGCAGATATTTATTTATATAAATTGTCTGGTCGTGGCGGGAGCTACTACCGTATTCTGAATGAGTCGATTCTTTGACTAGTGACTATTCCGCTAAGGGAGCACGGTGTCAGAGTAACTTTGATTTTTGTCCTAACACACTTTCGTAATGAGGTTTATAAGGGAATCTTTTGGGTTATGATGGGTTGTGGCTAGCCGAAGGGAATGGGACGATTAGGAAGTGTCCACCCCTTGTCAGGGTTATCCAAAATCTCAAGGCCACTCGAGAAGTAGTTAACTGGAAAAGCGTGGCCACGCTCGGAATGTATCTAGTGTAGATAATTCCGGTCAAATCAGTTATATCTCCAGATCGAGAAAAATCACTCTAGATATGATAACTTGCAAGTACGACCTGTGATGATGACTTGCATTGAGTGGGAGATTGTAATAGGACAACAAAATTGGTGACGCGCACACTTGTATCGGACAAGTGGGAGATTGTCGGGATAAGTGTCATCGGCAATAGTGCGATCACAAGATTTTATTAATTATTATAAAATCATAAAATCTCATGTATATTTATATACTAAATACGGAAGGAATGATAAATTATAAAGTCGATTGGTCGTCATTTGCCGGTAATGAATGACTTTAAATAGTTTGACATTATCGTCATATGACGGTGGTGATCAGTTGATACCTAAAGGTCACACCTAAAGGATGTTGCCCGGAACATTAAAGTTAATAATTCGTATACGATATGAATTTATTAATGCCTAATATGAACGAGATTAATGAGTGGTATGTTTCTCGTGATAATAAGATTATATGAGATTCGTTTATAATAAAATAAGTAATTATTTTATACTCGATAATTGTGATCGTATTTTTATCGGTAAGGGTTATCAATAGGTAATGATTACAAAGAGTTTGTATATCATTTTGACGAGAAATAAAAATGACGTGTTTTACATATTAAATTGGTAATTGGTACTTAAAGGTTAAATATTATTTATGAAATAAGAAATTGTATTTAAATTATTTGAATACATATTTTAATTACCTAATGTCATACAACATGTGATATGTCACACTTGTGACATTTTACAATTGACAAAATGTAAAACATAAAATGGAACCCATTTTACATATGTGGGTGCCGTGTAATGTGTGTGTGCATGCATGTGTGTTTTGTGTTATGATTATTTCCTTATTATGAATAAGATAAATAATTATTACCTAAAATGATTAGGCTTAAGACTAGATGTGACTTAAGCTTATAGGTAAGACAAAAAAGAATTGCTCTTCTCCATTCTTTGCTTGTGTTGTGCTCACCCAAGGGAAGAGAAAAAGTTCCTCTTCTTTATATATTGTGTTCACTCCACAATAGATTACACTAGTTCATTTTATGTTGATAGTTGGTCATATTCATCTTAATATCCTCTCAATCAATATAATCTTTTTCTTGGTATATTTTCTAGTGTAGAAAGTATTGCCCATATTAGATATTTGTAACACCCCCATTTATTTAAGGGCCTGAACTAGGACTCCTCAGATAAATAAAGGTGTTACCATCTCGGTTTCCCGAGGCAGTAGATACAAAGGAAGATAAACAGTACTTTATATAAAATTTAAACTCAAACAAGTCCTTACAAAGCCAAAAGATAAAACTGTTCGGATCAAAAGAAAATACAACTCATAGACTATTCTCAAGTGATCTATGCTCTAAACAGGTCCGGGTCCAAGCTTCTCACTTCCCTAAGCTCCCATAGTCTTTAACCTGTCAACCTGCTCCCCAATAATTGGTTCATCACAGGTGTTCACGAATACACAGGGTCAACCACGAGGTTGAGTAGAGTAAAACTGTAAACAAACCATAATACTAAAAATAGAAAGTCGATCATCTCCACTCCGAATCACAAGACCCAATATCTCCGCACCAATCACAAGACCCGTTGTCTCCACACCAATCACAAGACCCATTATCTCCACACCAATCACAAGACCCATTATCTCCACACCAAACACAAGACCCATTATCTCATCGCCTCATCGTTAACACAGTATAATATAATTGCACAATATAAGGATCACAGGATAATATATAACAACATGTTTGATATCAATCATGAACGGTTTACACAAATATCGAACATTAGTAGCTTCCCCTACCTGTAGTTGCAGAATCAAATAGCAAACGCACAACCGTACTCAAAAGTGCTCCACACGGAAACTTCCACCTAAAAGTATATTATTTAATTAATAAACTCCCTAATTATCGTAAAACATGTACACAATCCAATTATAGAAACTTCCTATACTTAGAAAGTTTTCCAACAACTAGTTACCCAAAATAGTAACTTCCAAATATAGTAGCTACTAAAAGAAAACAACCCCTAAGAAATAAACAACCACTTGAATTTGAAATTCAAAACTAAATCTTACCATAAATAAAAGATGCTAAAACTTAAATACTAATTATACTTGCCATAAGTAAAAATATCTCCTCATAAAAACATTATTTCAAAACCAACTAACATTAAATATAATATCAACTAAAATATTAATAATAATAATAATAATAAGTAATAAAACAGCCGTGGCAGCCCAGCACCCGTGTTCAGACACTCCCAAAACCACCGCGTCTTTCCACCGACTACCACCTACAACCACCCCGACATGCTCCCTGAACCGTAGACCACCCACACAACCACCAGCAGCAGCCTCGCCAGCCGCCGGTGGTCTGAACCAGACCCCCAAACACCACGACTTCTAGCCCCTCCTACTGACCAGACGCTCTTCAACCCCCCATTCGACACTACGCCAGCCACCGCCATCAGCCCCCCTGACCACCAACACCTACCCTGGACACCAGACTCGAGACACGGTGGTAGCAATGCTCTGACCTCCCCCGAGTCCTCATTGCTACCACCCCCAAACACCCAAGCGCTCACCTGATCAACCTCTGCCCCCGACTTCGACAGAAAACAACCCATAAACACCCCTGACAACCAACCCTTTAACACCGTGACTACGCACCTCCACAACCTGAGACTACTACCACAAACAACCCCTATGACCCACCAGTTTCAGCACCCAAAGACCCAGAACAGACGACCAACAACCAACACCAAAAACTGATTTAGAAAAGACGCAACAACCACGACCAGAATGAAACGTACCACCCCTTTCCCTGACCCCGTGTTTGACAGCCTCGAAAAACGTGTAAAAACAACCACGACGCCACAACTATTACCAACATGTAAACTTTGTACATACTAGCATAAGATTATGTAAAAACAACCAGAATATAAACTGTAAATCTACTCTAAAACAAACGACAAAAAGATGCATACAGTAATGTTACAGAAATCGTGGTGATCAGCCCTGCTTCTTGGCCAAAACGAGATGTCTTAGGGTTGCTTAAAACCACCGTGCCCTGGTGTTTTCTCTTCTCTGAGGTGGCGGCTAGGTTTTGGTAAAGCTAGATCTGTTTTTGAATAGGGTTAAGACCACCAAAATACCCTCTATATATGGCGGCAGGGAAGGATTATAGGTGGCTGTTCAGAAATTCCGTGTGTGGGCTTACCTTGGCACGCTATTCGAGGCCCACTCAAGGCACTCAATAGGTCCCAAGTTCGACCCCTAGCAACCCCATACTACCAAGATTAAAATAGGATCCCAAGATCCCCTATTCGAACCCACCTAAGTCACAAATACCCCACACAAAACGAGTGTAAAATAAGCCAAATAACGAACGATTTAACAACGAAAACTCTATTGCTTACCTTCGACAAGCCCCAAAATGCGAGGTATTACAGTCTTTCCCCCTTAAAAGAACTTCGTCCCGAAGTTCTAACATACTTAAGTGACTATTCTCAAGTGATCTATGCTCTAAACAGGTCCGGGTCCAAGCTTCTCACTTCCCTAAGCTCCCATAGTCTTTAACCTGTCAACCTGCTCCCCAATAATTGGTTCATCACAGGTGTTCACGAATACACAGGGTCAACCACGAGGTTGAGTAGAGTAAAACTGTAAACAAACCATAATACTAAAAATAGAAAGTCGATCATCTCCACTCCGAATCACAAGACCCAATATCTCCGCACCAATCACAAGACCCGTTGTCTCCACACCAATCACAAGACCCATTATCTCCACACCAATCACAAGACCCATTATCTCCACACCAAACACAAGACCCATTATCTCATCGCCTCATCGTTAACACAGTATAATATAATTGCACAATATAAGGATCACAGGATAATATATAACAACATGTTTGATATCAATCATGAACGGTTTACACAAATATAGAACATTAGTAGCTTCCCCTACCTGTAGTTGCAGAATCAAATAGCAAACGCACAACCGTACTCAAAAGTGCTCCACACGGAAACTTCCACCTAAAAGTATATTATTTAATTAATAAACTCCCTAATTATCGTAAAACATGTACACAATCCAATTATAGAAACTTCCTATACTTAGAAAGTTTTCCAACAACTAGTTACCCAAAATAGTAACTTCCAAATATAGTAGCTACTAAAAGAAAACAACCCCTAAGAAATAAACAACCACTTGAATTTGAAATTCAAAACTAAATCTTACCATAAATAAAAGATGCTAAAACTTAAATACTAATTATACTTGCCATAAGTAAAAATATCTCCTCATAAAAACATTATTTCAAAACCAACTAACATTAAATATAATATCAACTAAAATATTAATAATAATAATAATAATAAGTAATAAAACAGCCGTGGCAGCCCAGCACCCGTGTTCAGACACTCCCAAAACCACCGCGTCTTTCCACCGACTACCACCTACAACCACCCCGACATGCTCCCTGAACCGTAGACCACCCACACAACCACCAGCAGCAGCCTCGCCAGCCGCCGGTGGTCTGAACCAGACCCCCAAACACCACGACTTCTAGCCCCTCCTACTGACCAGACGCTCTTCAACCCCCCATTCGACACTACGCCAGCCACCGCCATCAGCCCCCCTGACCACCAACACCTACCCTGGACACCAGACTCGAGACACGGTGGTAGCAATGCTCTGACCTCCCCCGAGTCCTCATTGCTACCACCCCCAAACACCCAAGCGCTCACCTGATCAACCTCTGCCCCCGACTTCGACAGAAAACAACCCATAAACACCCCTGACAACCAACCCTTTAACACCGTGACTACGCACCTCCACAACCTGAGACTACTACCACAAACAACCCCTATGACCCACCAGTTTCAGCACCCAAAGACCCAGAACAGACGACCAACAACCAACACCAAAAACTGATTTAGAAAAGACGCAACAACCACGACCAGAATGAAACGTACCACCCCTTTCCCTGACCCCGTGTTTGACAGCCTCGAAAAACGTGTAAAAACAACCACGACGCCACAACTATTACCAACATGTAAACTTTGTACATACTAGCATAAGATTATGTAAAAACAACCAGAATATAAACTGTAAATCTACTCTAAAACAAACGACAAAAAGATGCATACAGTAATGTTACAGAAATCGTGGTGATCAGCCCTGCTTCTTGGCCAAAACGAGATGTCTTAGGGTTGCTTAAAACCACCGTGCCCTGGTGTTTTCTCTTCTCTGAGGTGGCGGCTAGGTTTTGGTAAAGCTAGATCTGTTTTTGAATAGGGTTAAGACCACCAAAATACCCTCTATATATGGCGGCAGGGAAGGATTATAGGTGGCTGTTCAGAAATTCCGTGTGTGGGCTTACCTTGGCACGCTATTCGAGGCCCACTCAAGGCACTCAATAGGTCCCAAGTTCGACCCCTAGCAACCCCATACTACCAAGATTAAAATAGGATCCCAAGATCCCCTATTCGAACCCACCTAAGTCACAAATACCCCACACAAAACGAGTGTAAAATAAGCCAAATAACGAACGATTTAACAACGAAAACTCTATTGCTTACCTTCGACAAGCCCCAAAATGCGAGGTATTACAGTCTTTCCCCCTTAAAAGAACTTCGTCCCGAAGTTCTAACATACTTAAGTGACAAACGAACAACTCAAACAAGCTCGAAACACAAAAATCACAACACACTTTGCATAAACTTTAAATTAAATCGCTTGCCACATTCCACCCCCTTAAAGAAAAGTTACGTCCGCGTAACTTACCTCAATCAAACAAATGAGGATAACGCTCCCGCATAGATGACTCAGGCTCCCACGTAGCCTCCTCCTGATTATGGTTCGTCCATAAGACCTTCACCAAGGATGTCTCCCCATTGCGAGTCTTCCGCACTTTCCTGTCCAGAATTTCCTTCGGGGTCTCAATGTATGCCAACTGTTCATCTACCTCAATCACCTCGTGCTGAAGCACATGTGATGGATCACTCACGTATTTCCTCAACTGGGACACATGGAACACATTATGGACCTTGGATAGGGTTGGAGGCAAAGCTAAGCGATATGCCACCTCTCCAACTCTGTCCAAGATCTCAAATGGTCCAATAAATTTCTGACTCAGTTTGCCACGCTTGCCAAACCTCATCACACCCTTCATCGGAGAGACTTTCAGTAACACTTTCTCTCCGACCTCAAATGAAATATCACTCCTCTTCAGATCTGCATAGCTCTTCTGTCGATCCTGAGCGGCCCTCATCCTCTGACGAATAATCTGAACCTGCTCCACCATCTCCTGAACCATATCTGGCCCCAATGTCACGACATCTGCTCGATCATCCCAACATACAGGGCTCCGACACTTCCTCCCATAAAGAGCCTCGAAAGGGGCCATGCCAATGCTCGCATGGTAGCTGTTATTATAAGAAAACTCGATCAACCCCAGTCGATCCTCCCAAGATCCTCCGAACTCCAGTACACAAGCCCTCAACATATCCTCAAGAGTCTGAATCGTCCGCTCAGTCTGACCATCAGCAGCCGGATGAAAAGCTGTACTCATCTTCAATTGGGTACCCAAAGCAGCCTGCAACTCCTGCCAAAACCTGGATATAAACCTCGAGTCTCGATCTGAAACAATATCCTTGGGTACGCCATGCAGTTTGACCACATTCTGAACATACGACTTAGCCAATTCAGCTTTACTCCAGGTATCTTTCATAGGAATAAAGTGAGCTGACTTAGTTAAACGATCTACAATCACCCAAATCATGTTGTTGCCTCTCTGAGTCCGAGGCAACCCCACGATAAAGTCCATCGAAATATTCTCCCACTTCCACTCTGGCACATCTAGTGGCTGAACCTTCCCTTGAGGTCTCTTATGCTCCCCTTTCACTCGCTGACAAGTCAAACACCGCGACACGAACTCTGCGACTTCCTTCTTCATATTAGGCCACCAGAACGTCTTCTTAAGATCCTTATACAACTTATCGCCCCCTGGGTGAACAGAATAAGGGGTAGCATGAGCTTCAGTCAAGATCTTCTTCTTTAGCTCCTCTACACTCGGCACACACCATCGCCCACTGAACCTCAAACTACCATCGATATGAATACTGAACTTGGATGTCTCATCACCTTTTCCGTTCTCCACCATCAAACGCCACTTCTGGATTCTCTCATCGTTCTTCTGTAACTCCCGAATCTCCCCATACAACTCAGGCTCCACGGTCAGGTCACCAAGAGCATCCCCTTTCCGGATCATGAAAATTCCCATCTCCCTTAGTTCACCATACAACCTCCCTCTCGATCTGGCACAAACCAAGGCATGCATTGACTTCCTACTGAGAGCGTCAGCTACCACATTTGCCTTGCCCTCGTGGTAGACAATCTGCATATCATAATCTCCGATCAACTCTATCCACCTCCTCTGCCTCATGTTCAACTCCTTCTGGGTGTAGATGTATTTCAGGCTCTTATGATCAGAAAACACCTTAAAAGTGGCTCCATAAAGGTAATGACGCCACAATTTCAGTGCAAAGACCACAGCGCCCAACTCCAAATCATGAGTCGGATAATTCTCTTCGTAGGTCTTCAACTGGCGAGAAGCATACGCGATCACTCTCCCATTCTGCATTAGCACACAACCCAATCCATGCTTTGAAGCGTCGGTGTATACTTCAAAATTATCACTCCCAACTGGCAAGGCCAGGATAGGAGCTGTTGTCAGGCGTTCCTTAAGGGTTAGGAATGCCTTCTCACAACTCTCATCCCAGATGTAACGATTCTCCTTCCTCATCAACGACGTCAACGGCTTCGCTATCTTTGAAAAATCTTTGACGAATCTCCGGTAATAACCAGCTAAACCCAGAAAGCTTCGAATTTCACTCACATTCTTCGGACTCTGCCACCTAGTTACAGCTTCAATTTTACTAGGGTCAACAGATACGCCCTCCTTGGAAATGACATGCCCCAAGAACGCCACTTTCTCCAACCAGAATTCACACTTACTCAACTTAGCATTGAGTTTATGTTCCTCCAAGGTCTGAAGTACCTTCCTCAAATGATCTTCGTGCTCCTCCACATTCTTGGAATATACCAGGATATCATCGATAAATACCACCACAAACTTGTCGAGATACGGGCTGAAGACCCGATTCATCAAGTCCATGAACACAGCTGGAGCATTAGTCAATCCAAAGGGCATAACCACAAATTCATAGTGGCCATACCTCGTTCGGAAAGCGGTCTTCGGAATATCTTCATCCTTAATTCTCAACTGATGATACCCGGATCTTAAATCAATCTTGGAGAAGACCCCGGCCCCACTCAACTGATCGAATAAGTCGTCAATTCTCGGCAACGGATAACGATTCTTGATGGTCACATTGTTCAGCTCTCGATAATCAACACACAATCTCAAACTCCCATCCTTCTTTTTCACAAATAAGACAGGTGCTCCCCATGGCGACACACTGGGTCGGATGAACCCTTTTTCAGCTAGCTCATCCAATTGCTTCTTCAACTCCTCCATTTCCTTCGGTCCCATGCGGTATGGTGACTTAGATATTGGTCCCGCCCCAGGTTTTAGGTCAATGGAAAATTCCACTTCCCTCCTCGGCGGTAACCCCGGAATGTCGTCACGAAAAACTTCCTCAAATTCCCGTACCACAGGTATCTCACTAGTCTTGGGGGTCTCAGCCTCACAATTCCACATTTGACACAAGATCAGGCTCTCTCCTTTCCTCAAACTAGACTTCAGAGTGTTTACAGAAATGAATTTGATTTTTGGTTTGACTCGGTATCCCTTGTAAGACACCCTCACTCCCTTAGGTCCCTTCAAAGAAATCTTCTTTTGATGGCAATCGATGAAAGCTCGATACTTCCCTAGCCAGTCCATCCCCAGAATCACCTCAAAGCCCCCCAGAGGAAACTCTATGAGGTCACAATAGAAAATTGCTTCACCGATTTTGATGGGTACACTACCATATACTCTATTACAGACTATCGACTCGCCTGATGGTATGGTCACTGGATCCGTGATCCAATCAAATCTCTCAAGTCCCAAGGCCTTAACATGATCTCTAGACACAAACGAATGGGTGGCACCGGAATCGAAAAGTACAAAAGTAGGCTTAGAGTTCACAAGAAAAGTACCGGTTACCACGTGCGCATCCTCCTGAGCTGCCTGTTTTCCCATGGCAAAGAGCTTGCCACTGGACTTGGCTCCACTCTGGCTAGCAGAAGAAGTCCCAGTCTGTTGATTTCCTGCCGTCCCCGTCTTGTTGTTGTTCCCACCTCCATTGTACTGATTCTGATATGAACGATTCTGATTGTTGTTGTTGTTGTTGTTGTAGTTCCTCTGGTAGTTGCTGCTGCCTCCAGACTTCGCACCCCCACCATAGTTTGTCATGGGTGTGCGATAGCCACTGCTGCCATAGGACTGAGTGCGAGGTCCCTGGTATCCGGATGTAGGTGTACGATAGCCCCCGGACTGATTTCCCCCAGAGGAACGACATACCGCCTGCTTGTGTCCCGTCTTTCCACAGCCGAAACAAACTATTCCTACAGAACCACTGCCGGAACCTCCACTCCTGAAGCTGCCCCCACTCTGATTCCTTCCACCACCAGAGGCACTACTCCCAAAATACCCACTGTACTTGTTATTACTTTGCTTTTTCGATCCAGAACCCTCTGCCACTGTTTCAGCTTTCCTCTTTTCCGACTTGGACTGTTTGTCCTTTTTAATCATATCCGAAAGCCTCTCCGCCGCCCCAGCCCGTAAATAGATATCACGGATTGTGGTGGGCGGAGCTGCAATCAGTCTCTTTTTGATGGCGATTGACAAGCCCCTCTCGAACTTCATGGCTAGCATAGCATCATCCAGTCCCATATCTCTCACACCAATCACAAGACCCATTATCTCCACACCAAACACAAGACCCATTATCTCATCGCCTCATCGTTAACACAGTATAATATAATTGCACAATATAAGGATCACAGGATAATATATAACAACATGTTTGATATCAATCATGAACGGTTTACACAAATATCGAACATTAGTAGCTTCCCCTACCTGTAGTTGCAGAATCAAATAGCAAACGCACAACCGTACTCAAAAGTGCTCCACACGGAAACTTCCACCTAAAAGTATATTATTTAATTAATAAACTCCCTAATTATCGTAAAACATGTACACAATCCAATTATAGAAACTTCCTATACTTAGAAAGTTTTCCAACAACTAGTTACCCAAAATAGTAACTTCCAAATATAGTAGCTACTAAAAGAAAACAACCCCTAAGAAATAAACAACCACTTGAATTTGAAATTCAAAACTAAATCTTACCATAAATAAAAGATGCTAAAACTTAAATACTAATTATACTTGCCATAAGTAAAAATATCTCCTCATAAAAACATTATTTCAAAACCAACTAACATTAAATATAATATCAACTAAAATATTAATAATAATAATAATAATAAGTAATAAAACAGCCGTGGCAGCCCAGCACCCGTGTTCAGACACTCCCAAAACCACCGCGTCTTTCCACCGACTACCACCTACAACCACCCCGACATGCTCCCTGAACCGTAGACCACCCACACAACCACCAGCAGCAGCCTCGCCAGCCGCCGGTGGTCTGAACCAGACCCCCAAACACCACGACTTCTAGCCCCTCCTACTGACCAGACGCTCTTCAACCCCCCATTCGACACTACGCCAGCCACCGCCATCAGCCCCCCTGACCACCAACACCTACCCTGGACACCAGACTCGAGACACGGTGGTAGCAATGCTCTGACCTCCCCCGAGTCCTCATTGCTACCACCCCCAAACACCCAAGCGCTCACCTGATCAACCTCTGCCCCCGACTTCGACAGAAAACAACCCATAAACACCCCTGACAACCAACCCTTTAACACCGTGACTACGCACCTCCACAACCTGAGACTACTACCACAAACAACCCCTATGACCCACCAGTTTCAGCACCCAAAGACCCAGAACAGACGACCAACAACCAACACCAAAAACTGATTTAGAAAAGACGCAACAACCACGACCAGAATGAAACGTACCACCCCTTTCCCTGACCCCGTGTTTGACAGCCTCGAAAAACGTGTAAAAACAACCACGACGCCACAACTATTACCAACATGTAAACTTTGTACATACTAGCATAAGATTATGTAAAAACAACCAGAATATAAACTGTAAATCTACTCTAAAACAAACGACAAAAAGATGCATACAGTAATGTTACAGAAATCGTGGTGATCAGCCCTGCTTCTTGGCCAAAACGAGATGTCTTAGGGTTGCTTAAAACCACCGTGCCCTGGTGTTTTCTCTTCTCTGAGGTGGCGGCTAGGTTTTGGTAAAGCTAGATCTGTTTTTGAATAGGGTTAAGACCACCAAAATACCCTCTATATATGGCGGCAGGGAAGGATTATAGGTGGCTGTTCAGAAATTCCGTGTGTGGGCTTACCTTGGCACGCTATTCGAGGCCCACTCAAGGCACTCAATAGGTCCCAAGTTCGACCCCTAGCAACCCCATACTACCAAGATTAAAATAGGATCCCAAGATCCCCTATTCGAACCCACCTAAGTCACAAATACCCCACACAAAACGAGTGTAAAATAAGCCAAATAACGAACGATTTAACAACGAAAACTCTATTGCTTACCTTCGACAAGCCCCAAAATGCGAGGTATTACAATATTATTACTTATTAATAAGATTATTAGTAATAGTTTTTTGGGTACATTTTGGGTGCTATCTAAGGAGGATTTCTACACTTGAGGTCTCGGAATTCATCCCTTTTTAAGCTTAAGAACGGTTTTGGTAGGTGACCAAAACCATGTCCATTGTACCATTTTCCGCAATGCAAGATTTTGATTTTTAACTTGCATGTATAAGATCTTGTTTTTATTTTATGACTAAAATTAAAACCTGCATATAAGATATGATTGAATGACTCGTTAAGAAAAATTGGACCCTAGGACCCTACCCGGACCCAGACCCATTAGGGTCGGGTATGAGTCCATTAATTTCATACCCTTTAGGGTCTGGGTCGGGTATGGGTCCATTAATTTCATACCCTTTAGGGTCTGGGTCGGGTATTGGTCTAAGGTTTTTTACTTCGGGTCGGGTCGGGTCTTGCCGGACCTTACCAGACCCTACCATTGCCATCCATAATATTTCAAGTTTTCTTTCTCTTTTTCCTATTTTGGAAACTTTTATTCTTATTTTATTTATTTTTCTCTCCTATTATCAAAACTAATCCAATTTTTTTACTCCTATTTTATTCATTTTATATGTTTGTGGACCACAATTTCTTATTTAATTCATAATTATTCATTCATCTCCCTTATCATCAAGCCACACCCAACTTTTTACACTAATTTTATTCTCTACCTTATATGGAATAAAAGGGGGTACGAGTGCTAAAGATCCGAGCCAAGTCCGAGCTGGGCCTTGCTCGGCTTGTACTCGATTACCAAAACTCGAGTTCGAGCTCGAGCCAATCTTACCCGAGCTTGAAAAAAATTGTGCTCGTTACAAAGCTTGTGAGTTTTAACCTGAGCTCGAGCGAATATCGAGCCCAAATCGAGATGTGTAAAATTATTTATTTTTTAAATTTTTTTCATTCGATATTTTAAAGGTTTTAAATGATAAAATTTACAAATCAACAAGATATTTGATATGTATGATATAAAGATATCGTAATGATGAAATATTTTTATAAAATATATTAATATCTTATGTAATCTCAAATGTTCGAGCAGCTCGCGAGCTTTTCGAGTCGAGCCAGCCTTTGCTCGGCTTGACTCGTTAAGCTCTCGAGTCGAGCTCACACGAGCCGAACTTTGACCGAGCTTTGACCGAGCCGATCTCGAGTTGCTCGCGAGCTGTCTCGTCTCATTAACAGTCCTAGAAGAGAGTATGTCACAGGCCACAGCTAAAATGCTTATATTTGAAAATGAAGTGAATAATAAGTAGTTCGGATCCGTTTTATTTGCTAAAGCGATAGGTAACAGATCACAAGAGATCACAAATAACAACTCTGTTCCTGCCTTATAGAGAGTCCTGTCCTTGGCTGAGTTATCTTCCTACGCATAAGAAACACAAAGCATGTCATCCCAAAAACCATCTACCACGGCACCGATAGTGGATGAGACGTCCGAAAGCCGGAACAAAGCAAGGCTAGCTATACTTGAACTAGCCAATATGATCAGTGTGCCAATGGCATTAAACGCTGTCGTACTCCTTAAAATCCCAACCATAATATGGGATTCTGGCACCAACATCGCCCTCTCAGCCGCGGAGATCGTCTCTCGTGCACTTCCTGACACCCCAACTGCCGACCCTGACAATCTCCAGCGCCTCCTCCGCCTCCTAGCCAGCTATGGCGTTTTTGTTGAACATCCACCAACAGGGAACCAGTGCTCTCTCGGGTATTCTTTGAGTGACATTGGGATGACATTGGTGGGCGACGAGGATGGGTTGTCATACGGGGAGTATGTACTACAACACCACCAGAAGTCATTGGTAAACGCGTGGCCGTTGCTGCATAAGGCCGTTGAGGGTCCCACATCAGTCACGCCTTTTGAGGTGGCCAATGGGGAGCCGGCATACAGCTACTATGGGAAGGATGAGGAGATGAATGTACTGATGCAAAAGGCTATGGCGGGCGTGTCAGTGCCCTTCATGAAGGCTGTGATTGATGGTGGATATGATGGATTTAAGGATGGTGATGGAGTTAAGAAGTTAGTTGATGTGGGTGGGAGTGCCGGGGATTGTTTAAGGATGATCATGAATAAGTATGATAATGTTAAGGAAGGCATTAATTTCGAACTTCCTGAAGTTGTTGCTCACGCTCCTCCGATTCCTGGTAAGCTCTCTTTTTCTCCAATCAATGCTCTTATACCTCATGTGAGAAGCGTGACGATAATTGAGGTTCTATCAATGGTCATATACCCTGATCAAATCTTCACTGAATACGACGATGTAATGTTAGAACGGCATTGGGTGTAAGCTTTATTACTGACAACCGAAAGAAATTAGGTCATTTCAGACAGAGAAATTCTGAATGTTGAACTGAATGTTGTTTGCAGGTATTACTCATGTGGGTGGGGATATGTTCAAATCGATTCCTTCAGGTGATGCAATCTTCATGAAGGTAATAAACTCAGCTCCTTCCTTCCTTCCATACATGTAATGTCTAGTAGTATGATGATTTCGATTTTCTAGTAATGGAGTCACATTTAGCTGCATTCAAATGATTACCTTTAGTTTTTAAGAATCTGAATCCGAGAAAACAGAATCGTACAAAACATTAATTTGTTGGTAATTCCAATATAGTGGTAGTTCATCTATGCTTTAACAATAAGGCCGCAACACCAAAACATGTTAATGTATATAGATTTTGAAGATATCATGACATTTTCTTACTGCATTTTAAGGCCATATTGCCCATATTGGTTTCATTTAACAAACATAAGGTTCCAGGACTTTGTTCTTTATTAAGGTGTAAGAGCACCGTCGTCTTAAGGTTGATGCTCAATAATCAATGCTTCTTATATCTTATCCCAAGTTTGTTGTTAGCAAAACCAAACCGAGACTTAAAATTATGATCAGTTTGTCCATGACAGTGAATCACTGCAAATTCTTATTTCAGACGATTAGAAGAACGGGATTTGATATTATTTTCTTGTCGACCATAATGTTCGAGCTAGTGCCAATAACTTATATAACATGTAAACTAGTCTCAAAAGCCCTGTTATTATTGTAACTCGTTTTGAGAGAGAGGGAGAGAGGGGGGTACTGATGAATCACATGGGTTGACAAGGAGACATTAGTTGGGTAGGTGTAACATGTGTAGTGGTGTACTGTGTGTGGGCTATGGAGAAAGGAAGGCCATTAATATGTACGAACTGTTTGTGGCCACTCACTGCTGCTTATTTTCCCGTGCTCAACTCTTGACTATTTCCACCTGTTTACATCAAACATCGTACTCAAGTTTAATGCAGGGAGTAATTTAGTTACGTGAACCATACAAGACTACAAGAGGGATGAATAGTTTACTTTAAGATTGGCAATGGTAGGGTTTGGGTAGGGTCAACAAGACCCAGACTCGATCCCTGAGTCATATATCTTGGACCCATACCCGACCCAGACTAGAGATGTCAATGGGGCGGGGCGGGTGCGGAGGGGGTCAACCCGCGCCCGCCCCGCGAATTTTTTATTCGCACCCGCGCCCGCCCCGCGACCCGCGGCGGGTGAACTATTCAAAGCCATCCCCGCCCCGCGGGGACGCGCGGTTGACCCGCCTATCTTCTCAAGAAATGTAAATCTTAAATCTAAAATATACTTGTCGTACTACTTATACAAATAAGTTTTCGCAAAATGCCATAACATTCAATAAACTAGAGTCCGTGGAGCCATAAAACGGTTTTACCTACAAATATACCACCAAAAACATGCACAAACAGCAGCCGAAAGCCCAAATTCTGACAGAGTACTTAGAAGAGTAAACAAAACTACACAACAAATACTCTTCAATTCTTCATCTTCAATTCTTCAGCTCCGTTTGTTTTATCAGTTTAGGAAAATGGGGATTTAGGGGAATTTGGGTAGTTAGTGAAGGACCTGAATGTAGTGTGATTATTGTTTATTGCCTTATTGGATTGGGGAAGTGGGAAGTTTGGGTAGTGGGTAGTCTGGGTTAGTGGGTTATTTTACTTATTTACTTGTTTGGGCCTGGTGAAGTGGGTAGCTGGGTAGGATAGATTTAATTTATTAAAAGTTTTTTTATTATTATTTTAAGTTATATTTATTTTATCTTATTATTCTTATACTCCATATTACTATTAGATATTATTATTTATTAGGTGGGTATAAGCGGGGCGGGGACATGTGGGGCGGGGCGAGCAGGGTGGGTGTGGGGCGGGGTGGGTATGGGGCGGGTCTCATGTGAAACCCGCACCCGCCCCGCGACCCGCGACGAATGATGCTTTTGAAACCGATCCCCGCCCCACGACCCGCCAAATTATTACCCACACCCGCCCCACGTGGGGCGGGTGCGGGGCGAGACCCGCCAAGACCCACCCCATTGACATCCCTAACCCAGACCCTAAAGGGTCTAAATTAATGGAGTCATACCCGACTCAGAGGGTCCGGGTCCAGTTAGGGTCTACCCTAGAATCTGCCTTTTTCTTTAATTAAATAATTTTTCCCTAAATTTTACGTATCATTTACTTAGTACCCAAACTTATCATTTTCATAAATTTCCTCATTATTCTTAATGGTTATTTGGATATGCATATAGATATTAGTGATAATTAATAACGGTCGTCGGTAAGTGTGTTATTTGGGTTATTAACTTTCGTATACGTGTTTTTTTTCTTTTTTTGGGTCTAAGGGTCGGGTAGGGTCCCAACACCAAAACCCGGACCCAAATTTTTTATACAAGACCCACATCCGACCCATACCCGAGTGAGTCTCAAAAATTCAGACCCATATCCGACCCGTTAGGGTCAGACCCTAAGGGTATGAGTCGAGTACTTGACCGACTGCCATCCCTAGTTTACTCCCGTGATTACATGGTTTTGCTAAAATAGGGTGGGTCTCAAGAAAATTCATGGCAGTTGCTCTTCTTCATCCCCAAGACCTACCCTCTCCACTCTATTAAAAGTTTAAAACTCAATTATCATGGTATAATCTTTGAGGCGGTTATTCATTGTAAAATCCATGACAATCGCTCGGAATCCGAGCATCCTTGTATAGTTGTATTGACCTTGTCTCCAACTCGACTATCATACCGATCTCACACCTCGTCAAATTGACTACGAGTTCCCACCACCTGTTCCACCATTTGTACCAACCCAGGTGGTGCGACCACTGGATACTTCTCCATCGAGCAAAAAACTACAACCAATTTCACTCCTTCTTCCAACCAACAATTCATCAATTGCTCGAATATTCGACTCGATGCCCAACCCCATGTTATTAACTAAATAATACTAAGTCATTGACAAGTAATAGAATAACAAGACGCTCAACAAACTAACTAATTCAGTTAGACATTTATTCAGGGATTTTGGCGGGAGAGTTTGTTACATAGAGATCCAATATTCCAATGTATAAATAGAATGTTGTGTGCATTCTTTATTTAGCTTTTGTCAATTGTATAATTCCTTTGTCTTATAAAATTTCGTAGAATTCTCTCTGTAATTCAGTTACAACAATCCATCGATAAAATACCTAATTCGTTTACCTTTCCCAATCTAGGGTTTCTATTGTATTTTTAAGGTTTCTCGATTAAATTCCCGAACCTTTATAACACCCCATTGCGATGCTCCCCTAATGGAGCCAAAATTGGGTAGATGATGTTGATGAATGAATTGTAAAATAGTGATTCACTAATAATTTCAACCAATAGTTCATCAATTGCGCTAGTAGTTCTACTTTTATAACCGAGCAAACTTCAGTCCCTATTTTTGCTTTTAATGGAGGGTGGAATCAATACGAATTGCATAGTTATTATCAAACGGACAATAGAAATACGGAGTAAGTGTAGAATAAACGAAATATGGTTGAGTATCTATTTTTTTGTTAACGGATCTTTTTTTAACGGAGGAGAGGGTAACGGATGATAGTAGGAGAAGATAACTATGGAGGGTGGAGAGGATAAGGGTATGTTGGGAAAGAAAGGCAAAATATTGGTCAAGTGATTGACTATTAATCACGTTAAGATTAAACCCCATTGTAAAAAAAAAGTTCCATTACTTTCATTACTTTAATTTGATGGATAGTCATGACAAATGGTACAAACACGTACACAAGTTAGTTAAAGCTGAAATGAAATTTATGTGCTCTCACGTATTATGTACTCATGTACTACCCATTACACAAGTTAAACTTATTTTTGTTAAATTTTTTTAAACTTATTTTTGTTGAACTTAACTTAACTTATTTTTGCTCAACTTAACTTATTTTTGCTAAAATTTTCTAAACGTAACTTATTTTTAGTAAACTTCATTTAAATTAAGAAAAAATAGGTACAAAAGAACAGAGCTTAAGTAGACAAAGTAGGACATCTCGTTTTTCCTAATTGCAAATTCATCATTTTTATAGACCATAAGAGTGAAAAGTCTCCCGAACGAATGGAAATATAGCAAAGTTATAATTCCATGAGTGTTATTTGATAATATGATGCACATTTTGTACAGTGGGTGTTAACAACGTGGACGGATGACGAAGTGAAGATGATCATGAAGAACTGCTACGATGCACTACCAGTAGGGGGGAAATTAATCGCATGTGAGCCAGTGTTGCCGGTTACCACAGACGACAGCCATCGAACACGAGCCCTTCTTTCGGGAGACATCTTTGTAATGACCACATATGGCGCCAAAGGCAGGCATCGGACTGATGAAGAATACCGTCAGCTCGGAAACTTGGTTGGGTTTCCCCATTTCAGGGCAGTCCATATAGACTACTTTTTCACTGTTTTGGAATTCCGAAAATGATAACCTGGGAAATGCTCCGTTAATACTTAATACCATATTACCATGCTAAGATTGAATATGTGCACCATCAAACATTTTAACTGCCTATTTTATTCAACACAAGTGTTATTATTAAGATAATAATGGGTCTTACTTGTGATAGATATCTCCGTCACAAGTTGAAGCTCACACAGGTCCGTGTAAGCCTAGGCGCTCTATGCGCAATGGCACTGAGCCTCAAAAATTTGGGCCCAAATTTTAACATTATCCATATAGATGTAAAAAATGATAAAATTAGCAAAAAACACACGCTATACTTGTGTCTCTATTCATCCCTTTGTACTTCATCAATTGCTTCCCAAAATAAAAGTAACTAGTATTTTTGCCCGTGCGATGCACGGATACAAAATTAATTTGTGGTATTCATAAAATTTTAACCATATAAATCAAAAGTAAATCATAAGACTTTTTTTATATAAAAATAGTATTAGTTCGTTCTATACATGTGTTATTTTGTTAATAAAATTAGCTCATTTATATTAATTTTCGTCATTAATGTTACCACCAACTCGCCACAATCATCTGCAGTACTACACGAAATAACCCTTCAAACCACTACTCTTACTCTTCAAACAACACATGAAACGGTCCACAATCCAAAGCCACACCTACTAACCTATTATGAAATTAATCATCAAATGCGATTTAATCATCTTTATTGCTACCTCAAACAACCATCTAACTCATCATCGACACTATTTCCTAGCTTCCAATACACACCTAAAATATTCAGGTCACCCCTCCTTCACAAAACACCCGGACTTATCCCTCAAAGTTAGCTCTCCCTTTGAAAACTTCATCCATCTATCAGAAACCTAGCTAACTTATGTTTTCAAAACCAATCTTGTTTGAATGAGAAATCCTTGATGGAAAAACAAAAACATGCAATGTCTTTGTTTGGTTAACAAAAGAGGTATGAGAGAACTGTTAAGAAATGAATGGTAGATGCAACACTCGAGATGTTACATTGAAATTGCATGTAAAATTCAAACCACGATGTTTTTTTTAGTCACCAAGACAAAAAAAAAGTAACATAGTTAAACGTTAAAAATATTATATTGACATGATATTTATTAACATTTGATTACTTATTTTTCTGTTTCACAAGAAAAAAAAAACAAAATTGAGTTTACATACATGATATTTCAGAGATTTTTAACTTTTTTTATAACATCTATGCCTAAGTCATTTACACATAATACAGCCTTGAAATAAATTCATTTACTTCCTCAGTTTTCTTGCTACATACCCCTTATTTTTCACACCATTCAGGCATTGTTCGCACCCTTTTCACTTAACTAACCAACTTGACCATCAGAATTAACCGTATGCACATCCATGAACAACCTTATCGTATCTATATTTACTTGTACTACTTAAATCACACTTTTAAATGTCGGAAAATAACTCTATCATCAAGACACTTACCTCCTACCTCTAGACCTATGTACCCCGATATAATACTCACATGGCAATATGGCATATACTTCCTTAATTCTTATCCAATGTTCTCACATTCTATTTTTGTACAATTTAATCCAATGTCTTCCTTCCATAGTTGGTAAAATAATTGACATAAATATCTTCTTCTATTTCTTGTATTTACAATATTATCATTGCAAATCTGCAACACAACTCCATATTACGATATCTTTTTATACGCATCCCTAAATATTTCCAAGAATTCTCCCACAAAAAACACTATAACGTCAATCCACATTAAAAGTTATTCCCCGGCCCAATGGAGCATTCAATAGCACTGAAGAGAGTATAACATTTGATTAGTTTTGTGTCTAACAAAGAAACAAAATTGAGTTTATACACATGACATTTTAAATATTTATTTTAGCCTATATTTATATATTTGTCATTTTAAATGTTTGTTTTAGCCTATATTTATATATTTGTCGGTTCTTTTCTCATATAATACACATTTTCAAATAAAATTTATTCATTTATCTTCTCCAATCAATATCTCATGTTATCCACTTTTTCACATATTCAACCCTTTTTCACTTGACTAACCAATCAAACCAATCAAAATCAACCATAACCATATTCATATCCCTAAACAACTCAGCCCTACATATGAATATATTTTTCTATCATCTAAATCACACTCGTAAACGTTAGGAAGTAATCATACCCATGGAGTACCCTTCTCACCCACTTAATTAACCAACTTAACCATTAAAATCAATTGTAAAATGTATCCCTGAAAACTCAACCAACCGACATTTATTTGTACTACTCTCACACTCTTCAACGACGTGGAGTAACCCTACCTCCAAGGCACTTACCTCCTCTCTCAAAACCTATTTACCACTACTGCTCGAAACAATAGATATATCCAATGTAAAATCAAACCCCGCCCTATAACAATCAAAATTGAGTATACATACATGTTACTTTAGAGATTTTTAAGCTCTTTTCATAACATTCGTGCCTCTGTTCTTACCACATAAAATAGAATTTTGAAATAAAATTCATCTACCTATGTACTTGCTCAGTTGTTCTAGTCATTCTGTAGTACATACGCAACTTTTTCTCAACACCATTTAGGTCATACCCTTCTTACATAACTACCCAGCTTGATTAATATAATTAATCGTATCCCTGAACAACCCTAACCTATAGACATTTTCTTGTGCAACTTACATCACACTTTTAAACGTCGGAGAATAACTCTATCCCCCAAGATACTTACCTCCTCCCTCAAGATTATTTATCCTCATCATCCCTAAACAAATGGACACATACAATTTAAATCAACCCTTACCCTATAAAACAATGTCACACTGTAAAAAAATAAGTTAAAAATATGGAGGAAAAAAAAGAATACGGACTATAATAAACTATAATCTAATACTCCCTCCATTATTTTTATATCACCCCATTCCCCTTTTGGACACTATTCACAAGAGAGTATTCAACGTCAGTTTTCTCTCAATCCGTTCACGAAAATATATTCATGTGAGATCTTTTTTAATTTGTCTTGATAAGAGGATTAAGAATATTAAAATTTTATAATTTTTAGTAGTATGTATCTAAAGATATAATCGAAACAAAATGAGTATTGGCAAACGTGTATAAAGAAATGGGGTGATATAAAAAGAATGGAGGGAGTACTAATTAAAAAATATTTTTGATCTTTTTACGGCTTATTCTATTCGTCCTGAAAACACCATTTATTTGCCACTACTTTGTTGTATGGTGAATACCTTCTAATACCCACTTGCATTTCATCTCATCAACACAATTATTCCGCTTAACTCAGATCACCTACATCATTATGTTCTTTAATATTTATACATTTATATTTATACTCCTTAAATCGTAACTTGACAACCCAACTAACCAACTTGATTATCAGAATAATAAACTGTATTCTTAAACATCTTTGACCAATTAGCTTGTACAACTCAATTAATACTCTTAAACGTCGGAGGGTAACTCTACCCCTGAAAACACTTACCTCCTCCCTCAAAACCTATCTACCTCCGCCCCCGTAAAAAAATATGTCATTTTATAACACAATGTCTCATTGTTAAACAATAAGGTGAAAATATGTAAGAATAAATATTGTTATTTATGAAATACCTTTCAATACCCATTTAAAACACATGTCATCCATACAATTATTCAACTTTACGCGTCTATCTACATTATCATTGTGCCCTTTAATATTTGTATTTATACTAATTAAATCCAAATTTGACATTTTTGGGGTTTTTCTAAAGTATAATATATTTGAAATTTATCTTATTTTCTTTTTACTTAATTAAAGAAATTATCTCATTTCTTTCGCATAATTAAGTACGAAAGTACATAAGATTCACTTGAATAGTAGTGCTACTATTGTACCAAAAAATAGTAGTGTTGCTCTTAATTTGGTCAAATATGATTCAATGATTGATCGAAAATGTTCCTATTAGGTAGGAATTTGTTTAGACTTAAATATTTAACTAATTTCATTTCTTAGTTCCACACATTTTTAATTAAGACGGGGGTATTCATTTTAAGTTTGAATGGTTTAGCAATATGGAAAAGATAAGAACATAATGTATAAGAAAAAAAAAAGATTTGTCTTATTACTCTTATATCCCCGTGAGACTATTTTTGACTCATCTTAATGTTAAGACGAAGACAAACTAAATTAGTTCTTTTTTACGATTTTCCATTTTCATTTTTGATAGAAACGCTGAATAATATTAATAACCTTAAATAGTAAGTATATAAATATTAAAGAATAATGTTCTAAAATAGGAAAATTGTAAATAATCGATTATTCTAATTCATTTCCGATTTTCATTTTTAATTAAAACGTTAAACAAAGTTAATAAACTTAAGTAGTAAGTATATAAATATTAAAGAATAATAATGTTCTAAATCTAATAGAAAAATTGTAAATAATCATCTATTTTTTATTTTTCTAAATCTAATAGAAAAGTTGTAAATAATTTATTATTTTCTTATTTTCTAATTCTAATAGGAAAATTATAAATAAATTATTATCTAAGCAATTATTTTCTAATTTTCTAATTCTATTAGAAAAATTGTAAGTAATTAATTATCTCCTAATTCTAGTAGAAAAATTGTAAATAAATCATTATTTATAAATAAGTGTTTTGTAAAAGGTGGAGACTACCACGTGCTTAGAAAAAAGCTTCCTTTAATTATATATATATATATATATATATATATATATATATATATATATATATATATATTGATTGATTTATTTCTTTCCAAATAAAAATAATTTTCCCATAAACTCATCTGACATTCCATATTTTATATTCTTTAATAGTTTTACGCTGTGCAAAAAATGCACGGGTTTAAACTGAAAAATAAAAATAAAAAAGTGAATATATTTAATAAAGTATAATTTTAGTATCGCAAGTATATTGATCTAAAAAATAAAAAGAATTTATACGATTAACTTAGACGTAAGTAAAAACAACGCATTTGTTTGACATTATAAAATTATACAAATTTTTATGTAGGACAAGAAGGCTATCAGTTTAAATTTAGGATGGATCAAATATATATATGTAAACGACTTTTCTTTTTATATATGTTGACCGTCTTATAGTATGAGACTGTCCCACAGAAGAATTCATAGTTAGTTTTATTTGTCAAGGTATTCAAGAGGTTAATTTTTCCAGAATTGTAATTTTTTTGTTATTAT
Source organism: Silene conica (assembly GCA_029255685.2). Classification (NCBI taxonomy): domain Eukaryota; kingdom Viridiplantae; phylum Streptophyta; class Magnoliopsida; order Caryophyllales; family Caryophyllaceae; genus Silene; species Silene conica. The sequence continues at coordinate 61,649,471 of CM055311.2, read as the reverse complement.
AAAATTTGTTGTCCTTTAAAATATGAATTTCTATGCAGATTTCCGATTTATTTTTGTATTTTATTTTTATTGTAAGGTTGAGTGTGATTATTTTTTTTATCATAAGCTTTTTAATAGAGTTGACAAATAATGACACGACACGAAAATACGACACGAACCCGACTCGAAAATAGCGGGTTTGGGTTGAGGCTTAATGACCCATTTATGTAAGTGGGTCGACACAAACACGACACGATATTTAAGTGAGTCGGGTTTGGGTTGAACTCTTTAAACAAAAACCCGACACGAATGACCTGTTTACTAAATAAATCCTATTTTTTTTCATCCATCACATAAATATACTTAAACTTTCCAAATATGGACATGACACGAAAACACGACACGAACCCGACACGAAATTAACGGGTTAGGGTTGAGGCTTGATGACCCATTTATCTAGGTGGGTCGACACGAACACGACACGAAATTTAATTGGGTCGGGTTTAGATTGGAGGGTTTGTGACCCGTTTACATGTGACACGAACACAAACCCGACACGACCCAATCTGTTTGCCAGGTTTACTTTTTAACCTATGAATATATGAATGTACTTATATGGAAAGTAATACTAAGAAATAAGGAGATAGGGTAATTAATTACCTTAATGATAGTGGAGAAGAGAGAGGATAATTAATTACTTGATGATAGTAGGGATTGGGGAGTGGGGCAATTAGTTTTTTCTTTCATGAACAAAATTCCGGCCAATCAGATTTCTCTAAATGTTGTTCCTTTTATAGAAAGAGGATGTATGATTATTCCAAAGCAATTTTTCAAACCATTCAAAATTTACAATTAGAGAAATTAGAATCAAAACTTTGAAATATGGTCAATTTTAATTGTTAATAAAAATGTCATATTTACGCTTGAACTACAAAGATATCTAAATAGATAATATTGTTCTAAAATTTAATGCATTTGCAGCTATTGGAGGAAGGATCAAGGGTTGAAAATCAAAGGACTTTATTTTATCGGTTTTTATTCACAAAATTGTGCCAACAATTCTAAAAATCAGCTTCAATATTTTATAGTTTGCATTTTGAGTTTGAAAATTTAGGGCCTCATATTTTATTTTTGCATCGGACCTTCACTTTTGTTGAGACGGCCCTGCTCTCACAATAAAGTAAGTGGACATGCAAGTGGACAACATAAAGTCATTTGTGGATAGTGCAACTTCGTGTTCAGCTTTTGACGAATAGTACCCGTCATGAGAATTTGTGTTAAATAAAACCGTAAAACCACTTAGCTAACGGTTATTTTGTAATTTTTAAACCTTATTTAATGAAAATAATTATGACCGCAGTTGTTAAAATAGAGAATTTTAGCGTGATGGGATCCAGAGCGGAATTGTCATCAAGGTAGGAAAATGAATAGTTTTTAGAGATACAGCGCAAAGGCATCACCGATGAGGTAAAATTATACTCACTAGGGTATAATTTCGCCCCTCAATCGTTTTCACGTTTTTCGGCCTTTTGTACGGAATGTGCGGGTAAAATTTTACCTGACGGTGAATGTTTCACCCTTCTGCAACAATTTCTAATTTATCTCCTTTTGAAGCTAAGTTATAAATAGCTTATTTTGGAGACTTTTGGAATCCTCTAGGTAAGGGAATAAGGATATGGTTTTTGACTTGGTTTTATCAAAAATTGGAGAGTGTTTACCTATATCTAAACTTGAATTACTGACTTGATTTTTTAAGGTTGTTAGCATGTTATATGATAAAGGTGACGACTTGTTCCGGGAATTTGTGAACAAAGATATATGGAGTATAACGGTTCAATGGAACCAGCCTCTTTTGTTGGTTTTTGGACCGGATAATTTTTACAACCGTCCTTTTTTGAGTTGTTATAGAACAAACAAAGATGATATGGTTGGTAAGAGCACCTCCAATGGTTTGTTTTAGGGACTTGCTTGCAATATTTATAAAATAGCAAGTAAGTAGCTTACCATTGGAGTAAGGTAATATTCATGTAGCTTAGAGCATCTCCAATGGACAGCTACAACACGTTGTAGCTTAATTTATCAATACGGTTTTTTAAGCTATTTTGCTCTTCGGCTATATATCGCTCCAATAGTTGGATACAACATTTTCTAATATTATGGGTCCCACAATAAAATTTTCTCCAATCAAAAACTTTACCTTTTATTTTATTTTTATTTTTTTAAAGCTAGCTACATGCTTGGTAGAGCTACCATGCTCATAAGCTACATGAATATTACCTTACTCCAATGGTAAGCTACTTGCTTGCTATTTTATAAATATTGCAAGCAAGTCCCTAAAACAAACCATTGGAGGTGCTCTTATGAGCATGGTAGCTCTACCAAGCATGTAGCTAGCTTTAAAAAAATAAAAATAAAATAAAAGGTAAAGTTTTTGATTGGAGAAAATTTTATTGTGGGACCCATAATATTAGAAAATGTTGTATCCAACTATTGGAGCGATATATAGCCGAAGAACAAAATAGCTTAAAAAACCGTATTGATAAATTAAGCTACAACGTGTTGTAGCTGTCCATGGGAGATGCTCTAAATGAACCCGTTTTCTTTCTCTAAATTACAATTGGCGTCCAGTTTTAATTTAAAATAAAGACGGTTCCACGCTATAATTTATTCCATAAGTCCCGTTCTCAAAAGTCATATTTATAGTAATGATTTCATATTTTCATTAGTCTAAATTAATTTAATCTCCCTAGTTCGATATAGCATAGTTAATGAATTTAACAAACTAAAAACATTACCATGGTAGCATAGTTAAAAAAATCACAAAAAAAGGAAGAGATACGAAAAAGTAGTCTCTAAATAATTTGATAAGAAACCGCATATTTGAAGTTTTTATGCGTTCCAATTTATCATGACACACTCAAATTTTTGTACGGTTCCAGACTTGCAGTTAATCTTGTTTAGTTTTTTTCTTTGGTGCGAAAGTTAATCTTGTTTAGTAATAGTATTTGCTATAGCATGATAATAAACTCCTACGAAGTATCTTTTTAGCTGTAAGCTGAAAAGTTTATTCTGGGCAAGAACGTTGGCTTTTATTTTGGGGTAAGAAGGAGCAAAGGAGGTTCTATAAGGATCAAGTAATATGCTATTAAAGGCACATACTAGGGTATATCTCTCGAGAGATGCTTTCTTATGTACGAATTTAGGATTGTGGCCTGTGGGCGCCAACTCTGCAAATTTGTGACACTTAGTTATATACTTTATCCTTTATTTGTTTCCATATATTTGGAAAAAAAAGTATTAAGTAATTTGTTCATAAATTAACTACTTTATTCATTTGACCCCCTAAAATGACTTTGGTAAATAAAGGAAAATGAGATGACGATGACGGTGTTATTATAATTTACATATGCATTTTGCTTTTCCTCTAGTAAAATTCAAATTTCGAACTTATTAGTGCAAAAGGGTAGTTTAGAAATTTAACAATAAGAAATAATAATAAAAAAAGTAAAAAATGAAAGATTCTATTTCTAATTTGGGTGCTAAAGATTTTATCGGTGTGGATCATGATTTTATTTGTTGTTGCGTTTCTTAGAATCTTTATTTTATTAAAGTAAGAACATTTCTTGCATTTTCAGCCAAACTAAATTACAAAAAAATTATTTCATATTTTCATAAAATGTACTCTTTAATTAAAGCTAAAAATTTTAAATATGATTTTTTTAATCAATTAGTATTTGTCATTATAGTTAGAATTTTTGATGATAAAGATTACATGTTCAGAAATTACATAACTAGCCAATTTAATGTATAGGTAAAATTTTAACTTATTACATATAATTGATTTTAATCTATGTATAAATGTTTATAAATTAATCAAAGTTATATATAATTAATAAATATAATCAACAATAAGAATTCTTAATAATGTTAAATTTGGTTGACTTTAATTCCTAAATAAAAATTCATTTGTAAATATCATTAGTCTGCAATTAAATAAATAAACTAAATATTAGTGAAAAATACGGTTTGACCGAGATTAATGCTACTTCATGCATTACAAATTCAATTGGAAAAAAATTAACAAGTTTAATTGATTTAAATAATTAAATAAATAAATAAATTTAATATATTACATTTTATAAATTGCATGAAACAAATCTGGATACATAAGCTTTTTCTTAAACTTTTTCGAATTTAATATATTATATTTTAAAAAATGCATGAAAGAAATGTGGTTCAGACCCGTTGTTAACTTAACATTTTATAAATTACATGAAATACATGTGATTAGGCCCGTTGTTGAATTTAACAGATGAAGAATAGTACACGTGACATTTAGAGGGTTTTTTCACCTAAACTTTTTCCTCCGAGGATTAAAAGTTGTTCACTATAACTCTGCAAGATTTTTTTTTTTTTTTTTTTCCTTTTTGCCTCACTGTGAGAGTGAGACCCTGTCAGGAAAGCACTACAAAAGCCACTTACCGACTATATTTTGCACTTCTAATAAATTCTGCACCTTCATCATTTTCGTGCATGCCGGGAAGAAATCAGGTTACGATTTCATGGAACACGAAAGATTGAAAATAGAATGCTTACACACGTTTGAGTACAAAAAAATATGGGAATATTTCATTACCAGCGTCTTAATTGTTAGTGATATTGATCACAAGTTCATTTAAGTGCATTCGGGTTTCTTATGTCAAAATGGTTTGAACTCGTAATGGATATAATGTGAGTCGGGAATACGGAGTGTATGCTCATATAATCGTATATCGAGTTTATGTATATAATGGATAAGGGACACTAATTAATAGTGTTGTCGTAGTATATTATGTACCCTATCGGGATTATACTCGGGTAGCAATGCGGAAAAATGAGACGTAATTTTTGCAGGTTCCAAATGTTACATGTCATGTTGGCAGTTATTATTATCCTATAATGATTGGCAATGATTGGTGGTTATTTTTGATGATAACCGAAATGTAACACCCAAGGAAACTTATCTACGTACAAATGCATTCATATATATTAAAGAATGTGAAAAAGAAAGGCCTCTGACATGTTGTTTTACTTTTCCAGAAACTATTGTCACTGCTATTTCGTTTGTTTTGACGGAAAATCAAGTAAAACAAAAACCTCTCTTATTGTTAATTATTCTTTGTTCTTGCCTTAGACAAAGAAAAATCGTCTTATCCTACAGAGATTTCGTGATACTCAAAGGCTAATAGGGTCGAAATACTCTAAGTAAAGTGTGTTCAACACGATTCGATTGGGTGTAATTTACCGTCTTATTGCTTTCATTTCTGTTCTTAGTGCCTTTGTTTGTATTAGTTACGAGTTTGTAATATTTTGTAATACAAAAAAATACAACATTCTTAGAGTATTTTCTATATTGGAAATGGATTCAATCAAAGAGATGACAAGCAAGTTTGGAAAGTTGGAGAAATTTGAGGGTGTTGATTTCCGTCGTTGGCAAAAGAAGATGCACTTCCTTCTCACCGCTTTGAAGGTTGTGTATGTGTTGAGTACTCCTATGCCGGAGATTGTTGGGGATGAAACAATTGCGGAAATTCAACGAAAAAGAAACAAGTGGGAAAATGATGACTACATATGTCGCGGTCACATCTTGAACGGTATGTCCGACTCTCTTTTTGACATTTATCAAAATGTAGAGTCCGCTAAAGAATTATGGAATCAACTTGAATCTAAGTACATGGATGAGGATGCTTCTAGTAAGAAGTTTCTTGTTGGAAATTTCATGAATTATAAAATGGTGGATGCTAGACCGGTAATGGAACAATATAATGAATTGCTTCGGATTTTGGGTCAATTTGCACAACATAAGATGGAAATGGATGAATCCATTTCGGTGTCTAGTATCATAGACAAGTTGCCTCCTTCATGGAAGGATTTTAAACACATGCTTAAACACAAAAAGGAAGAGTTGAGTCTTATTCAACTTGGTAGCCATTTGCGCATAGAGGAATCTCTAAGGGTGCAAGATGGTGGCAAGGGTAAAGGAAAAGATGTTATGGGATCTTCTTCTGTCAATATGATGGAAAAGGGAGAGGGTTCCTATAACAAGTTTAAGGGTAAAAAACGCTCTTTTAACAACACCAATGATGAGTCTAACAAGGCACCAAAAGGTGCTTGTTGGATTTGTGGAAAGACCGGGCATTTGAAAGCAAATTGCAAGGTTAGGAAGCACAAAAAGAATAAGGGTGCAAGTACTAGCCAAAGAGGACAAGGGTCAAATGATCAAGGTCCACCCACTAATCAAGGTCAGATTTTAGACTATGGTTTTAGTTCGGTTGTGAATTATGTACCACTAATTTCTGAAGCATTTTATGTGCAGGATGATGTAGTGGCATGGTGGATAGACTGGGGTGCAACTAATCATGTTTGCAAGGATCGACATTGGTTCAAGGATTATGAACTAGTGAAGGATGGATCCGTTCTTTATATGGGCAACGAGTCTACCGCTCCTATTGTTGGCCGTGGCACGGTGGTGTTGGAATTTAGTTCCGGAAATGTTGTAAATTTAAATAAAGTATTGCATGTACCCGGAATTAGAAAAAACCTTGTATCTGGTAGTTGTTTATGCAAACTTGGTTATAAGCAAGTGTATGAATCTAATAAGTATGTTTTATCTAAACATGGTGTGTTTATTGGATTTGGTTATTATTGCAATGGCATGTTTATGTTGAATGTTGTTCCAAATAAAAGTTCCATATTTATTGCTTCCTCTATGGATGATACTTCATACCTTTGGCATGTGAGATTAGGACATGTACATTATAAAAGATTGGAAACTATGTCTAAAGATGGTCTAATTCCATCTTTTAACATGAAGATTAATAAGTGTAATACTTGTATGTTGACAAAAATCACAAGGCAATCATTTGGTAATGTGTCTAGGATCTCACATGTGCTTGAACTTATTCATAGTGATTTATGTGATTTTCGCAATTATCCGTCTTTAGGTGGTAAAAAATATGTAGTGACTTTTATTGATGACTATAGTCGGTTTTGTTACATATATTTACTCCATGCTAAAGATGAGACAATTGATAAGTTTAAGGTTTTTAAAAATGAAGTGGAATTGCAACAATCGGGTTTGATTAAAAGGTTGCGTTCCGATAGAGGTGGTGAATATTATGACCCATTGTATTTTGAGTCAAGTGGTATCATTCATGAAGTGTCTCCTCCCTATACACCACAATTAAATGGTGTTGCGGAAAGAAAGAATAGAGTCCTAAAAGAAATGGTTAATTCCATGTTGTCTTACTCGGGTTTGAGTGACGGATTTTGGGGTGAAGCCATGTTGACGGCTTGCTATTTGTTAAATAGGATTCCTAATAAAAGGAATAAAGACACTCCATATGAACTTTGGTACAAAAAGAAACCAAACTTGAATTATCTTCGAGTTTGGGGTTGTCGGGCTGTTGTAAGACTACCCGATCCCAAGATTAAAACCTTGGGGGAAAGGGGCATCGATTGCATATTCATTGGATATGCTGCGCATTCAAAGGCTTATAGGTTCTATGTAATTGAACCTAATGATTCTGTTTCGGTTCACACCGTAATTGAGTCAAGGGATGCGATATTTGATGAGAGTCGTTTCTCATCAATGCCGAAGCCAAAGGATCTAGTACCTAGTTCTAGTGGAACTATTGAGGGAAGTGACAATGTCACAACTCAAGAAGTAACACCTGAAATTCGTAGGAGTAAGAGGAAAAGGATTGCTAAATCCTTTGGTCCCGATTTTCATACCTATTTGGTTGAAGGTTCAAGGGACGGATGTGAAAACTATTATCCATATTGTTTTCATATTGATGAGGACCCTAAGACATTTGATGAGGCAATGAGGTCTCATGACTCTTCCTTTTGGAAAGAGGCTGTGAATGATGAAATGGATTCCATAATGGGCAATAACACTTGGGTGCTTGCGGATTTACCTCGTGGTTGTAAACCATTAGGTTGCAAGTGGATCTTCAAAAAGAAGATGAAAGTTGATGGCTCTATCGACAAGTTTAAAGCTAGATTGGTTATCCAAGGCTTTAGACAAAAGGAAGGGATTGATTATTTCGATACCTATGCTCCCGTAGCTCGCATTACTACTATTAGATTATTGATTGCTCTTGCTGCAATTAATAATCTAGTGATCCATCAAATGGATGTCAAGACAGCGTTCTTGAATGGTGAGCTTAAAGAGGAGGTGTATATGAAACAACCGGAAGGATTTATTATGCCAGGTAATGAGCATAAGGTTTGTAAGTTAATCAAATCATTGTATGGACTTAAACAAGCTCCTAAACAATGGCATCACAAGTTTGATGAGGTTGTTCTATCTAATGGGTATAGACTAAATCAGTCGGATAAATGTGTGTATAGCAAATTTGATGACAACGGTAATGGAGTCATTATTTGTCTATATGTGGATGACATGTTGATATTTGGTACCAACCAAAGTCAAGTAGACCTTACTAAGGCCTTTTTGTCATCAAGTTTTGCCATGAAAGACATGGGTGAGGCGGATGTGATACTTGGTATAAAGATCAAGCGTGAGAACATGGGATTCTCTTTGACACAATCTCACTACATTGAGAAAGTGTTAAAGAAATTTAATCATGGAAATTGTTCTCCGGTTAACACTCCAATGGATCCTAGTGTTAAGCTTATGCCTAATAAAGGTGAAGCTGTTTCACAACTTGAGTACTCTCAAGTGATTGGGTGTTTGATGTATGCTATGACAAGCACAAGACCGGATATCGCCTTTGCCGTTGGCAAGTTGAGTAGATACACAAGTAATCCTAGTCTTGAGCATTGGGTTGCGGTAAAACGTGTATTGAGGTATTTGAAACAAACCATGGATTATGGTTTGAACTATGTCGGATTTCCTTCGGTTTTAGAAGGATATTCCGATGATAGTTGGATCACCAACATGGAGGATCATTCATCTACTAGTGGATGGGTGTTCTTACTTGGTGGAGGAGCTATCTCATGGGCTTCTAAGAAGCAAACTTGTATAACAAGTTCAACTATGGAGTCGGAATTCATTGCTTTAGCTGCGGCCGGTAAAGAGGCGGAATGGTTAAGGAATTTGGTTTATGAAATTCCGGTTTGGCCAGGACCTATTCCTCCTATCTCTATCCATTGTGATAGTTCAGCTACTTTAGCTAAGGCTTATAGTGAAGTTTACAACGGAAAGTCTAGACACCTTGGTGTTAGACATAGCGCGGTACGTGAGCTGATTACTAATGGGGTTATTTCCGTTGATTTCGTGAGAACACATCATAATTTAGCTGATCACTTGACGAAGGGATTAGCTAAGGACTTGGTTTTAAAGTCAGTAATCGGGATGGGTTTAAAGTCCATCTAGATCTTTATGATAAGATACCCAACTTCCCTCTAACATATTTTAGAGGCTAAGTTCAATGTGGAAGGCTTATTGTGGAAGATTGAGACACATGTTATAATCCCGAAAGGTATGTGCATGACCTGCATGACAAGAGGTTGAAGTTCAATACTTCTTAATAAAATCTTTGACAAAGTGCATTTTGCAGGTGCACGATGAAAGATTTACCTATGTGAGCGTGAAGTGTAGCCGCTTCAAGAGGCTTGGACTTGGCTTCCTATACTCTCATGAAAGGATATGGACACAAGGCGGTCAATAGTGTCAAGTTTGTAACTTTAAGAGTTTACTGAGTCTATGTGTATGTTATCTTCATGTATTCAATATGGGTTGAAAGGTTCAATCCGTGGGACACCTTGATTCTCGAATATTTGGAATGTGTAATATACTAATGTGGAAGTTCAATCCTCGGGACACTTTCATTTATGCATAGATTTGCTTACTTTGTTGTTTTAAATGGAAACAAGGGATACACTTAAATGGGGGAGGAATGTTAGTGATATTGATCACAAGTTCATTTAAGTGCATTCGGGTTTCTTATGGCAAAACGGTTTGAACTCGTAATGGATATAATGTGAGTCGGGAATACGGAGTGTATGCTCATATAATCGTATATCGAGTTTATGTATATAATGGATAAGGGACACTAATTAATAGTGTTGTCGTAGTATATTATGTACCCTATCGGGATTATACTCGGGTAGCAATGCGGAAAAATGAGACGTAATTTTTGCAGGTTCCAAATGTTACATGTCATGTTGGCAGTTATTATTATCCTATAATGATTGGCAATGATTGGTGGTTATTTTTGATGATAACCGAAATGTAACACCCAAGGAAACTTATCTACGTACAAATGCATTCATATATATTAAAGAATGTGAAAAAGAAAGGCCTCTGACATGTTGTTTTACTTTTCCAGAAACTATTGTCACTGCTATTTCGTTTGTTTTGACGGAAAATCAAGTAAAACAAAAACCTCTCTTATTGTTAATTATTCTTTGTTCTTGCCTTAGACAAAGAAAAATCGTCTTATCCTACAGAGATTTCGTGATACTCAAAGGCTAATAGGGTCGAAATACTCTAAGTAAAGTGTGTTCAACACGATTCGATTGGGTGTAATTTACCGTCTTATTGCTTTCATTTCTGTTCTTAGTGCCTTTGTTTGTATTAGTTACGAGTTTGTAATATTTTGTAATACAAAAACTACAACATTAATGTAACTGAACCCTTAAATCACTCTCAAGCAAGGTCATGGAAGATTGAAAGAGATTATGACCTTACTTAGTCATGTTAATTACAAATTAAGTAAAAGATTAAGGTGATCCAACATGTTTAGTTGTAAGAAAGAGTCTTACTTGTGATGGATAATATCCGTCACAAGTTAAAGACAGTTACTTTATTTATTCTCACAATAAAGTAAGTGCACATGTAAGTGGTGAAAATGAAGCATTTTATGGATATTGTCACTTACATTATGTGAGAGGCACTAACTTACATTATGTGAGAGGCACTAGACTATCTTCAGCTTGTGACGGATAATATTCGTTATCAATAAAAATTTGTGTAGTTGTAGTTGGTTGGATACAAATAAAGAGGAGGAAATAGAAAAGTAGTCTAAGAGTGTGTTTTCAATCTAGAAGTGTGCGGTCTAGAAATGTGCGTTCAGTCTCAAAAATATTAAAACGGTGATGTAGGTCGTGATCTTCTGTTTGAGAGGGTAAAAATGGCTCAAGATAATTAAGGGTGAATAAGATTAAAAATAGGTCGTGATTTAGTTAGCGCGACCCTTGTTTGGACATGGTCTTAAGTAGGTTAACGTGAAATTACTGGCCTAAATATTAACAGTTTTTCAAACGTATGTTTTAAGTACACACGATAAAAAGTTATTTAAGAAAATATATTTAACACAAGATTCAATCGTGACAAATAGAAAGATAAACTAATTTTTACCGTTTTAGTTTTAATAAGATTATATTACGTAGCTTTTTATCATTTGCCCTATCGATGTATGTTAGAAAAACTGATTTACCTTTACTTTGGTAAAAAATCAAAAAATGAGAAAAGTGTCGATTGTAACTATTATTGAACGACAAAATGGACCAGAATACAAGTCGCTCATCCATATACTCATTTGAGACATTCTAATACTTCGTATTAGAAAGATAAAACAAATGACTACTATACCCAAAATAAAATTTATAAACAAATAACTGAGTGACTACTGTACCCAAAATAAAATTTATAAACAAACAACCGGGATAAATAACTCACATAGTCATAGCCAACTTATCGTTAACGCCATCAAATATCCGATGATAACACAACTAAGGGCTATTTAGAATAATAATAAGCTAATTAGCCTCTAGAGATACTCAAATTACAAATGCAAGTCTTTGGGAATACTATAGGATGGCTTCACTTGAACCGCACCCTATCATTCTCGCAAAGGGTCAGAATTACTGTATTAGATTATGAGTTTTTTGTTAGATAACACCTAACATTTACACTATCTGTAGAAATAGTACTTAAAGTTATTTTTTTTGCCCAAAAATATCTAACATTTTATGTTTTTTTGTCAAATAACACCAAAATCAATTTTCCGTCAAAAAATGTCAACATTCCGTCTTGACTAACGGTAGACTTCGTTTGACCTTATTTCTTCTTTCTTCCTTTTCCATTGATGCTTCTCAACACTCACCTCTCTATCTCTCACAAAACTCCCTTCATCAATCTCCAACAAATTAATAAATTATTTGCATATCCAGTTTTGTTTATACGTTTTTTGTCACAAAATACCCATCATGATAGATTCTTAAATTATCCCCAAAGTTGTGAGCATAATTTTTCTTGTTGTCGAAAATACTCATCCTATAAGAAATTAGCAATCATAATGCAACAATACAGATTATGTGACAATACATAGTAGGGTTATTCAAATTAATTAAATCACAGTAAAACAACAATAGATAGAGGCAAATTAATTGAAAAATTAGGGTTATTCAAATTTAATTAATCACAAATTCTTAAAGTATTATGCTTTGAAAGAATCAATGCAAGTACTTTATTAATTTGATTTTTTATAATCCAAAATGAAAAGAAGTATACAATTACATACCTTTGATTATTCAGATGTCAATTACTTTATTAATTTGTTAGAGATTCATTATTTATAGCTAAAAATGTACTCCCTCCGTCCCAGTGATATGTTTACACTTCCTTTTTTTCCCCCTCACAAAATAAAAGAAGTGTAAACATCTCACTGGGACAGAGGTAGTAAATAATTTATTAATTTGTTGGAGATTGATGGAGGGAGTTTTGTGAGGGATAGAGAAGTAAGTGTTGAGATGCATCAATGGCAAAGGAAAAAGGAAGAAATAAGGTCAAACGAAGTCAACCGTTATTCGACGGAATGTTGACATTTTTTGACGGAAAATTGATTTTGGTGTTATTCGACAAAAAACATAAAATGTTAGGTGTTTTTGGGCAAAAAAAATAACTTTAGATACTATTTCTACAGACAGTGTAAATATTAGGTGTTATCTGACAAAAAACTCTTAGATTATTGGTTTTATATTCGAAAGCCCGAATTCATAGATAAAAACAGTGCATGATTATGCTCCTAATTAATTGTTATAAGTACAACAATACTTATTTAAGGTGGTTGCACAAAATTTTATCATAAAATGTCATACAGGTATCTTACTAACCACCTTTACTCATTAACTAGTTTTACGCCCGTGTAAAACACACACGGATTTAATTTTATCAAACTGAAAAAAATTAATAAAAAGGTGAAAAAATATAATAAAAAAATTGTTTTAGTATTGCCGTTATATTGATTGATGAAAAAAAGTAAATAGAATTTATACGCTTAACTTAGATGTAAATAAAACAACGCATCTGCTTTACATTATAAAAGTATATAAATTATTATTTAGGACGACGCTATGAGTCTAAGTTTAACATGTATCAAATATACATATGTAGGATGGATTAGTCAAAAACAAAACATTATGCATGTCTAAAATAAAATATTTGTCCTATAACTCATGGGAGTGATACTGACCCGTTTTAAACTTAAAACGGATAGTACCCGATAAAAATATGTATAGATTTTTATGTACATTTAAGAGGGAGTTATATATTTTCATTGATTTCCAACTCTCAATAATTTTAATTTATTGATTTTCAGTATTTGAATACTTTAATTTTCGCTAATTTATATATTATTATAGAGTTTTTTGTTAGATAACACCTAACATTTACACTATCTGTAGAAATAGTACCTAAAGTTATTTTTTTTGCCCAAAAATACCTAACATTTTATGTTTTTTTGTCAAATAACACCAAAATCAATTTTCCGTCAAAAAATGTCAACATTCCGTCTTGACTAACGGTAGACTTCGTTTGACCTTATTTCTTCTTTCTTCCTTTTCCATTGATGCTTCTCAACACTCACATCTCTATCTCTCACAAAACTCCCTTCATCAATCTCCAACAAATTAATAAATTATTTGCATATCCAATTTTGTTTATACGTTTTTTGTCACAAAATACCCATCATGATAGATTCTTAAATTATCCCCAAAGTTGTGAGCATAATTTTTCTTGTTGTCGAAAATACTCATCCTATAAGAAATTAGCAATCATAATGCAACAATACAGATTATGTGACAATACATAGTAGGGTTATTCAAATTAATTAAATCACAGTAAAACAACAATAGATAGAGGCAAATTAATTGAAAAATTAGGGTTATTCAAATTTAATTAATCACAAATTCTTAAAGTATTATGCTTTGAAAGAATCAATGCAAGTACTTTATTAATTTGATTTTTTATAATCCAAAATGAAAAGAAGTATACAATTTTATACCTTTGATTATTCAGATGTCAATTACTTTATTAATTTGTTAGAGATTCATTATTTATAACTAAAAATGTACTCCCTCCGTCCCAGTGATATGTTTACACTTCCTTTTTTTTCCCCTCACAAAATAAAAGAAGTGTAAACATCTCACTGGGACAGAGGTAGTAAATAATTTATTAATTTGTTGGAGATTGATGGAGGGAGTTTTGTGAGGGATAGAGAAGTAAGTGTTGAGATGCATCAATGGCAAAGGAAGAAGGAAGAAATAAGGTCAAACGAAGTCAACTGTTATTCGACGGAATGTTGACATTTTTTGACGGAAAATTGATTTTGGTGTTATTCGACAAAAAACATAAAATGTTAGGTGTTTTTGGGCAAAAAAAATAACTTTAGGTACTATTTCTACAGATAGTGTAAATGTTAGGTGTTATCTGACAAAAAACTCATTATTATATTTGGTATTCACTTTTTGTTAGAGCTGGCAAATAACAACACGACACGAAAACACGACACGAACCCGACACGAAATTAACGGGTTTGGGTTGAGGTTTAATGACCCATTTATGTAAGTGGGTCGACACGAACATGACACGGAATTTAATTGGGTCAGGTTTGGGTTGAGCTCTTTAAACACGAACCCGACACGAATGACTTGTTTACTAAATTAATCCTAATTTTTTTTTATCCTCCATCACATAAATATACTTAAACTTTCCAAATATGGTCATGACTCATGACACGAAAACACGACACGAACCCGACATGAAATTAACAGGTTAGGATTGAGGCTTGATTACCCATTAATTATCTAAGTGGGTCGACACGAACACGACACGGAATTTACTTGGGTCGGGTTTGGGTTGGAGGTTTTGTGACCCGTTTACATGTGACACGAACACAAACTCGACACGACCCGATCTGTTTACCAGGTCTACTTTTTGTTCCTGTTTTATAGTCATTGTCACTCAATTTAATCATTTTAGTTATGCATGTCAAAGTAATATTAAATTTTTTTAATCTTAGAATATACTTCATCAATAAAGTCTAGTCGTCTCAATTATATTATTATAGTTAATCTTATCTATATTAATAAAGAAACATTTAAAGAGTTCTGGTGAATGCACGTCATACATCCAACATTTATTTTTACATTTTTAAGTCATATATGGCAGGAGCTACAACAAAGTTTATTTAATTATTTTCAAGTAAATGCCTACGTTTATTTCGGTTGTGTAAATTTTACTTTGTGTAAACAATAATTTCTAAGTTTAATTTATTTCGTAAACCATAATTTCTACGTAAACGATTATATTTATAACGTCAACTTATATATTATATATTTAAATTTAAATTTTATCTATATAAACCAAAAACATTTCAAGCATTCCCCTTAAGCCACATCATCACCTGCATGTTTTTATTTTTATTCTTTTTAAGTAAACTAGTTTTATGACCCGCGAAAATCGCGTGTTTGCTAATAGTTTTACTCATCATATATAATTGATAAAGTAAACTGCAAATTAAGACGTCGAACATTTTCACAATTTTAAGTTGTGGTCGATATTAGTTAGTTACAATGGCAATCGTTATCACCATCAACTAACTTAAAAATCATGTCTTTAAAATCATCAAGTCTATTTCAAAACTATTTTTCAAAAATATCCACCATTTTTCACCGAAATGCCAAAATTTTAATGGAGCATTGAAGTCTGAACCTAAAATTAAACTCATATACGATATGCGTAGTAAACGAATACTTCTTTATCGTCAAGATAAATAGTTATACCGAATATCATTGCGCGAAAAGGAACTTTAATAAGTTGAATCAACAATAAGTAAATATAATAGCTCCAATTTTTTTTTCTTATAATCAAATTGATACTTTTTAATATAATATTCAATTTGATTGCTCATTGATATAAAATAACGCGAAATCTTTATAAAATGGGAACAAAAATTAACTAAAATATTAATTGATATAAACACCAAAAATTGTATTATCTTCTTATCCTCATATATAGAGTTGAAATGTCATTTTTAGTTATAAATCACCGGTTATGAATTTGTAGAAGTTATATTAATTTTGATTTTTTTTTTAAATTTATCAAATATTTAATATAGACATTTAATTTTAGAATAATAATAATGTCTTTTTATTTTCTTTAATTTGTATGTTACAAAATATATAATGTCATTTTTGTAAGGAATTCTAGTAAATATTTATTTATGTAGAAGGTTATTTTTAATAATTTTATATAACTATTAGCTGACATCATGATAGTCTAGAAACGCAAAATCCTTATCAATTAAGCATTCGACATGTCTTTTAGTATTATAGATGTGTAGATTTGTTATATAGAGCTGCATTGTTGTAATATTATTCTATTTTATCTTTCCTTTTAATAATGTTTTATAGATTTGATGATGACATTAAAGTAATAATATAATATAAATTTGTTGGTCTCATCGAAAGCAATCATTTAATTGACTAATGTGAAAATTATTATTGTTAGGCTTATATAGTGGTTGAATAATGTAACTATTAAGTTATAACTTTTTTTTGAATTGAAGTTTATATAAATTTGCAATAAATGTGAATTTTAAGTTGTATAGTTTTTGAAAAGTTAAGTTTCACAATTTAGTAGGAAACAATATATAACATTTTCAATAAACATTTCTTCAATATGAAAATAAATTTAAATAATTAGTATGAATAAACTTAAACATTAACACGTTTTATAACAAAAACTCTAATTAAAATTTCAATTTTAATTATAAATTATAAAACTCGGATTTGAAACTGTAGAGGTTAGAACACTTTTGGAATTTTTAAACTTATATATTTATCAATTACAGTTAGATAATTTATTGATTAATTAACATGTATAATTGAAGGTATAGACATAGATTAATTGAACGATGATAATGCTTACATTTCTATTGACTAATTAACATATATAAATACAAAATACGGTGAGATAATCTAAGCTATAAACATATAATATTGGAACTAATTTACAATGAAATAGAAAAGTAAACAATAACATGATGTATTTTATCACTAATAACTATCATAATATGAGGTATCTGAGTGTCAGCGTACAATAAAACCAAGTTCTCTTTGTAAGTACTAGCCATCATTTTACAAAATGAAATCACAATCTTCTTGATAGCATCCTATTGTTCAACTGAAAACACTATAGTTTTACATACACAAATTAATGTCCATTAAGAGCTCAATTACTAAGTTTGATTTAGAAATTAATTTGTTATAAATATTGAGAAACTACGGTGAAAATCAAAATAGCAAAAATTATAAACTTTTTGAGATTAGTAGGAGGCTTACCATATTCATCAATGAAGATCCAAAACTAAAATATTGGTTGTGAAAATATGGATCTTTATAATAGGAGATAGGAAAGACTATTCTAATGGTATAAACTCTTCATCTCCTTTATTCAAGACTTACTCGTAAATATAATGAGATTAATTGGACATTTAGTGGAGAATGCTATGAGTTATATAAGAAAAATGGTTGATGTTTTAAATTTTGGATTCTTGGTTATCTTTGATTTAAGTTAGCAAATAAACTTTGTTATAAAAACTCTCTCTTAATTATAATTCATACCACATTTGCCTTGATTTCGCGCTGCCACGTGTCACAATGTTATGCTCAATCTAGCCTTTTTATTTTATTACTAGTTTAGGACCCGTGCAAAATTGCACGGGCATATTAAAAAATATACATAAATAGACATTTAAAATATTATTTCATTTAAATATAAATGTACAATATTTTACAAATACAAATAAAAGTATATTAAATTTCATTTCAACGTTTATTATACTTTTAACATTAAGTTAAAGGGTACATGCCTCACTGACATCGACACATCCCTATTTTGATTTAATAATCAAAATACACATGATGAAAATAATTAAAATTAAAAGGTACACATAAAAAATGAATATCGTATGTTTTCCATATATTCTTAAACTAATACAAAAACGTTCGTATAATTATTAATGACATAGAATGGAATAGGCGATGTATAGTTACATTCAGCTTCATTTAGTTCAGTTCAGTTTAGTTCAACTCATCTCATGACAAATTAACTCTTTTTCGGGGTAATTTAGTTTCACTACGACCAGTTCAGTTCAACTCTTTTCAGCAAAACAAAACAGAGTGTAAAACCCGTTACTAACCATTTTTGGTGAATTGCATATACACTTTTACTACATGGTTTTACACTAAATTAATATAAATATGTTTATCCAACACCCTTGATAGAACATAGTTATGTTGAAAACGACTCATTAGTAATTAGCTAATTGTGTCATTCAGAATAGCCAATTTATATACCCTCGTAAGAAAATGTCCCAAAACTATAAGTTTGGTACATATATAATTATATGTATGTAAATAATACAAAAAAATAGAATTTATAATATTTTATAGCTATTTTATCGCAAGATCAATGAGCTAATATAATATTAGTAGTTAATATTAATTCAAATTAAAAGCTAAAAAACGGGTAGGTTGTTCATTTTGAATTATTATTATGCTAAGACATACAGTCTTATATAGGATCGTAATTTAACAACGAATTCAATGCGAATCAACATTATCGTAAAGTGTTTTTGAGACGATCTTTATAATAATTGTTTTATTTTTGTAACGGTTTATATTATACGGTATATCATTATTGATTTATTTGGTTCGGCGATTTGTATTATATGTAGTTTACGGTTTATTGTTATTACAATATTAAGTCGGTCTGAAAATTAATTAATTTCCAAAACATTCACTCATAATTTGTTTTTATCTCACAAACACAAAAAAAAAGAGAAAAAAAACACCAAATAGTGATGCCGCGTCAATTACACGACAGTATCATGGTGGTGCCCTGTAATTTATACGGCACCACAAAATATGAGTGAATGTTTGGGAAATTTTAATAACAATAAACCTTAAATGACATATTATACAAATCGCCGAACCAAATACATCAATAACGATATACCGTATAATTTAAATCGTCACAAAAATAAAACAATTATTATAAACATTGTCTCAAAAACACTTTATGATAAAACAAAATATTTTTTTACTAAAACTAATATAAGGGCAAATTTGGAATAAATTGAAAAATAGGAGGGTAATAAGTAAAACAGGGGCGTGATATAGCAAGTCCTTATCTCCGTTACAAATGAGAATTTGTGAAACTTTTGACTTTAAGCATATGTATCGTCATATCTATATATTCATAACTATCTTAATTCAATTATCTGTCCATGATTGTCCGTCATCTGTCACCATATTTTATTTTTTACATATTTTAATTTTATTAATTATTTTTCGTGGTGCTTAAATTGATATTTTAGCTCACCTTCTATTATAAGCCATATATTGCCAAATATTGGTCAAATATGACTATATTTAACCATTCACTATTTTATGTGATAGATAGTTTATTGGTAAATTGGTAAACAATTTATATTCTAGGAAGATAGTTAGATAAGTAAAAGTAGGAATTTTAGGAATCTTATACTATTAATGTTATTATAATGTTATTATGCATAATATGAATTTAGTTGGTTATGACTATATTCTAGGAAGATAGTTAGAATAATGTTTTGTAATTAATTATGATAATATTTTTAGTGGGTTAAGGTTGGGAGGTGGATAAATAGGCGGTAAAAGTAGTATGGTAGTGGTTTGTGTTTTATTATTATATATAGATGATTATAAAACCAACATAACAAATTAAAATATATTTTATTTGATACCACCACCGCAACAACAACAACAACACTCGACAATAATTCTCAATATACTCACTATCATCAAATAACTAAATTAAACCATATAATATAATCACTACATAGAAACTCATGGGCAATAAATATTTAATAAATAAAGTGAATAAAAACTATTATATGTATTGTCGTTTTTATAGACATTACATAACCACAAATTTCCGTATTTATTTTAAATTTTAATTTATATTGTGGCATTATTAAATTAAATAATTGATTGTCGAGAAACTCAAGAGATGAATTAAATAGAAAAAAAAATATTAATGAAAATTATATGTGTTAAATAATATAAAGAATTTTAATCAATTTATTAACATATTATATTACAAAAACTAGAGAAATAAAGTTTACTGTATGTCTTGTCCTGTTAAACACAGGATTCAGAGCTAGTTTAGAAGAAATTTTAGCTCAGATTTCTAGCTAGATTTCATTAGTGGATTTGCTTTTGTAAGAAATCTTATTTGTATTCTTTCTAAATATTAATGAGAAAATAACCTTCTTGCAAAAAAAAATATATTACAAAAACTAAATGAATACGAAGAACTTTTTAATTATTTACGTTGTTTTTATGATAATTATGATGATGATAAAATGCGTGCTATGAGTTGATTCTTGTTTATGTTTGAAATTTATTATTATATTTTGAAAACACAAAATAAAAAGAGGACAATATATAGGAGAAATTGTAGGTATGAAGGTTATTAAAATTATGAAAGAGTGTTTTATAACTCTTTGATTTTTTTCTTGGGATGATTGATGTCGGTTAAATACAATTGATTTAATTAGATTTATGTGCACTTATTCCGTATTATTAAGAGCAAATTTATTATTATTCAGTTTTTTGTACACAAAATTTATATAAATTCGTTGATTAATTGTATTATTAAGTGTGCTAGGTGTCAAGAACATAGAGCGTGACACGTGGCACTTCAAAAGAGGCTCAACATGCCTTTTATATTATTATATAGATATAGATGTGAGACCTATCGAAAAAAGTTTGAATTAATTGCTAAAAAGTGTCAGTGTTTAAGTTTTAAACGTAAATGTTTACGTTTATGTTTTTCACACGTAACTATTATTGAATAACAATGAATAATAACGAATAATGAATCTTCTACCCTACTAAAAAATGGGTAACACAAGTTACAATTCATAATGAATAGTAACTTACTTTTTGTCTTTTATTGTATTTGGGCCTTCTGATAATAAAAAAAAAATGCATTCACTTTTTTGGGCCGTATGATCAAACAATTTCAATATCAAAAGCACGTTTCAAACATACAACTTAGCATCCTCGAGAGGTTGAGAAAACCCGTCTTCGGTTCCGAAACCAGAAGTTTAAGGTTCAACACATCATGTGGTATATGAATACCCATCTATCAATCTCAATACAATATAATGAATTTGGGTCATTTGATGCATTCACACCTCCTACATATATTATTAATCGGCGTCTTATTTCTAACGCTTATTTAAAAACACTACTCGTTTAATAGTAATTTAAACTTTATTATATTATATGTACGACAAAAAAAAATATATTCTACGCTCAATTTAAGACAATACTCGTTTAATAGTCATTTAAACTCTCTTATATTATACGTACAAGTACGACAAAAACAAAATATATTCTACGCTCAATTTACGGCAATACTCGTTTAATAGTCATTTAAACCTCATTATATTATACGACAAAAACTATTCCCCTTACTAAAATATACGTAAGACAAGTAATTACTCATAATGAATAATAATTTTATACTCTACTTTCATTTGTCATATTTCATGAACTGTGTTTATTTGAAGTTTTGTTACTTTTATTCCACTCATCTTTTGTGGGCCGTGTTTATTTAGGTTTTTCTTACTTTTATTTGGATTGTCTTTGCTGTCACTAATTAACACTATAACAGTACTGCTCTTTGTCTTCCACAACTACGATGTCACATTTGTCTTGTTCCTTCATATATCATATTCAGAATACTCCTCAATCTCTTCCACAACTACATCTTCCCTCAATTATTCACACGAATTTTTTTTACTCTTTTATTGATGGGAGACACCAATCGACATATTAATTACATTTGTATTGTTCATGTGTTCATGTGTTCATTTGTTATTGTTCAGGTGGTTACGAAGTTGTGTACAAGATTGAAGGAGAGAATCACAGTTAAGTATTCATCTGATTTCTTGTAGTTTACATTTGATTTTGGCCTTTAAATTTCATCACCCTTTTCCCCTTGAAAACCCACAATTTCATCTTCATTATCCGCAGGAATTTGTATATTAACTTGTCAGTCGATACTAGAGTACAAGTTGTCACTATATGGATTTTAGGGCTATTTGCTAGGTAAGTGCATCTGGGTATCTCTCTGATGCGTGTCTATTTTATGATGTTTTTCATCTATTTTTACACGCATTTGGTCGCTCATTTACTATATTTTAGCCCTTATTTCCCAACAATCGTGTACTTTCGTATTTTTATGCACTTTTGCAGATTTATGCGGAAAAGGGACGATTTAGCACCAAATTCATGCCCTCAGGATTTTTGCATAATTAAGGAACGAAGGAAAGTCAGCTGGAGTCATTATTTAAGTACCAAAAGTCAAAACAAGAAGAACCGGAGAATTCCTACGCGGAAACGGTCGACCGACCTACTAAAAGGGTCGGCCGACCGGGCCCGAATTTTATGAAGTCCAGATTTTTCCTAAAGCCCAGAATTCACCTAAGCCCGTAAAAGAGGTCGACCGACCCAGTAAGTAGGTCGACCGACCTCAGCAAAGCCCAGAAGGAGTTTTCGGAAATAAAAGAGAAGTATGAAGTCTTTAGGAAACTCTGATTTTATGCCCTATATAAGCTATTCTTGTAATTAGGGTTAGATATCGAAGTTTTTACCATCAAGTTTATTATCAAGCCATAATCCAGTTCTTTCTATCATCTAGTACTTAATTCTAGTTTTCAACCTTAGTTTGTAATCTTTCAATAATTCTCAAGAATTCAATAAAGTTTGTTCCTTTCTGCCTTAATTCAGATTCTGGTAATTACTCTTTTAATCTAGTTTTATTATTGTTCTTATTATTATTGCATTCGACTAAGATAGAATTCCCAAGCTTTATTGAATCTTGCATGCTTATGTTATTGTTTACCATGTTTTCCATGTTTATTCCCGTTTTCATCATTGTTTTAGTAATCATGCATAACTAAATTTCATATGTTAGGATGTAGGGGATGAATATGCATAGGTAGTAGAATTCCGAGACCGACTTGTAGCAGAGCCGTGGTCGGCCGACTCAATTAATGGGTCGGTCGACCAAGGCGGTGGTCGGCCGACCGGAATAGCTGGTCGGTCGACGCACTCTGTAACAGCCCGTATTTTCGTAAAATCTAATTTAAGCGTTTTAATTATTTTACGTAATAAATAATATTTTAATAGCGTATTTCGAAAGATTTTAATTTAAAAAGTAAGATCCGTCTTAAGAACCTCAAGTCCTTAAGACGAATACAAACTTGGCAACATTTAAATATCCGACTCAAATATCCGTTCTAATAATCCGACCCGTTCTTCTAATACGGGAAGCACACCTCACTTGTACCCTACTTAAATAATATGTTGACATCCTTCATCCTCAACATTTCATTTTTACAGTGAACTCAAACCTCTCATAAACCTCCATTCCTGAGAACTTCTTTTGAGCTTTTCTTCATCATCCATTCTTCAAATTGCAAAAGTAAGTACATTTTAGGAATCCTCGTTCAATTTCCAAGTCATCTATCACTTCGGTTTCTCATTTCCCCATTTCGAAACTCTGGCCTGTTTTGTACAAATTCCGTTTTTGGTTTCTTAAACCGGTTTTCTGTGTTTTCAGGCGAAGGATTCGACAACCCGGACATTGATAGCTTCATACTCGAGGAAGATCTTTAGCCGGATTAGCTTGAGAGGTGACGATAATGAGAAACTCGGCCTTTATGTGTATATTAGCATATTTGTTGTGATTCTTGTTTGGTTTCTAATTTTTGTCGAAAAATAATGTTAAAGGACTTAGTAACATGTTTAGGGTGATGTTGTTGTGAAGAATTCATGCTTGGATTGATTGTTATATGCTTATAAGTATATTTTCAGTTTTTCTCATTTTGCGACGGATACATGTTAAATTCATTTGAGGATTGTTATGGGACTTACTTGCTGATAGATTGGTAGTATTTGGCGTTTGATATTGTTGCTTAAACATCACATGAATCGTTGTGCAAGTTTTGGTGTCGATTGATTGAGTTTTGTTGAAGGCTGAAATTTGCGATTTTCGTATCAGGCTCTCTGAGCCGGTCGACCGACCAGCCGCCGGTCAACCGGCTGGGAGAGCATATGTGTGTTTTCGTATTTTTGGGAAAATGGCCTTGGACTGCCAGCCGGCCGACCGGCTGCCTGCCGACCGGCTGGGAGTCGTTGTATGTTGTGTATGTTTTGCGAGAACATAAGTAGGATAGGAGCCCAGCCGGCAGACCGGCCGCCTGCCAGCCGGCTGGGAGTGCATATGGGGTGGTTTGCGAAATAGAGAAGGTTAGGGAATGGAGTCCCAGCCGGCCGACCGGCTGCCTGCCGACCGGCTGGGAGTCCTTTGTGATGTTCTCGGTTTTGAAAAGAAAGGCGTAGGCTGAGGGACCACCAGCCGGCCGACCGGCTGGGGATCCCTGATGACGGTTTCGAGTTGTTTTTGCGTGTAACTTTCAAACGGTTAATCGGTTTTACTTGAAACTCGTTTTGTTTACCCGTGATACATATATGAGGTCCCCGGTGTAAGGGCAACACTTTATTTGGGTTCGGGAATGGAGTGAGGATAGAGACCCCCCGGTCGGGTAACCGAAAGGGAAACCGGCTCTCCCTCGCCTTAGTTCCCGGGATCAATTAAGTGTTGATTAGTGGTTTAAGAAGTTAGAACTATAGGTTAGTTTCTACCTTTGGATGTTAGTGGTTACACTGGTTGTCGCGTGGTGGGATATGTGTTAAGTTCACCTCTGGACCCACTACGTGTTTATATGCCGCGTGACGGGATATGTGTTAAGCTCACCTCTGGACCCGTTACGTGTTTTGCTTGGGCGTGTCAGGATATGTGTTAAGCTCACCTCTGGACCTGACACGTGATCGGTTGTCGTACACGGGATATGTGTTAAGTTCACCTCTGGACCCGTTGTGCGGCGACTGCGTATTGGGATATGTGTTAAGTTCACCTCTGGACCCAATACATGTTTGTAGCATTGGGATATGTGTTAAGCTCACCTCTGGACCCTTTGCTTTTGGGTGATTAGGGATATGTGTTAAGTTCACCTCTGGACCCTTTTCATGATTGTAAGTTTAGGGATATGTGTTAAGTTCACCTCTGGACCCTTTACTTGTTTGGATGTTGGGATATGTGTTAAGTTCACCTCTGGACCCGACATAGTGTAGTAATGGGATATGTGTTAAGTTCACCTCTGGACCCGTTGCTAGTGTTATGGATGTTTATCTGCTTGCTTAGATGATGGTACAGTGTCAGATATGCATGATGAGTTATGGATGTTTATCTGCTTGCCTTGATGATGGTACATTGTCAGATATGCATGATGAGTAAATGATGTTTAATTGAGTTATGGTTTAATCATCCAAGGCATTGGATGGCTCTTAGTTCAGTTTCATAAATAGTTGGATTGAAAGACCCCCCGACTGGGTAACCAGTAGGGAAACCGGCTCTCCTTCCTATTTGTTTATGAAGTTGGTTGAGAGCCGTGCATGGTAATCGCATGATTGTAAGAGATCAGATGATGAGTTGTTTATACTTCACATGTTGTTATATGTTGGAGTATTCTGTATTGTTTTATATGTTACGTGTTGTCACAAAAGGTGGCTAGGAGAACTCTAGTCACTCCCCACTGATTGTGGCGTACATGTTTTCATGTATGTAGGTACATGCTGGTTGGAGATGGGATCACAGGAGGGCTAGCGAGTGATGATCCATCATCATATGACTTATACCCTATCGTTAGCTAGACTGTTAGACTGTTGATACTTTGTTTTGGTGCCTGTAGGGGTGTTCCATCCCAGGCTTGTATTTATGTTTTGGTTTGATACTTAGAACTGCTACTTATCTATTTTGGTTTTATTTCAGTCTCAGTTTCTGTTTCAGTCTAAGACTTCTCGCATGTTGTTTTCTTTAAAAAGTTTTAATTCCGCTGCAATTTTGGTACTTTTGTATGTTTATATTTCCGCTTTCGCGAGGGGTTTTACAGTTGGTATCATAGCATTATTGCTCCCGACGCACTCATGTGACCCTCAACCTTAACTTGACCAAATAAACAAATAATGAATGAGAGATGGGTAGATCTAAGGACTTATTTTGTAGTCTATCTGTGATTGCTAATTGTTAAGCTAATACTTGTTTTCTCTTTGAAGGATGGTGAGACCTAGGGCTGCTGATAACATTGTGCTGCAAGCAATTCAGCATTTTCTTGAGACTCAGAGACAGCAAGCAGGGAATGTACCACCTCCTCCACCGCCAGGCAACGAGGCTAACCGTCCTGGTAGTTTCGCATGGATAGCTTCTCAGATGTCCCGTAGCCACGTGAAGACATATGGTGGCGAGGTTGATCCGGTAGCTCTTACCGAGTGGTTCAGAGAGATGGAAAAGAGCTTCACTATGTATTCGGTGGGTAGAGAGGATAGAGTGCGGTTAGCCACTCACTTTCTTACCCTTGAGGCCGATAGGTGGTGGGAGTTGACAGGACCTACTTTCACTCATGACCCTCTGTTCGATTGGGATGCTTTCAAGGATAAGCTCGAGACGAGGTTCTATCCTAAAGAGCTCAGATCACAGCGACTCAAAGAATTCATGGATTTAAAGCAAGGCAAGATGTCAGTTCAGGAGTTCACAGACCGTTTCAATCAACTTGCTCACTTCGCATCGAGGTTTGTCAGAGATGAGGCCGAGAGAGTCTACTTTTACCGTGGCAAGCTAGGACCGCGCATTGAGAGCATGGTTCGTCGTGACTCTACTTCTTTTGTGGAGGTGTATGATGATGCTATTTGGGCCGAGAGTTCTATTCGTGCAATAGATGCTGAGACCCGTGCTGCTACTTCTAGTGTGACACCTCACCAGAGATCAGTGTACCAGGGGAAGAGACCATTTGTTCCTTCTACTTCTTCGCCTTCTTCTCAGAAGAAGCGTTTTGAGAGGTTCTCTGCTCCGGTTGCTAAGACCACATTTCACACCGACACATCTCCTAGTGTTTGCCACCGTTGTGGTAAACCATCTCATCCGGGTTTTGACTGTTTCAAGAATGCTTATAAGTGTTTCACTTGTAATGGATATGGGCATCGATCGTATGAGTGTCCTGAGAGGAACACCGCACTTGGCAAGGCTGCCACTGCTGCTGCAGCGACTAAGGGAGGAAAGCCGAAAGGGAAGATTTTTGTGATGACTAGGGCTGAGGCAGAGGCTCATCCAGACATTGTTGCCGGTATCTTTTCTGTTCTTGGCGCTGAGTGCCTTATTTTATTCGATACTGGAGCTTCTTTATCATTTATATCGACACAGTTCGCCGACCGTCTAGCTCTTGAGTCTTCATTGGTTGAAGAGACTTCTATTTCCTTACCTTCTGGAGACGTGTTTTCCTGCTCTTCGTCCCATAGGGATGTTCCTATTATTATTGGTCAAGCCACATTTCCAGCGGACTTACTGAGATTTCCTCTCGAGGAGTTTGACAATTTCCTCGGTATGGATTGGTTATCGCGATACCATGCTCGCTTCGAGTGTCGCGACCAGAAAATCTGCTTGAGGAGTTCTTCAGGAGTTCGTGTTTCCTATAGGGGAACTCGCCCTCAAAGGGGTGTTCGTGTTATCTCTTCAATGAAAGCTTCTCATCTTCTTAGGAAGGGTTGCCAAGCCTTCCTGTGTGTTGTTACAGCTGCTAAACCATCGCTACCGAAGCTTGAGGATGTAGCCATTGTTCGCGAGTATCCAGATGTTTTCCCAGATGACTTGCCAGGGATACCGCCAGAGAGAGATGTGGAGTTTACTATTGAGCTTGTTCCAGGTACCGGACCGATTTCTAAAGCTCCTTACCGTATGGCTCCGCCAGAGTTGAAAGAATTGAAGCAGCAATTAGAGGAGATGATCGAGAAGGGTTTCATTAGACCTAGTGCTTCTCCGTGGGGTGCTCCCGTTTTGTTCGTTAAGAAGGATGGTTCCATGAGACTGTGCATTGACTATAGAGAGCTGAACCGAGTGACCGTGAAGAACAGATATCCTTTACCTAGGATAGATGACTTGTTTGATCAGTTGAGAGGTGCTTCTCGGTTTTCCAAGATTGATCTTCGATCGGGTTATCATCAGATTCCAGTGAGAGAGGCTGATATTGCGAAGACTGCTTTTCGTACCAGATATGGGCATTTTGAGTTCGTGGTTATGCCGTTTGGGTTGACTAATGCACCGACTATTTTTATGGATCAGATGAACCGTACTTTCAGTGAGTTCCTAGATACATGTGTTGTGGTTTTCATTGATGACATCTTGATATATTCGAAGACTGATGAGGAACATGCTGAGCATCTTCGATTGATTCTAGGGATTCTGCGCAGACAGAAATGGTTCGCAAAGTTTTCGAAGTGTGAATTTTGGCTCTCGAAAGTTGCCTTTTTAGGACATGTGATATCCAGCGAGGGTGTGATGGTAGATCCCGCGAAGATAGAGGCTGTGGTTGATTGGGAGAGTCCCAAGGATGTAGGTGAAATCCGTAGCTTTTTGGGTTTGGCAGGCTACTACCGTCGATTCGTAGAGGATTTTTCGAGATTGGCTCGCCCGATGACCCAATTACTGAAGAAAGAAGCCAAATTTGTGTGGACCGACAAGTGTGAGAGTTCCTTCCAGGAGTTGAAGACCAGGTTGACTTCTGCGCCCGTGCTCGCGTTACCAGAGATTGGGGTTGACTTTGACGTTTACTGTGATGCGTCGATGCTAGGACTTGGGTGTGTACTGATGTAGAGTGGTAGGGTGATCGCTTACTCGTCCCGACAGCTGAGAGTTCACGAGGTGAACTATCCGACACATGACTTGGAGTTGGCCGCAGTCGTTCATGCTCTGAAGATGTGGCGTCATTACCTGATTGGATCCCATTGCCGTATTTTCACAGATCACAAGAGTCTTAAGTACATTTTTACACAGAAGGACCTTAACATGAGACAGAGGCGTTGGCTAGAGTTGGTGAAAGATTACGACATCGAGTTGTTATATCATGAGGGAAAAGCCAATGTGGTTGCAGATGCGCTTAGCCGCAAGACTTCTCACTCGATGAGTGTCATGAGAGTATTGCCCGATGAGTTGTGTTCCGAGTTCCGGAAGCTGAGGTTAGAGATGGTGGGTAGTGGTTTCGATTGGTTAGCTGCTATGACTGCCGAGCCGTCTTTATATTGGGAGATTCGCCAGAGTTTGCCTTCAGATGCCGATTTCAAGAAGTTCGAGGCTAAGATTTCGAGTGGTGTTGCACCTGACTTGGTGATTGATGCTGATGGTTTCCTCAGGTTCCGCGGTAGGATGTATGTTCCTGATGTGCCAGATCTGAGGAAGAGGGTTCTTGATGAGGCTCATTTGTCACCGTATTCCGTTCATCCGGGTAGAGAGAAGATGCATAAGGATTTGGGACTTATATTTTGGTGGCCCGGGATGAAGAGAGACATCATGGATTATGTTAGTAGGTGCTTGACTTGCCAACAAGTCAAGATAGAGCATAGGAGGCCCGGTGGTTTGCTACAGCTGCTTCCTGTCCCTCAGTGGAAGTGGGAGTGTATTGCGATGGACTTCGTGACTGCATTGCCTAAGACCGTTGGAGGCAAGGATGCGATTTGGGTTATTGTGGATAGGTTAACTAAGTGTGCCCGATTCGTGCCTATCAGAGAGACTTGGGACATGGACCGTTTAGCCAGGGCTTACATTTCCGAGATAGTCCGTTATCATGGTGTACCAAGGGAGATAGTTTCAGATCGAGATCCGAGATTTTGTTCCAGGTTCTGGAAGGCTTTGCAGGAGGCTATGGGTAGCCGTTTGATGTTGAGCACCGCATTTCACGCCGCGACCGATGGTCAATCCGAGAGGACCATTCAGACACTAGAGGATTTGCTCCGCGCTTGTGCCCTCGATTTTCAGAGTTCTTGGGAGCAGTGTTTGCCGTTGGTTGAGTTTTCTTACAACAATAGTTATCATGCTTCCATTGGTATGGCTCCGTACGAGGCTCTTTATGGTAGGAAGTGCCGTAGTCCGATTTGTTGGGACCAGGCTAGTGACGTTCGTGACCTAGGACCGGACCAGTTAGCTGTTACTATTGATCAGGTTCAGCTTATCAGAGGTAGGATGAAGGCCGCACAGGATCAGCAGAAATCCTATGCTGATGTTCGCCGTAGACCCTTAGAGTTTGAGGCGGGTGACCGAGTCTTCTTGAGAGTTTCTCCGATGAAGGGCGTCAAGAGGTTTGGAGTTAAGGGCAAGTTGAGCCCTAAGTATATTGGGCCATTTGAGATCGTGAAGAGGATTGGTGCTGCTGCATATCGATTGGACTTGCCTCCTGGTTTGGGCAAGGTTCATAGCGTTTTCCATGTTTCCCAGCTCCGTAAGTATGTTAGTGACCCGAGTCATGTTTTGCCTAGAGAGATCGAGAACTTGGAGCCGAGTCTTGCCTTCGAGGAGCGTCCAGTGAAGATTCTTGACCGACAGGAGAGGAAGCTTAGGAGCAAGGTAGTGCCGCTAGTGAAGATCCTTTGGCGTTGCGGTGATGTCGAAGAGCAAACATGGGAGACTGAAGCATCGATGCGTATCGCGCATCCTTCTCTGTTCGAGTGAGGTATAGTTAGTTAGAACTTATCTTCGTTCGAGTTTCGAGGACGAAACTTTTTGAAGTTGGGGTGATTGTAACAGCCCATATTTTCGTAAAATCTAATTTAAGCGTTTTAATTATTTTACGTAATAAATAATATTTTAATAGCGTATTTCGAAAGATTTTAATTTAAAAAGTAAGATCCGTCTTAAGAACCTCAAGTCCTTAAGACGAATACAAACTTGGCAACATTAAATATCCGACTCAAATATCTGTTCTAATAATCCGACCCGTTCTTCTAATACGGGAAGCACACCTCACTTGTACCCTACTTAAATAATATGTCGACATCCTTCATCCTCAACATTTCATTTTTACAGTGAACTCAAACCTCTCATAAACCTCCATTCCTGAGAACTTCTTTTGAGCTTTTCTTCATCATCCATTCTTCAAATTGCAAAAGTAAGTACATTTTCGGAATCCTCGTTCAATTTCCAAGTCATCTATCACTTCGGTTTCTCATTTCCCCATTTCGAAAATCTGGCCTGTTTTGTACAAATTCCGTTTTTGGTTTCTTAAACCGGTTTTCTGTGTTTTCAGGCGAAGGATTTGACAACCCGGACATTGATAGCTTCATACTCGAGGAAGATCTTTAGCCGGATTAGCTTGAGAGGTGACGATAATGAGAAACTCGGCCTTTATGTGTATATTAGCATATTTGTTGTGATTCTTGTTTGGTTTCTAATTTTTGTCGAAAAATAATGTTAAAGGACTTAGTAACATGTTTAGGGTGATGTTGTTGTGAAGAATTCATGCTTGGATTGATTGTTATATGCTTATAAGTATATTTTCAGTTTTTCTCATTTTGCGACGGATACATGTTAAATTCATTTGAGGATTGTTATGGGACTTACTTGCTGATAGATTGGTAGTATTTGGCGTTTGATATTGTTGCTTAAACATCACATGAATCGTTGTGCAAGTTTTGGTGTCGATTGATTGAGTTTTGTTGAAGGCTGAAATTTGCGATTTTCGTATCAGGCTCTCTGAGCCGGTCGATCGACCGGCCGCCGGTCAACCGGCTGGGAGAGCATATGTGTGTTTTCGTATTTTTGGGAAAATGGCCTTGGACTGCCAGCCGGCCGACCGGCTGCCTGCCGACCGGCTGGGAGTCGTTGTATGTTGTGTATGTTTTGCGAGAACATAAGTAGGATGGGAGCCCAGCCGGCAGACCGGCCGCCTGCCAGCCGGCTGGGAGTGCATATGGGGTGGTTTGCGAAATAGAGAAGGTTAGGGAATGGAGTCCCAGCCGGCCGACCGGCTGCCTGCCGACCGGCTGGGAGTCCTTTGTGATGTTCTCGGTTTTGAAAAGAAAGGCGTAGGCTGAGGGACCACCAGCCGGCCGACCGGCTGCCTGCCGACCGGCTGCCTGCCGACCGGCTGGGGATCCCTGATGACGGTTTCGAGTTGTTTTCGCGTGTAACTTTCAAACGGTTAATCCGTTTTACTTGAAACTCGTTTTGTTTACCCGTGATACATATATGAGGTCCCCGGTGTAAGGGCAACACTATATTTGGGTTCGGGAATGGAGTGAGGATAGAGACCCCCCAGTCGGGTAACCGAAATGGAAACCGGCTCTCCCTCGCCTTAGTTCCCGGGATCAATTAAGTGTTGATTAGTGGTTTAAGAAGTTAGAACTATAGGTTAGTTTCTACCTTTGGATGTTAGTGGTTACACTGGTTGTCGCGTGGTGGGATATGTGTTAAGTTCACCTCTGGACCCACTACGTGTTTATATGCCGCGTGACGGGATATGTGTTAAGCTCACCTCTGGACCCGTTACGTGTTTTGCTTGGGCGTGTCAGGATATGTGTTAAGCTCACCTCTGGACCTGACACGTGATCGGTTGTCGTACACGGGATATGTGTTAAGTTCACCTTTGGACCCGTTGTGCGGCGACTGCGTATTGGGATATGTGTTAAGTTCACCTCTGGACCCAATACATGTTTGTAGCATTGGGATATGTGTTAAGCTCACCTCTGGACCCTTTGCTTTTGGGTGATTAGGGATATGTGTTAAGTTCACCTCTGGACCCTTTTCATGATTGTAAGTTTAGGGATATGTGTTAAGTTCACCTCTGGACCCTTTACTTGTTTGGATGTTGGGATATGTGTTAAGTTCACCTCTGGACCCGACATAGTGTAGTAATGGGATATGTGTTAAGTTCACCTCTGGACCCGTTGCTAGTGTTATGGATGTTTATCTGCTTGCTTAGATGATGGTACAGTGTCAGATATGCATGATGAGTTATGGATGTTTATCTGCTTGCCTTGATGATGGTACAGTGTCAGATATGCATGATGAGTAAATGATGTTTAATTGAGTTATGGTTTAATCATCCAAGGCATTGGATGGCTCTTAGTTCAGTTTCATAAATAGTTGGATTGAAAGACCCCCCGACTGGGTAACCAGTAGGGAAACCGGCTCTCCTTCCTATTTGTTTATGAAGTTGGTTGAGAGCCGTGCATGGTAATCGCATGATTGTAAGAGATCAGATGATGAGTTGTTTATACTTCACATGTTGTTATATGTTGGAGTATTCTGTATTGTTTTATATGTTACGTGTTGTCACAAAAGGTGGCTAGGAGAACTCTAGTCACTCCCCACTGATTGTGGCGTACATGTTTTCATGTATGTAGGTACATGCTGGTTGGAGATGGGATCACAGGAGGGCTAGCGAGTGATGATCCATCATCATATGACTTATACCCTATCGTTAGCTAGACTGTTAGACTGTTGATACTTTGTTTTGGTGCCTGTAGGGGTGTTCCATCCCAGGCTTGTATTTATGTTTTGGTTTGATACTTAGAACTGCCACTTATCTATTTTGGTTTTATTTCAGTCTCAGTTTCTGTTTCAGTCTAAGACTTCTCGCATGTTGTTTTCTTTAAAAAGTTTTAATTCCGCTGCAATTTTGGTACTTTTGTATGTTTATATTTCCGCTTTCGCGAGGGGTTTTACACACTCGCGTATGAATTCTGTTTCGTCTTTCTTTGTTGACTATAATACCCTACAATGAGACTGAAAGGAGACTTGTAGGATGTTAGTAATGACCTACCCAAGATTGAGAGATACGGGAAGGGCATTGGTCTACACCTTAAGACGGCTAGGTTACTTAAGACTGAAAGGTATGTGACCTAGAATTTAGGAATCACCCTTATTGTTGACACCCAATAATTGTGAGACCTTGGAACTAATAGCGTAGGCCGAAAGGAGCTATTAGGTACCATAGACCGAAAGGATATGTTACACCCCTTACGCGACTGCAATATATGTTGACCTTAGGATTTATATTACCTTAGCTATTTATTACCCCAAACATCCTAGCATCCCTTTTATTATATTTTATTCTCATCTTTTAATATTTGTTTGTTTTAATATTTTCCTTAGACTTAGTAAACAACCAATCAACCCCCAAATTTGTTACCTTTAAACATTAACATCAAGCAATAAACACTCCCCACCTCTTTGTGGTTCGACCCTGACTTTCACTATCTATAGTTTAAGTTTAGGAATTATAAATTTTATCTTTGGTACCCTCAACGACGGGCATCAAATTTTGGCGCCGTTGCCGGGGAGGTGACGCCAGTATTTATTGTTTTTGTTTTTGTTTCTCTTTGTTTAAGGAACTTTTGTTCCTTAAACCTTCTCACCTTTTTCTTGTAGTTTCCATCTTATGCGCAGGTCAGTTCAAGGAGAACTCCTACCACTTGACCACGAGCTTGAGAGGACTCTTAGAGAAAGGAGAAAGCAACTTCTAGCGAATCAGAAAGGAGGTTCACCATCTTCCTTATTCCAAGAAGACTTATTTGAACAACCATCATCACCAACTTCACCAAAAACACCACCTTCACAACCAAATTCACCCAACAATCCACCTTCACCAAGAACACCACCTTTTACCTACTTTCCAGTTTTTCCAAAAGAAGAAGGAAACACGACAGAGGAAGCTACTATTTCCAGTCACTCCATGCCTCAGGCAAAGGACCTATACAAAGGGTTCACCTTACCTACAGGTACTGGGAAGCCATTCGAGGCCAAGTCTGCCTATATTACTATGGTTGAAAGAAACCAATTTAGAGGCTCGGCCAATGAGGATGCTGCAAAGCATATTGAAATCTTCACAGATTACATATGCTCTATTGCACCCCCAGAAGGAGTGACGCAGGACCAGATTAAGCAGACCATGTTTATCTTCTCTCTTAGGGACGCTGCGATGGAATGGTACAGAGACTTGGACCGCACTGCTGCGGGAGTCACGGATTGGAATACCATAGCCTTAGCATTTTACAGGAAATACTATTCCGCATCGAAGACTAATGCTTTGAGGGCACAGATTACAAATTTCAAGCAGGGCCCCAATGAGGATTTTAGTGAGGCATGGGATAGGTTCAAGAGACTTGTTCGATCCATACCACATCACGGATAAGAACAATGGTTTCTTTGTAACCAGTTCTACAATGGCCTCTATGATGACAACAGGGCCTATCTAGATGCTGCAGCTAACGGGAGATTCCAAGATAATTCTGGAGAGACTAAGGATCTCAAATTGATAGAGGATGTTGCTGTACACCGTGCTGAACATGGAACTTCCCGAGGCAATCAGAGGAAACCTGAGTATAACCTGTCAGCTATTGAGGCCTTGACAGCCAAGTTAGAGAAACTAGAGGCTGGAGGGAAGTTCGATCTAGGAAGTGGAAGCAAGGGAGGTATTTATCAGGTGAACGCCGTTCAAGACGGACCCTTTGCTTGTGAAAGGTGCGGTGGGGAAGGGCACGTGTCAAAATTCCACATATATTCCCCCACATAAGCAAGGTTTCCAAAAACCACCCTTCAACCCTCAACCACCTTCAAATCCACCACCCAACACAGACACTCTTATCCAAAATCTTATTGGGTTGGTTCAGAAGGATTCGCAGGCTAGAGAGGCAGGGATGAAGATGTTAGAATCTCAGATTGCTCAAATTGCGGGCAAGAATGATACTAGGGTTCCGGGTCAACTTCCGACCAAGACGGACCAGAAAAAAGAGACTCTAAATATCATATCCCTACGAAGTGGAGCTAAAGTGGGAGGAGAAAAAGAAAAAGAAAAGCAGCCGAAGCAGACTGACAGCGAGGAAGGTCGACCGACCCAGGAACCAGGTTGACCGACCTCTAAGCGGAATCCGAAAAATCTTGCTGTACAGGAAAGTGGTCGACCGACCGAAGAAGAGGGTCGACCGACCACCGATGCGCACTACAAAACAATGCGCTCTTTGCGACGGAATTGTCCGTCGCAAAAAGGGTGAAATCCGTCGCAAATGATGTTTTTGCGACGGATTTGCGACGGACTGCATCTGTCCCATATTTTTGTCGCAAAAGGTTCTTTTGCGACGGATTTTTCCGTCGCAACACTTTTGCGACGGATTGACCTTATTTTGCGACAGACTGACCTTGACCAGAAGTCAAAGTCAGTCCAGATTTGCGACGGAATTTCCGTCGCAAATAGTCCCTTTTGCGACGGATTTTCCGTCGCAAATCTGGACTGACCTTGACTTTTGGTCACAGTCAGTCCAGATTTGCGACGGAAAATCCGTCGCAAAAGGGACGGTTTGCGACGGAAATCCGTCGCAAATTGAGACATTTCCGTCGCAAATTCCTGTATGATTTTCGTGTTTCAGCCGTTTTTCCAGCTCCCCATTTCCATTGAAATGATTCATTTTTTCCCTTTTGCATGATCTGTAAACCTGCAATTTCAGAAAAACAACCCAGCAACAAAAAACTTGTCGGAGACAAGGTTTTTAAAACGTCTTTTCATAACTAAAATGAAGGTTGTACAAATGATCATCCAACTAAAAACTAAAGATAATCCGCGGTACATCAACTAAACAACCTAATAAAACCTATCTAACGGTCGTGTCGGTGGGCTGTGGGGTGGCGAAATGAGTGGCCGCCCTAGCATTGTCGCCGCCATCATCGTCGAAGTCGCGTCTCGGCTGAGAAAAGCCTCCCGGGTTGCAGCTCTGAGTAGTGAACTCCGCCCCCTGTTGACTTAAGTATTCTTCAATTGCCTTCAGCCTTTAGGATGTCTCGAGATCGCGTTCTCTTAGCTGAGCATTCTCTCGAAGAACTCTGCCGACGATACCTGCAATGAATAGTCAAACATGATTTTATATTCATTTAATAAACGGTTAAATAATCGGTTAGTCTTAATTTTTAATAAACTATAAAATACAAACCTGGGGTGTATGATGATTGGGTCCCAGCACTTGAGTGACGACGACGCTCGTAAATGACTGGGGCTGCATTTCCCATACCGAGTATCAACCCTTTCTTGTTGAAACCGCCATGTTCTTCGAAGTAGATCTCGTTGTCGTCGATATCTTGCTCCGGGATCCCTTCACTTATCATTTTCGACTTTCTTGAAAAAACTTTTTCCTACAAAACAAAAATAAAATGTGATTAGTAGACGTTAATTAATTAGTAAACCAAATTACTAAAATATAAAGAAAAGTTTTTGTTCACTTACAAAGAGTGCTTTGGGTTTCGTTGATAGCCAACCCTTCTTGGCATGCTTTTTTGTCTTCTCCAGCAACTTCAAGGCGGATGGTACATCCCTCCCATCTTCTCCAGCCTGCAATTTAAATCCAACGGCACTTGTTAAAAAAAACATTCAAGATTGTCAAAGGGTGAAAATTATTCAAGACAAGAAAAAGTGAATTAAAAACTAAGAAATTACCATTTCATCCATCATCTGTAGGGTGTTTTTACGACCCATAATGTGAGTACCTAAGGCCTTGCCTTTTTCGGTACTTCCCGACATCCGATTGGTCTTGTTTTTGTCGGATTTCTCTTGGAATTTTGGATCGTCCTTTCTTCCCTTTAGTTGTTCGAAAATATCGGCCGGTATCCACTGCGGCCTTTGCTCCGTTGTTTTCCTCATAGCGTAGTGGATTCTTTTGCGAAGGCGGTCTTTCATCATGTCTTCCCACGCCGACCTAACCGCTGCTCTATCACGAGGGTGAAAGGTAACTTTTTTCTGTTTCAAAAAAAAAAAATAGTTAAATAAATATGAAACAATAAATAGGTAATAAATAATAAAACGGAAATAGGTAGTAAACAGTTAATAAGTACCTCAAACCAATTCCACCACTCTTCCTTAATGGCATCCGGCGCTTCTGACCAGTTGGGCGCATACTCCTTGTAGTTGCAAATAATGGTCTGTGTTATAAGATTAGAAACGTCTTTGTGACTGAACCTGAAAAAGAGTTAAATGTGAAAATAAAATAGTCAACAAGTAATCATATTATAATCAATATATACATATATATAATCAATTATCCGTAAACAAATAAGATACTTACCACTTGGCGCCTTCGTAATCAGTCGGATCGAGGTGTATTCGATGTGTAGGCGGCTGAGGCTCAGGTGGAACAATCTCGTCCTCATCATCATTAGCTCCCGATCGTCCTCCCTCAGGCTGACGACTACCACCACCTCGTCGTCTTCCGCCCGGCATATAATTATCAAACTAATATAGCAACAATTAGAAAGAAATGCTTTACGTAATTAAAAACTTGAATAATAAGATTAATAAGATAATTTCATTGACATTAAGCCATACGGCATCTACAATAATTTCAACAAATACAAGATTATCGAATCTAATAGATAGTAGTCCTAATCATCATCATCATCACTTGAACAATTTATTCCTACATCCTTACAAAGAGAATCTATAATATCTTCATCTTCTTCCTCATCCTCATACTCATCCTCATCCTCATCCTCATCCTCGTCCTCATCCTCATCCTCATCCTCATCCTCATCCTCATGTTGCCCCACTGTCACAATTTGTATGTATTCTGGTTCCTCCACAATTTCATCTTCATCTTCTTCTTCTACTTCAATTGGTGACAGTATTGTTTCACCATTAGTAACATTTTCTTGAAAGAAAGATTCATCAACGGGGGCATCGACATGTGATCTAGCCTTGGTTTTGAATACCGCTGACCATTGACTTTGATCCTTTTTTATACCTGGATAAGGACTATAGTAAACTTGTTCCACTTGATATGCCAACACAAATGGGTCGTACTTTGCAAATTTTCTACTCCGGTTAACATCCACAAGCTTATATTCCTTATGCACTTGCATGCCTCTTTCGGAGTTATCTAGCCAACTACATTTGAACAAAATGACTTTGTAAGTGCTTTGTGGGCCTGTATAAGTCATTTCAACAATTTCCTCAAGGGTCCCATAGTAGTCAGCTCCTTCAGTGGAACTCACACAAACTCCATTGTTAATTGTGCACTTTTCCAAATCTTTTCCTTGAATGAAAGCTCGAAATTTGTAGCCATTGATGGAATAGCGTTTCCATGTTCTGACTCTTCTTGAGGGACCATTTGCTAAGGCAATTAGAACTGGATCTTCTATATTATTAACCTGAGATCTAAACCATCTGGGAAATCTTGCCTACGACACATTCAGGATGTTCTCTCATGATAAAATTTTCAAACAACCTATATTCAAATTAGGGGAATTATCGACACACCTTCTCAAACCGTGTATCTTCAATTCTTTCATATCGACACACCTTCTCAAATCTGAAGCATAACCGTCGGGAAACTTCAGTTTGTATACCCATTCACATAGGACCTTCTTTTGTTCCTTTTTCAAAACGACCGAATCCCCTTTTCTTCTACTTGAACAAAGAAGTAACATGTCCTTCTCTGCATTTGAGTTTAATTTTGTTTTTCCTTTCACGTCCATGACAGTGTTAATTATTTGCTCGAAGAAATTTTTCTCAATATGCATGACATCAAGGTTATGTCGAATTAGTAGCGTGCTCCAATAGGGAAGCTCCCAAAAGATGCTTTGTTTCCACCACCCAATCCGTTTCCCTTTAAGCAAATTCAGTTCACGTTCAGATCAATCCACAATTTTCGGTAGATGTTTGACACAATCCCAGACTTCATTACCTGTTAACCTCTTCGCAGCTACATCGTGCTCAACTTTCCCTTTTCTAAAATGCACCTTATCCTTACGAAAAACATGATTACTGTCTAAAAACTGTCGATGACAATCAAACCAAGTCCATTTTTTGCCATGTTGTAGCCAAACTGACTTAGTCTCATTTTTCATACAATATGGACATGCATGCTCACCTTGAGTTGTCCAACCAGATAACATGCCATATGCAGGAAAGTCGTTGATCGTCCATAGGAGTGCGGCTCTAAGATCAAAGTTTTGCTCCAAGGAGACGTCATAGGTTAAGATCCCCGTCTCCCATAATTGCTTCAACTCGTGAATAAGAGGCTGCAAATAGACGTCAAGGTTTTTCTTTGGATTGTGGGGACCGGGAATAAGTAATGTTAAGAGCATAAACTGTCTTTTCATATAGAGCCAGGGTGGTAAATTGTATGGAGTAAGTATCACCGGCCAACATGAATATTGCTTCCCGAATTGACTAAACGGTGCGAAACCATCAGTGCAAAGTCCAAGACGGACATTCCTAGGCTCAGATGCAAAATCAGGATGTAGCCGGTCAAACTGTTTCCAAGCCTCCCCGTCACTTGGATGAGACATTGTTCCACTAACACGAGGGTTTTCATAATGCCAACGCATTTCGCCCGCGATGTGCTTTGTGGCATAAAAGCGTTGCAACCGTGGTCCTTATGGAAAATAAGTAAAGAACTTTTCGGGAACTCTTTTGCCATTTGCATTTTCTCTAATTTGTACCTATTCGTACCACATTTTCTGCACTTATCAAGGTGAGCGTCGTCCATCCAGAAAAGCATACATCCTACCGAGCAGGCATCTATCTTCTGATGGGGAAGTTGAAGAGCTTTAAGAACTTTTTGGTTTCGTAGTAGTTACGCGTCATAAGATTATTTTCAGGAATCATATCTCCGATATATGACGCAAAACCATCTACACATTTTTCAGCTAAGTTGAATTCACATTTTAAAGTGATCAACCTTGAAGCCGACTGTAGCAATGTCATACGACTTCCTACATAAAGAGGTTGTTCGGCATGTTTTAGCATTTGGAAAAAAGCTAATACATTAGGATTTGGAGATTCATCGACCACCTCGGCGTTTAGAGCATCTTCCCTAATTTGATCAATGCTATCGCGTAACGCATCTTCTACCATATCTCTATAAGGATTGTCGGAGTGCATTGATGAGCTTCCCTCTTCCTCAACGGAGAATTTCTCTCCGTGACACACACAATCGTAGTAATTATCACAAAACCCTCTCAAACCAAGGTGTTTCCGTACTTCTTGCTCAACTAAATACTTTGTATTCTTACACTTAGAACATGGACACCTAATTTCTCTATTCCTAACGTATTCGTCTTGTTGCTTAACATAGTTAATGAATTCATTAACACCAATTACGAAATCCTGCCTTATTTTTTTCCTAGAATCCAACCTTTCATACATCCATTTTCTTTCTAATCTCTTCATAGTAAATCTACATATTTTAACAAACAATAACAACAACTAATTAACAACAACAATTAAATAACAACAACTACGTATATATATATATATATATATATATATATATATATATATATATATATATATATATATAACAACAACTAACAACAAAAACTAGTTAACAACTTATTAACAACAACAACAACAATTAATTAACAACAACAATTAAATAACAACTACATATATATAACAACAACTAACAACAACAACAACAACAACAACAACAACTACAACTACAACTACAACTACAACTACAACTACAACTACCAACACCAACACCAACATACACCAACACCAA
The DNA here is from genome assembly GCA_029255685.2 of Silene conica. NCBI lineage: Eukaryota > Viridiplantae > Streptophyta > Magnoliopsida > Caryophyllales > Caryophyllaceae > Silene > Silene conica. The sequence continues at coordinate 61,607,714 of CM055311.2, read as the reverse complement.
CACCAACACCAACACCAACACCAACACCAACCTGCAAAAAAAAACAATTTACATATATTGGTCTGGGGTCCTTATCTCTCCAGCCTAAACCCATCTTTGAATCTTTCATACCATTAGTAAACACTCTTATATTTTCTTGATTGTAATGAGACAAAAATTGGGCAGCACTTCCCTATTGTTCTCCAAATACATTATATAGAATGTATTTGGAGAACAATAAGGAAGTGTTGCCCAATTTTTGTTTCATTACAATCAAGAAAATATAAGAGTGTTTACTACCTAAATGGCATGAAAGATTCAAAGACAGTCCCAAAACGGGGACTATTCAACAATTACACCTAATGTGTAATTATTGAACGGGTACTATTCAAGAATATTCTAAACAAATCAACAACACTAACAATCAACAACAATGCAAATTTTATATCAAAAATCAATCGTCCTAAACATCTTAACAACAATATGCGACGGATTTGGGACGGAATTAGCTACTAACCTAATATCACTAACCACCTAACAATACTAACTAAACTAATCAAATAACAATTAAACTAAACTAACTATTCCTAATAACAATAAAAAAACAATAATACGGAATTTGCGACGGAATTTGCGACGGATTAAACATAACTAATTAAGACGGTATATAAATAACGAAAGTTAGTATACATACATTAAGAGAAATGGAGAATGAAGAAGTAAGTGGCGGCGGCAAGGTGGCAGCGGTGTGGTGGTGGCGGCGGCGGTGAGGTGGAAGGGAGAAGGAGAAGGAGAAGGAGAGGAAGGAGGAAGGAAGGAAGGAGAAGGAGGGAGTGCTCCGGCGACGTGGCAGGGTGGCCGGCGGTGTCAGGGGTGGTGGGGTCGGGGGGTGGTGGCGTCGGGGGTGGTGGGTTGGGGTGGTTTGGGTGTTCGTCAAAATCGCACTTAGGGTTTTTAAGAGAAAAAATTGAAATCGATTTGGGGGAAAAAAGAAGACCCGCGGGGTCTGTATAAATTTTGTTTGCGACGGAATTTCCGTCGCAAATCTGGTTAAGGTCAAACTTTGACCAGCTTTGCGACGGAAATTCCGTCGCAAATTTTGACTTCTGCGACGGAATTTCCGTCGCAAAGCTGGTCATAGTTTGACCTTGACCAACTTTTGGTCAAGTCTGGTCAATGTGTTTGCGACGGAAATTCCGTCGCAAAAGTCAATATTTGCGACGGAATTTCCGTCGCAAACTTTCCCGCCATTTGACTTTCACTTCGCGTGTCTGGGAAATTTAGGTCCGTCGCAAATTCCGTCGCAAAATAAAAATCCGTCGCAAAATCCGTCCCAAACCCAAGTTTGCGACGGCTTTTCTGTCCGTCGCAAATTTTCCGTCGCAAAGGCAGCATTTTTTGTAGTGGCGGAGGGATAGGCCCCCTTTCGTCCCGAATTGCCAAACAACTTAAGGGATTTTCTTTTCCGGGGTGATAAGACCCCTAGGTTTCTGAAAAGGGCTGAAAATACCGAATCTTCAGCCCCTCCTTTCCCGGAAAGACTCATACCTTCGAAGGATCAGGTATCTTTTGACAAATTTAAAGACGTAATGCGTTCATTAAATGTTCAAGTTCCGTTTCTAGAATTAGTCCAATAGGTTCCTTCCTATCTTAAATTTATGAGGCAGCTTTTATCAAGAAAGAGGTCTTTAGATAAGGTTGAGTCAGTTGCCCTAACTGAAGAATCCTCCAGCTACTTATCGCATGTCATTGCCCCTCATAAGCTGGAGGATCCTGGTAGTTTTTCTGTCCCCTGCAATATAGGAACTTTCCCAGTGAAGAAGGCTTTATGCGACTTAGAAGCTAGTATAAGTTTCATGCCCCTAAATGTTGCCTTAAAACTAGGAATGACCGAATTTGCAGTAACCAGCATGACTGTCCAGATGGCAGATCGTACATCTATGGAACCCATAGGGGTGTTGGAAAACATCCCTGTGCGTATTGACAGGTTCTTTTTTCCAGTTGACTTCGTAGTTTTGGACATCCCAGAGGATGCCCATATACCTATAATACTAGGAAGACCTTCCTCCACACTGCGGGAGCCATCATAGATGTAGGCACTGGGACTTTGACTTTCAAAGTAGGAAAGCATTCCATCACATCTATGGCCTATCTTATAGGAAGAAAGATGTTATGACCCCCATCACTTGTAATGCTATCACTTCTGAAAAGAAGTATGAGGTCATCACTACTTCTCCTACTTTATTGCCTACTCCTGTATCTGTTTTTACACCTCCGCCCCAGATTGGGAGCAATATGGAGGATAGTTCTGTGGTGACTAGTGCAGGAATTGGTTTGGGGAAACCCGAAATAAAGGAAGTCATAGTGCAGAGAGGAGGAATGGGATGTTTGAGCTATCAAGAAGATGAAGACCCAGACGTTGTGGATCGGGAAGAGAAGAAAAAAAGGAGACAAGCTCAAGAGGAGAGGTCGTCGCATATGCTTTGCGACGGCGGAAAGAAGATGTGTTTTGCTACTCAAGCAAACACTGTGGAGACTACGGCGTGTCGTCAAAAACCGTGGTCGGATATATTCCGCATCTTTAGCGGATAGTTATTTCAAATTTCAGCTTTTAAGACAATTTACTTTTGTTGTGTAAAACTTTTTTATTTTTGTTTGCTCGTAGTCTTAGAACTTTTTCCGTTATGCTTGCATAGTTAAGACTTTAGACTTGTTTTTGGCATCTCGCACATCTGTTGGGCGCATATTTATTTCTTTCAGGTTGGACAAAGAAACGAAGACCGCTGTAACGCAGAGGGGTCGACCGACCAGATATACGGGTCGGTCGACCTGGTCGCTGTATTGCTAAAATTCCCGTAATCTGCAGGAGGGTTGGTCGACCTAATATATGGGTCGGTCGACCTACCTATCCGTCGCAGTCTCTTCGTTTCTTCCTCGGAAATCATGCAACCGTCTTTGGTACTTGAGTGGCACTGCTGGCCACCAAAACCTCCCAGCTTACGCTGGTTTGGAGAGGTTTTTCTCAGGCGCCTATTAATCCAGTGAGTTCTTTCCAGTTTTTCCTTAGTTTTTACTCTCTTTGCACCTTTTCTTTAATTTTCTGAAACCTTTACTTAGGCTAATGCACAATGGGGACATTGTGCGGTTTGGTTTGGGGAATGGTTTCGTGTCACATGCATTGCATTTTTTGTCACACGTTTATTTCATTTCTGTCTTGCATTGTTCTTTTCTTTATTTTCCTTACCTATACAAAAGAAAAATACAAAAAAATGAAAAAAAAAAATCAATTTCCAAAAAAATGCACGTTTAATTTAGCATATAGGTCGAGTCGGAACGAAAGTATTTCAAGGATGATTTTGCTATCTTACATGTTTATGCCTTTACCTTGCCTTGTCAACTTGTTTTAGTATGAGAGTCTTTTGCATATCTACGAGTTTTTGTCAAACTATCTGTATATCTTGAGACTTGACTTATACCTTGGCAACCTACTATACATTCTGAGTTTTAGAGCCTTATTCCTGGTTTCATTTTTAAACCAGTTGTCTAGGATGTGAGTAGTACTCCCCTTGGAACATGTTACATCAATATGCATAAACATGAACTTGAATTGCTATATACTTGTTTTACTATCTCGTTTTGTGAGTCTTGGTACTTGCATTTGGGATCCCTTTTCTCATATTTACCCATAAGCTTCACATAGCCAAAATTGCCTTTTTATTCCTCCAAAACTACATCCCATACTTAGCCTACCCTTCCAAGCTAGTATTTGTGGTCTTTGGTTTATTTTGAGGTATCTTGGTTTGTATGCTATCTTGAGCAAAAAAAGAGAACAGAAAGAAAGAAAAGAAAAGGAACAGAAAAATCCAGAAAAGGAGAAGAAAGAAAAGAAAAACGAAAAAAGTCAAAACGTACAGAAACAAAGTCGACCGAGCTCCTTAATGGGTCGGCCGACCCATTGACAGCATCAGAATGATAAAAAAAAAAAAATTTCGTTCCAAATTCCCTTTCTTTTATGTGTTATCACTCTCGTACTTCATTTAAAATATTTGGGAGTCCTTTCTTATATTTAATGTGAGAGTTGTGCTACAAAAGAGCACTTTCTTAATATCAAAAGTTGTGAAATTTGTTGTTGGGAACCGGTTTTACTAGCTTGGCTATTAACCCCACATATCCAAAAGCATCTTAACCACTTTGTACCTTTTATCTCACATATCTTTCATTACCTCAATTGCATGTATCCAAGTCACTTAATGGGTTTGTTTTACATAGTTGTAGAATTTCTGTTCATGTTAGATTGCAGGCGTGTTTTCATGGGTCGCAGTTAGGTGAGTGTCTTTACAGATTTACTTCTTTCTATCTTTTACATATACTCATCCTTTGCTTCATGAGTGTCTCGAGCGTGCCGCGAGAGTCCATGGTATAAGTCTCTATAGTTTCCAGTTTGCAAGTTTGACGACCTTACAACTCGTTTGCATAATTTAAATACTTTCTCATTTTGTACTTGGCATTGGTTTAGGCTTACATGTAAATTTCGCTCTGAGGTTGAAATCGTTCCATTAGTTAAGATCGAGTCTATTTCTTGCTTGAGGGCAAGCAAGGTTTGGTTTGGGGAATTTGATGCGTGTCTATTTTATGATGTTTTTCATGTATTTTTACACGCATTTGGTCGCTCATTTACTATGTTTTAGCCCTTATTTCCCAACAATCGTGTACTTTCGTATTTTTATGCACTTTTGCAGATTTATGCGGAAAAGGGACGATTTAGCACCAAATTCATGCCCTCAGGATTTTTGCATAATTAAGGAACGAAGGAAAGTCAGCTGGAGTCATTATTTAAGTACCAAAAGTCAAAACAAGAAGAACCGGAGAATTCCTACGCGGAAACGGTCGACCGACCTACTAAAAGGGTCGGCCGACCGGGCCTGAATTTTATGAAGTCCAGATTTTTCCTAAAGCCCAGATTCACCTAAGCCCGTAAAAGAGGTCGACCGACCCACTAAGTAGGTCGACCGACCTCAGCAAAGCCCAGAAGGAGTTTTCGGAAATAAAAGAGAAGTATGAAGTCTTTAGGAAACTCTAATTTTATACCCTATATAAGCTAATATTGTAATTAGAGTTAGATATCGAAGTTTTTACCATCAAGTTTATTATCAAGCCATAATCCAGTTCTTTCTATCATCTAGTTCTTAATTCTAGTTTTCAACCTTAGTTTGTTATCTTTCAATAATTCTCAAGAATTCAATAGAGTTTGTTCCTTTCTGCCTTAATTCCGATTCTGGTAATTACTCTTTTAATCTAGTTTTATTATTGTTCTTATTATTATTGCATTCGACTAAGATAGAATTCCCAAGCTTTATTGAATCTTGCATGCTTATGTTATTGTTTACCATGTTTTCCATGTTTATTCCCGTTTTCATCATTGTTTTAGTAATCATGCATAGCTAAATTTCATATGTTAGGATGTAGGGGATGAATATGCATAGGTAGTAGAATTCCGAGACCGACTTGTAGCAGAGCCGTGGTCGGCCGACTCAATTAATGGGTCGGTCGACCAAGGCGGTGGTCGGCCGACCGGAATAGCTGGTCGGTCGACCCACTCGCGTATGAATTATGTTTCGTCTTTCTTTGTTGACTATAATACCCTACAATGAGACTGAAAGGAGACTTGTAGGATGTTAGTAATGACCTACCCAAGATTGAGAGATACGGGAAGGGCATTGGTCTACACCTTAAGACGGCTAGGTTACTTAAGACTGAAAGGTATGTGACCTAGAATTTAGGAATCACCCTTATTGTTGACACCCAATAATTGTGAGACCTAGGAACTAATAGCATAGGCCGAAAGGAGCTATTAGGTACCATAGACCGAAAGGATATGTTACACCCCTTACGCGACTGCAATACATGTTGACCTTAGGATTTATATTACCTTAGCTATTTATTACCTCAAACATCCTAGCATCCCTTTTATTATATTTTATTCTCATCTTTTATTATTTTTTTGTTTTAATCTTTGCCTTAGACTTAGTAAACAACCAATCAACCCCCAAATTTGTTACCTTTAAACATTAACATCAAGCAATAAACACTCCCCACCTCTTTGTGGTTCGACCCTGACTTTCACTATCTATAGTTTAAGTTTAGGAATTATAAATTTTATCTTTGGTACCCTCAACGACGGGCATCACTCTCCTTTTGATACGATGTTTGTATTTTTCATTTAGGTTTGTTCTATTTTCGGTTAATCATGTTATTTTCATGAAAAAGTTTGATTCATTTTGGGGTTTTAGTAATAATAATAATACTGTAGAGATTGACATCTATTTTTCATTTGGGTTTGTTCTATTTTGGACTTTCATCATGTTATTTTCAGAACTCTGTTTTATCCAATCCTTTTATCCTTTTATTATTTATTTGGTTTTCAGGGGCTAGATTGATTAGGCTTTGATAGAAGGAGCTGATATATTGAAGTGGATCTCATCACAAGGTTTTGCAGAACGCGCACAATGGTTCAACTCAGAGGAAATACAAGCATATACGCCCACCTGACAAATTTGGAAGTTATGAACAATAACGAGAGACCTAAATTTAAAATAGCTTGTAATTGGCGATTATGACCGATAAGATTAAGTTAATCTGATAGATGTTCAATTCCTTTAGCACCATTATTACATGGTGTCAATCTTTTAAATTACTCTTATGATGATGAAAACTACAGTTTGTGTTAGAATTGAGCAATGAAATTGATAATGATCTTTTTAGCGAGGAATCGAACAACATCATAATATAAATTATCCAATTTCATATTCCAACTTAGCCACCAATAAAATTAGAATTATTTGTAAGGGATGACATATAACGTTGTGGGTGTGCGGTAAACTTGTCTAGGGTGAAAATGGTAGGGTCGAATGAGGAGTTGCAAGGGAAAGGAAACGACAAAGAAAATCCTGTTGATTTCCGCATGATTCTAAGTAAGGAGGAAATGAATGAAATGCGAAAGAGAAAAGAGGAGAAGAAGAATACTAGAAGCGGGGGAGGCTCGAGTGAAGGTGAATTGGCGAAGGAGACATGAAGAAAAATGAGAGACAATGAAAGGAGAAATTGATATGGTTTGCCACGTTTTGTTCAAAATGACGGGGAGACGGGGGATGAGAGATCTGATGGCCGATTTTTGCCGCCACTACCGGCCTTCAAACAAATTTATAAACCCGAATAAAAGTAGTACTTAGTTCAGGGTCGAACACGAAGATGGTGGGAAAGTTGTATAGTTACGTTCTAATTAAAGCTAGAGTCGGGGTAATAGGTTTCTGATTGAGATAACTAACAACTAGGGATAAAAGAAAGCAAATAAATCGAGATGAAATTGATGATAAAGAGGACTAGGGTGTCGGGGGTCACCTAGGTAAGTCGGTAGCCAAACGTAGGGCAACGGACTTGTGTCACTTCTATGGTAAGTCTAGGGTCGTCTCTTCTCTCGAGTCGACTACCCTTAGGTCAAGACTAGTCCTAGCTTTCGCTACAAACCAAGATAACCTAACACACAAACATGCTCATGAAACCCAAGACTATCGTCTAAAGCAAACAAAGCGAAGACGAACACCCAACCGTCGTTGAGGCATTTCGTCAAACACGTAACATGCAAGATGTGAAAACTCCACCAAAGAAGCAAACAAGACTTACCCTAAGCATTTTTCATGGCTACTAACTACCCAAGCAACCCCCTAACCCTAGCAAAAGGACTACTCACTCATGACTAAAGAAAACATGTAAATAATTGATGGGTAAATGATAAACATGTTGGATTATGGTAAAAACAAGCAAATGAACAAAAGAAACTTAAAGAAATGAAATAACTAAGTAAGGATTAGGAAGATTATACCATTAACTAAGGAAAAGGAAAGAACTTGGATAACAAGATGAAGAATTCTTTCAAACCCTTCAAATTACAACCCAAAAATATCTTTTAACAATGCCCAAGAACAAAACTAAGGAGATTACTAAAGAAGGATTAACTAGATTAAAAGATTAAACTAAAATCTAAGAAGGATTAAGTATTTTTAGAGAGTTTTTGTGACTAAGTATGAGTGAATGAAACAGTAGAAAACCCTAAGAATTGCGTAAAAAGTAACGTATAATAAAATGATACAAGTGCGGGTTTATATAGTGCGCGAAATTCTGAAAAGTGATTCCCAGCCGGTCAACCGGCTGCCGGTGGTGGACCGGCTGAGAGTCCAAATGGTAACTTCTGAAAGTTTTTCTTCCTTTCTTCAACTTGAGCTTGATCCTCAGCCGACCGACCGGCTGCCGGTCGGGCACCGGCTGGGAGGCCTTTCTTGATAATCTGACTTTTTTTCTTCATTTTTCAACTTGTACAGGTCCCCTCAGCCGGTGGACCGGCTGCCGGTTGTCCACCGGCTGGGAGCCCTTTTTCAGTAATCTGCCAAAAATGCATTTTTTTTCAACTTACGAAATTTGGCTAAGTATGGAAAAGCATCCCCAACCGGCTGCCGGTTGGCCACCGGCTGGGACACCTTTCTCTTGAAACTGTAAACTTCACTCTTTTTTCTCAAGAAGTCAAGTCAAGGTCCCCAGCCGGCCTACCGGCCGCCGGCTGGGAACCGGCTGGGAGGCCCTGGGGGGTTATCTTGCTACTTCCTTCATATTTCTCCATAATTCGTTCCAAAATTGCCTCGTTTGCTCCCGTTTCTTCGCCCCCGCCGTGATACCTACAAAATGTGAAACAAATAGGAATAGACGAGGTAACAGGCGTAAAAACGAGCAAAGGCACGCAAAACGAGGTCATATCGGGACCGAAAATGAAGAATAAACAACAAAAATAATGACCAAAATGGAGCTCATCAGGATTCCCCACACTTAAACCTTACTCGTCCTCGAGCAAGAGATCAAGTAACTATATAACCTTTATTAGAAACAAAGAAACAAACTAACTAAGCTAACTAGAAGCCGAATCGGGTTTAGCTACACCCGTAGCCCTTTCAACTCACAATTTGACATTCATGAGGAAGAATGCCCTATTGCAAGGCAAGTAAGGTCTTGCTACAAAACTTTTGATGCCAACAAGTAAAAACATAACACGTATAGACAAGCAACATGCATCGGAAAAAGGAAAAGACAACCGCTTGCCTCATTCAAGCGGGGTTTTGAAAAAACTAAACAAGAGAGGTCTATAGCGGAGGATGCCGACTCAAAGTCTAACCACGGTGTCAAACCCCTAAATCAAGCTCAAGCAACCAAAAATGACATCACCAAAGACCAAGAAACTAATTCAAGGCGGGCAAACGGAAGTACTAAGCTATACTTCCAAGAATGACACGACACACACATGATTCGACTCAATGCAAGACCCATAACCGATAAAAGGACCCTAAGTACCGACTCTCACGGGTGATACTCAACACACAAGGAAAGAAAAGGGGGGCGATTTTTGTGACAAAAAGTAACCAAAATCACTCACCTACCTCAACTTGCGAAGCATGCCCGCAATCTAGAATGGTACTCCATCCAAAAATCCATGAGAAATGCAAATGCACATGATGAGAACAACAACAAGGATACAACGGGGCTTGGGTTGGGTGAAAATGGTTTGGTGCAAGCACCGTTCTAGGATTTGAGGCTCAAAAACAAGAATGATTGCCATAATCAACACAACTCCTTATTACAACAACTAAGCAACGTCTATGCCCTAACTTTGGCTTTTACAAAACCAAGCAAAAATTGCATAAACCCCAACTTACTTTGGAAAAATCGGACCCATCACAACCTTAAACAAAGTGGTCATTATTAGAAACACCGAACAACGTCTACACCCTAACATACGACTTGAAAATCAAATAAAATGCAAAAATTGTGTAAACCCGGCATGCGTGCAAAAACATCAAAAGACCACATTATTGTAGCAACGGCTTTTTTTATGTCCCCTTGATGGAAGGGACTTGTTGCTAGCCTTTTTCTCTTTCAAAACACATATGTAAATTTTTCTTTTTGGATTTTTCAAAACTTTTTCAACTTTTTCTTTGATTTTCTATTTTTTTCTTTTTCTAAACACCAACCAAACACCAAATACTGACCACAACGGAAGAGTGCACCAACCAACATCTAAATTCCCGACTCTACCACTAACAAAGTACCACAAAAGCAACCATCTTGATCAAGGAAGGATGTTTTTGGGATGTAGTTCATCTAGTAGCTTAGGCCAAATGAAAAGGTTAAGGCTCAAAGTGGTTAAATAAAAGGGGAATAAGATGCAAGGGTCAAAACCAGGCTAGTTTGGCAAATGTGAAGCTGATTTATTTGGAACAAAAGTTGTCTCACATGCACATGAACATTAATCACGGAAATAAGTAATGAGCGTCATTCTTATGCGTATAGACATAACATACCACGTAAGGAGGACTACTCACAATCCTAAACTGAGTCGGTTTGATGGACCGACTATAAAGGAGGCTCTATCCTCACATTTGAGTAGCTAATGTCGATCCTAGGTCGAGTCAAGGTCTAACACGGTCTCACAAGGTGGTCGAAACTTGGTCATTAAGCCTAGACTTCCGGGTCCTTGCAAGCAAGAACCCTAACAAGGTAACATCAAACGGTGCAAGCTATTAGGAGGGGTAAGACACAAGCAAGACACATACCATCATTGGCGGCATATATCCTCCACTATTCAACCTCCTATGCATATTTACAAACAAAAGCAAAACGGAAAAACCGACTAACACATATTCACAAAACTATGAAAAAGAAAAGGCATGTGAAACAAAAGCAAACTAACAACAAACACAACAAACATGCAACAACAAGAAGGCTAAACTAATAGCACAACAACCAAAAGTTCCCCAAAGGAACATCCAAGGCACAAAAATCCCATTCTCCTTCATGATATCAACATAAAAAGAAAGTGGGAGGGGGAGAAAGAAGGAGGAAAGAGTATACCAAGCATCTTCATCCTCCTAATACCTTGGGTTGCCGTCACATCTGCCACTTGTTAGTCCAACAAACATATATATATATACAAGGCAAACAAATAACAAAAACAAAGGAAAGGAAGAACATATTTTTTGAAATTTTTGAAATTTTTCGATTTTTTTGGTATTTTTGAAGTTTTTTCATAATTACAAAAGTAATTAAATATTCACAAAGTGGATATTTTCCCTCCCCACACTTATGATTTACATTGTCCTCAATGGAACAAAGTGCAAGGGGGAAATGAAGAAAAAGAACGAAAACAACATGTTTTTGGCTTTTTTGAAATTTTTGAGAAAATAAAAACTTGTTTTTGTATTTTTGAAATAAGCGGTTATTCCTCCCCACACTTATTTATGTGCATAATGTGAGGAGGAAAACCGGAAAATAAAGAACATGTTTTTGAAGGTTTTTTGGTTTTTCAATTTTTTTGGATTTTTGATTTTTATGAAAGCAATAAAAACAAAAAGAAACAAAAGAAATGAAAAACTAAAAACTAAACTAAATGCAAACTAGATGCTCTAATCTACATGTATGCAAACTACATGTGACAATATGATACAAAACGTAAATCTAATGCATCTAAATGAATGCAACTATATGCAACTAAACTAATGATGTGGAAAGATGAATTGAAAACTAAAACAATCTAACTAAACTAACTAACTATTCTAAATGCATGCTAAAAAGGAAAATGCAAACTAAAGTGAAATTTGGATTGAGGGAGTTACTTGCTTTGGATTTTTCAAGGGGGAGCATAGCCATCACCTACCACCTCCAAAGGTGGTCACTGATCAAAATGATCCTCGGACTCAAAACCTTCTCCATTTCTATTGCCATCATCATCTTCATTGCCATCAATCGCCATGTAGTCGCCCGGGTTGAGCATTACATCTCGGAAGGGGGAGGCATGTGAGCCACTAGCTCCCGGATCACCAAACCTACCACGGGAGGATGAATGTGTAACACCCCCATTTATTTAAGGGTCTGGACTAGGACTCCTCAGATAAATAAAGGTGTTACCATCTCGGTTTCCCGAGGCAGTATATACAAAGGAAGATAAACAGTACTTTAAATTTAATTTAAACTCAAAACATATCCTTACATATCCAAATTATAAAACTGTTCTGATCAAAAATAAAAGTACAACTCATAGACTGCTATCATATGGTCTAGACTCTAGGCAGGTCCGGGTCCATGCTTCTCCCTTCCCTAAGCTCCCATAGTCTTTATACTTGTCAATCTGCTCCCCAATAAATTGGTTCATCACAGGTGATCACGAATACACAGGGTCAACCACGAGGTTGAGTAGAGAAAAACTATAAACAAACCACATTACTATAAATAGCAAATCAATCATCTCCACTCCGAATCACAAGACCCATCATCTCCGCACCAATCACAAGACCCATTATCTCCACACCAATCACAAGACCCATTATCTCCGCACCAATCACAAGACCCATTATCTCCGCACCAATCACAAGACCCATTATCTCCGCGCCTCATCGTTATCACAGTATGATATAAATGCACATTATAAAGATCACATGATAATATATAACAAACATGCTTGATATCAATTATGAACGATTTACACATCATCATATATCAGTAGTTTCCCCTACCTGAAATAGCAAGTAATGTAGATGCGTCCGGCTCGTCAGAAGTGTTCCACACGAAACTTGCTACCTAAACATGTATATGTAACGAAATAAAACTTTCCCCAAACCCCTTAACGGTCATACTTACTATAAATAGTAACCTTCCTAAAATGAAAAGTTTCCGAAAATAGAAATGTTCTCAATATAGTAACTTAGTTTGAATTTCAAATTGTTCTAAGTATACATTAAATACCCATTTAAAAGCTTCCCAAAATAATTCCCACAACATATAAATAAAATCTTTACCCTTAATAACTTTAATACCATAAAGACAAACATAAAAAAAACAATAATAATAATAGTAATAATAACACCCAAAAAAAACGACCCAACAACCCAACTCGACACACGGTTTTAACTCCACCAACACCACCGCGTCCAACCCCTAAATCACGCCGACAACCACCAGCGACCACCCCCACTATAGCCACTCCACCACGAATCACCACCAGGAGGGTCGACTCCCTCCGGCGAGGTGGACCAGGGACTCAAACCTCCCTGATTCCTCACCCTTATCCCGCAACTCACCTAAACAGCCCTGCCGTGCCACCATTTTCACTCTACCGGACCACCTAAGACCACCACCAAAAACACCCCTGCCCCTGAACCAACAGACTGTGGTGGTACCACCGCGCCGACCTCCCCCTAGTCATCGGTGGTATCACCCCCAAACGAAACTACACAACACGAAACCAGAAGATTAACACTCGCTCCCTGCTCCCTTCCAGAACCACCGTGAAGACAACCCCTATGACCGCCACTCAACACCCTCCTGACCACCACGACAACCACTAGTCTAACCCCCTGACTCTCCCACGACAAGTACCACAACTCATGGATTCTTCTTCCGTCACAACCAGAGATAACGAATGCAACAACCAACCCATAACCCGACATCCAATTTTTGTCTGCTGCCACCAGGGGTGATAAACACCCCTGTCGACACCACCTGCGACACTTACCTCCACCGTGACTAACTCCCTGACCAACCCCCAGACACTGGCAACATAACAACATAAAACGGACCCAAACCCGACACTCAACCCTTATCGAAATAGTATCAAAACATAGGTACATCTGAACAGAATTACAAACGAATTAACACTGACCGCGCATACCTGTTTTCCGACCTAATTCGAAGGGTTTAGGCAGGCTCTAACCACCGTGGGGATCTGACCTTCTTGGAGTATGGTGTCGGCTGAGTAGATTAGGGTAGGGTTAGGGTTTGGAGATGGATCAGAAGTGAGTCGATTCCTTACTTATAAGGCGGCAGGAACTAAGGTAGTGAGGTCTGCTTGTGTTCAAAACACAGGTGTGGGCTGTTTACACGAATATCGAGGCCCATGGCCGTGCTACACTAGGTCCAAGGTTCGAACCTCATAAACAACCTACTACCAATATTATGCTAAGGTGGATAGATCCCCCTTTCGAGCCCCACAGACGACCATGACACCCCTCACAAAACGAGTACAAGCAACCTAGTGCAACCAAATATAAAACCAACGCTAAATGCATCGCTTAGTCATGTAAACACTTTATACGATGCAGATAATATCGTAGCTAAAATCGGAGTATTACAGAATGCCTCGGAGGGCCCGAATCCGCATTTCCCCGGAAATTGGGGGGAAAGATCGGGTTAGAGAAATAACCCGGGGCAACATTGATCTCCCCGAAAAAACGCCCCTCTGGAGGCACATATCCCATCTCGGGAGGCATGTAGTAAGACGGGCGACCACCGTCCTCATGATGAAGTCCCTGGCGGACAGACTGGTCATAGCTGGGGAATTGCCCATAGGCCTGATCGTGGTATATGTAATGAAGCCTATAGGGTCAAATCCCTATGTCGCTCATCCGCCAATGCTTGGCGCTCGTCTGCAAGGTCTGCCGCCTTCTTCATGCCCAAATCAACCCGGGCCATGAAGTCAACGAGGTCCTGAGGCATGGTAAAAGACTGAGTAGATGGACCGGAGCCGGAGGTAGATCCCTGGAAGTATGATGGACCACTCTGGAAAGGGGGCATGGTAACGGAGGGCTGCTGAAACTGCTCAAACGGGAGGTCAGATGTGGTGGTACCGGTCCTATCTCAGGCATATACTCTCGGAGCACGCTGATCGGGAGGGAGCTCATCGGGGTCCACCTCAATATCAAGGAGGTATGAGGTCTTCCCTGGCACAACTCTCATCCTCTCGGTGTTAGGAAAGGGGCACCGAATTTCTGAATTTATTATCCACGCGAATCTGCCAATACTCATTACGATCGTTGGGGTTATACTTTATCCACCCCAAAGCCTCCTGTAAGTATCGGCGAGATAACACGTTCTCACCCTGAATGTAGTCTACCGTAAAGTGCCGATGACAAAGGTCGTTGGCTATCAAGGTGACTATCCCCCCAACACATATAGGGGTAGTAAGCTGAGGTTGGGTTGCCAACCTACTCAAATGAAGCGTCATGTGGTGAGCAATATTAAGCTTCGGGCCACTAACCAAATAACACCCCAAAATCTCGAGCTCCATAGTAGTAAAGTTGTGAGGCTCATCCCTTGAAAAGACGGCCCACCCCATAAACCTATGCCAAATCCTAATCGATGCCAAATGCACCCTATTAGCCGGTTTCTTCTTGGTCCTATCACTTACTAAACCGGTTATAGCAGTCCAAATAGCCTCCGTATCAAAACCCTCCGGAGGCTTAATAGGCAACTTTCCATTGAGCCCAAAGATTAATGCAAAATTTTCCAATGTAAGACGGTGCTCCCTATTCATCAAGCGAAATTCCAAAAAGGCAACCTTCCCTAAATTCCGGTTTTTAGTAACTACAAGGGAGCTCAAAAACTCCCAAGTCAATCTAGGGGAAGTGTGAACCGGTCTAGTTTCATACAATGTCTTCATCCCCAAACCATCAAACAAATCCGCAGTAATTTTCTCAATCCCAATTTCCCTGAAACCTGCCCTATCAATGAACCTAGTCGGATGAAGGGGGCGATGCTTAAAGTAAGTGAAATTACCTTTTTGTTGAATGGAAGCAAATTGGAGTCCGGGAAAGCTAGGATCCGGACCAATGTTGCTGCTATCAATTACATTCCGCACTTCTTGCTCCACAATCGGGTCATGCCTTGATTTCGATCTCCTTTCCGTTCTTCCTGACATGGTTAGTTTGAGGTGATTTGATGAGGGAATGAAGGGGGTTTTGATTTAGGAGAGTTTTGATGGGTTTTTGAAGGTAAGGGATGTGAGGGAGATAAGGAAATAAGGAAGAAAGAATAATAAATGAAGAGAAATGAGGAAAAAATGAAGGTAGTCGAGTATTTTAAATTCCGCGACAGACGCCTCTCAGCCGGTTTGGGACCGGCGGCCGGCCGACCGGCTGAGAGTTAGGGTTTGGTTTTTTGATTTTTCGAAAAAATTTTAAGATACTTGATTCTGAGCAGGCGGACCGGCTGCCGGCCGACCGACTCAAATTCCGTCTTCAACTCCTCCTCAACCGCTCTTCTTCAACTTTCTTCACTCACAAAAACACCCAGCCGGCGGACCTGCTGCCGGCCAACCGGCTGGGGAACCTTCTTCACCTTCTTTCACTTCAAGCTTGGTTCACATCTCGTGATTCTCAGCCGGTGGACCGGCTGCCGGCCTACCGGCTGGGAATCAAGATTCATTAGATTTTTCGCTTTTTTTGAACAAGTACTTCGTCTTTGAGCCGGTTGACCGGCTGCCGGTTAGGTGCAGGCTGGGAGTGCAAATTCTGAAATCTGTCCAAATAAACTATCAAAAACAGAAATGTGCCCAGGTGCTCTCAGCCGGTATGGTACCGTCGGCCGGTAGGCCGGCTGGGAGTACCTGTACACAATTTCGAGAAACAATTTACTTGAACATAAAAATCGACTTTGCCAACAACGGTTTTGCCTATTATCCTCCGACTATACTCAAGAATTACCCACAAACAAGCAAACCACATTTCCAATCTCTCATGCAAGCTAAAAATGAAACTAAGAATCGAACTAACAATTAAACTAATATGCAAACTACATGAAAGAGAGAAAACTAATAGTTACAACCGGTGGTTATTAAGTGACTCCACCAAACCTTCCATGAACAATCTTCTTTTGAAATCAATCCTCCTCAGGGAGTGGGTCCCCGAGGTCAATCACTTCTACGGTACCTTTGGAATCTCCTTGGTAGTAACGCTTTATCCGATGTCCGTTGACTTTGAAGGTGCCACCGCCTTCACTCCAAAGTTCAAAGGTCCCATGAGGTGAAATAACCATTACTTTGAAGGGCCCGGACCATCGTGATATAAGTTTTCCCGAAAAATTCTTGACTCTTGAATTGAAAAGGAGAACAAGGTCTCCTATGCTCACATTCTTCTTCATTAACTTGGCATCATGCCACTTCTTCGTTTGCTCTTTATAGAGTTTTGAACTCTCATATGCCTCATATCTAAGCTCCTCAAGCTCACTCATTTGCAGTTATCTTTTCTCCCCGGCCATATCTAAGTCGAAATTCATCTCCTTCAAGGCCCACCAAGCCTTGTGCTCAAGCTCCACCGGTAGGTGGCATGCTTTCCCGTACACAAGCTTGTAGGGAGTCATTCCTATAGGCGTCTTGTAAGCCGTCCTCAAAGCCCATAGCGCATCATTCAACTTTTGGGACCAATATTTCCGGTTCTTTTGCACCACCTTCTCCAAGATAGCCTTGATTTGACGATTTGTAACCTCCACTTGCCCACTAGTTTGAGGGTGGTAGGCAAGTGCTACCTTGTGGGTCACTCCATAAGAGGCTAGAAGGGCTTTGAATGTATGTTTCCGGAAGTGAGAACCTCCATCACTAATCACAATTCGGGGTACACCGAAACGGGGAAAGATTATGGTCTTGAAGAGCTTTACCACTACCTTGGAGTCATTGGTGGGGGAGGCAACCACTTCTATCCATTTCGAGACATAGTCCACGGCTACCAAGATGTATTCATTCCCGCATGAATTGGGGAAAGGTCCCATAATGTAAAACCCCTCGCGAAAGCGGAAATATAAAACATACAAAATACTAAAAATGCAGCGGAATTAAAACTTTTTTTTAAAAGATAAACAACATGCGAGAAGTCTTAAACTGAAACGGAAACTGAAACTGAAGTAAAACCAAAATAGATAAGTAACAGTTCTAAGTATCAAAACAAATATGTACATCAGCCTGGGATGGAACATCCCTACAGGCACCAAAACAACTGTAGCAAAAGTCTAAGAGTCTAGCTAGGCGATATAAAGGTAAGTCATATGATGACGACAGGATCATCACTCGCTAGCCCTCTCGTAACCCCGCTCCAACCTGCATGTACCTACATACATGAAAACATGTACGCCACAATCAGTGGGGAGTGACTAGAGTTCTCCTAGCCACCTTTTGTGACAACACGTAACATATAAAGCAATACAGAATACTCCAACATATATCAACATGTGAAGCATAAACATCTCATCAACTGATCTCATACTATCATGCAAACTCTAGTGCACGGCTCTCAACCAACTTCATAAACCGTTAGGAAGGAGAGCCGGTTTCCCTACTGGTTACCCAGTCGGGGGGTCTTTCAATCCAACTATTTATGAAACCGAACTAAGAGTCATCCAATGCCTTGGATGATCAAACCACAACTTAACAACAATCATATACTCATCATTATCAATATCTATATCTGACACATACCAACTCAAGGCAAGCAGATAAATTCAGCAAGTAAAAGGTTCAGCGGTCAACTTAAGACATAACCTAATACCAAATCATTCAGCAAGTGTAAAGGTTCAGCGGTCAACTTAAGACATAACCTAAACACCAAAACATTCAGCAAGCAAGGACTCAGAGGCCAACTTAAGGCATGGACCTGCCAATCAGCAAGACACTAGACTCAGCGGCCAACTTAAGGCATAGACTAGCATCCAAAAGTAAAGGACTCAGAGGCCAGCTTAAGGCATGTCCCTTCACCACATCACAAGGTACTAAACTCAGAGGCCAGCTTAAGGCATGTTCTAGCACCAAACATCTGCACTCCGGGCAAGGTGTCAGTTCCTTAGCTACCCCGTTGTGCAACTGCTCTACTCGTCAGACTCAGAGGCCAACTTAAGGCATGTTCCAACGCGATCACAATCATACATGTCTGGACTCAGAGGCCAGCTTAAGGCATGTCCCAGACACGACAAACATACACATATAGGGCTTAGAGGCCAGCTTAAGGCATATCCCCATATATGACAAATAACTCACGTATTAAGTTCAGAGGCCAGCTTAAGGCATAACTTAATACGCATCAATACAATATCAACCACAGTCTATGAACTAATCTATAGTTCTACTTTTCTTAACTTCTAATCAACACTTAATTGACCCCGGGAACTAAGTTGAGGGAGAGCCGGTTTCCCTTTCGGTTACCTGACCGGGGGGTCTCTATCCTCACTCCATTCCCGAACCCAATATAGTGTCGCCCATCCTCCGGGGATCTCAAATACATATCAAAGATACACAAAACGAGTTTCAATCAAAACCGATCAATCGTTTGAAAGTTATACGCGAATTACAACAAAACAGCTCGCAGGGATCCCCAGCCGGTCGGCAGGCAGTCGGTCGGCCGGCTGGTGATCCACCCAGCCTTCTTTCTTTTTAAAACCGAGAACAACAAAAAGGGACTCCCAGCCGGTCGGCCGGCTGGGAACCCAGTCCCTTAGCCTATACAATACGCAAACCAACCCCACATGTACTCCCAGCCGGCTGGCAGGCGGCCGGTCTGCCGGCTGGGCTCCCCTCTTCCTATAGTTTTCGCAAAACACAAACGACACAAGGAGACTACCAGCCGATCGGCAGGCAGCCGGTCGGCCGGCTGGCAGTCCCAAGCCAATTTTTCCTCAGAATACGAAAAACACAAAGAAGCGCTCCCGGCCGGTCGACCGGCGGCCGGTCGGTCGACCGGCTCAGAGAGCCTGATACGAAAAACGCGACTTTCAGCCTAATTGAAAACATCGCAAATCGACATACAAACTTCAATATTCGCTACAAGTAAGATTTATCCAACATCATGAATCATCTAAACTCATTATCTATCAGCAAACAAATCCCATAACAATCCTCAAACGATTATATCAAGTATCCGTCTTAACTTGTGAAAAACTGAAAATAAGCTTAAGAACATAAAACAACATCACCAAGCATGAATTCTTCACATAAGAACAATCCTAAACATGATACTAAGTCCATTGATCATTAAACATTAACAAAAATCAGAAACTAACATAAGAACACATCAAAACTTGCTAATATTCACATTAAGGCCGAGTTTCTCATTATCGTCACCTTTACTTAGCGAAACCTTCAAGATCTTGTTCAATAATCATCAAGTCCACTTCCGGGCTAACACAAACACCGCCTAAAACAACAAAACATCACAACTATCACGAATTTCGAATTAATTCAAACAGGCCGAAATTTCGACTGTCATAAAATGCAAGATTGATTACCTTAAAACGACGGGCTCGAGACAAGGAATCCGTGGCCGCGAAAATCGTCTCAATCGGATAAGAAACGAAGATTCTATGAGCATTTTAAGATTGAAGGAGAAATTTATAAAAATGGTGTTTGTTGTTGTTAGCAAGATCTGAAAATTGAAATGAAGGAGTGAGGTAGAAGATGGTGGGGTTAGGGTTTTGTGAGGAAAAAGAGGGAAAATGGGTCCATTAACAAGTTAGGCCCATAAGACAAGTTTTAAGACGGTTTAAGCTAAAAGCAACGACTTAAGGTAACTATAAACTTAAGACGATATAAATATTTCTGGAATATGAAATTAAATGGCTAAGACGCAAATTACGCAATTAAATGAAATCTTATTTAAATCCTTTAAAAGTACTCTCACATAAATTCATCAGTTATTTAAATGGAATCCCAAAATTTACGAAATATAAATTATTTCTCGAGCTTGAACTTAAAACCTTTAAATATTGTTTACGAAAATGCGGGATGTTACAATCACCCCATCTTTCAAAAAGTTTCGTCCTCGAAACTTGAAGACAGAAATAAGTACTAAAACAGCTCTAACTTTCGAAATGAACCACACGGGTCATGACAACCCAAAACTTTACTTTTCGAAAAGGTTTCAAGAAGAAAAGATTTCAAGGCACAAGTCTTGTCAATGGATATTGGGATTCTCGTTACGTATTCAAGAGTCCGACATTCCAAATCTGAGACAAGTCCCAAAGTTAAATCATTAAAAGTTCAAAATCACGATCGATCCGGTGTTGATAAGCACAGTACGGGTTATCAGACGTCTCCAATAACGAGTTCAGATGACAAATCAACGCTGAGATCAATCCAAATTGCAATAAATTAGTTCTTTCAAAATCGACTTTCCCACAATAACCCTTATTTTGATTCTACAAGCGAGTAAAATTGCAACAACGGTAAACAAGCCACTTTCCCTAAAAGAGGGAGCAGTTTCAAATTCTCGAAACAATTAAGATTTTTCAAAAACTACAAACTTTCAGAGTTAAAAATGGGAAACAAATTTCAAAAACAGTCACCGGGATCGCAGAAACGATCATAGAGATTACCATCGACGCGAAGAATGGTGAGTTTCCAGTTTCACAGCTGACAGAACACACGAGGAAGGATCGAAGGAATGAAACAACCAGGTTAGAGGCCAAGGAAAACGGTAACTCTTACCAAACATGGGTACACTAACCGCTCAATCCATAAACAAAACATCGTTACAACGATTTCTAGTATATCCCAAGAAGGGCGATTTCAGTAGTCTCTAGACTCACAATGGTTTCACGATCCCTCTTACTATCATCTCATCCACAGAACAAGGTATTCCTCAACAAGAAGGTTTCCAAAACTCTCACTCAGTTCACACTAAAATCCGTTCAACCACGGTTAAGGATCTCTCACTCAAGGTGGAAGCCTAATACACATACTTCAGACCAAGGTCCACGCACTTTCAGCACTTCAACCAGAATTCTATTACCATGACACCGAACCTCGAAAACCAAAATATGGCATTCATCATCCTATAACCTTAACTTTTAACAGTTCGATCCTAGCTAACCTATTCCACAAGGTCCGACATCCTAAATTCCCAAATTTTATTACCACAATGATCATTCAAATCAAGACCTTACTAAGGTAACAACTCTTAAATCCTCTTGTTTCCGACCACTTACCAACAATCTACATCCCAAGAAAAGTTCCAAGGAAGTAACCACTTTCACTCCTACCGTTCCCATAAGTTTTAGTTATTCACATTCCTAACTTCCCGAACGATATTCATGAACACTTATAATAAGTTGCAAATCTCTACACTATGATTACCACAAACATCAATGGTTACCCATCAATCATTATTGGAGTATTATTAAGCCAACATGCTTCCAATCATAAACGATCCACCTATCAGTGGTGCATTTTCCAATCCCAATAAGCGCTCCAATAGGTAAACGTTGAGGTTCCATAAGTAACTTAAGGTCAACACTCAGTCAGCTCCATAAGTCTACTTGTAAATGTCTCAACATTCTCACACCGTTACCAATAACTCTCGTTCCTCAAGTATGTGGTCCTTTCTACATTACCAAAATTTCCTCAAGATTAAGTAGCACTAACTTAACTAATTCATCAATTTAACCACATCATCATCATCTTAAGCATGTACCTCCAAAATAACCTAAGACTCCAAGTATCGTATTTAAATCCTCAAATGGTACTTCCAAATTCACAATCACCACGTACATCTAGCCATCTAACACGAAGCTTTCAAGACGACACACTATCCAATATCACCCAATTATTAGTATCACAACTCTCTCAACCAAACTTTGACAACGCAAAACCAAGCACTCCTCAAGGCATGTATCTCTACCCCAAGAACAGGTCGATCTCACGACTATTCTGATCTAAATGAAAAGGAACAAGTCTCACAGAAGAGGAGATGAGATGCGAACTTCAGGGATAAACACGACACAGGTCTCGAGAGAGACAAACGGAAGACGGCTCAAGGGACAACAAGATGACAAGGTAAGGAACTTTAGGCTATGGACTCCAATAAAATTGAAGCCAAGATCAGAAGGAGAAGCAAAGGAGAGAAGCGATATGAAAGAAACGATTATGGGAATCTCCCAAGGTGCAGGTCTCTCACTATTCTCATGGGGTGCTCCCTTCTTACTTCCCAAATCAGGTCATCCAATTATCGGTTCTCGCAAACAATTCCTCCAATGATTTATATACCCTAATCTTTCAAACTTTAAACGGTATCATCATTACAACTACCTATTCCTAAAAGTTTGAGATGTCTCATCTCTACTAGTCCCTCAAATGACAATTCAATTATATTTTCAGGTCATCACCCTTATATGCTATATCCACTTTACTTACCTCACTGTCCACAAGTTAACAATTTTTAACCATCAAGTTCCTGAACTTCCATCTCACAATAAAGTACTTCATTTCATCCACATACTGGCGGTGCAACCTCAAATTTCTCTTAAGTTTTTCAATAAATAAACGCTAAGATTTATTAAGCAACCTAAGGTCACATAGTGATTCACTTCCTCTAAGCTTAAGTCGACCTCTTCGAGTATTCCACTATTAGAAAATGATTCGTATTCCTCAACAACGAGCCTTTCCTAGCTCAATCACTCACCTAAGTCAAGTGATACTAACTCACTTCACTCATCCACTCATCATCCTTAGCATCTTAAGCCTATTCTTCTAGGTCGCTCTATATCCTCAAGTATCTTATCTAACTCCTTAAACGGTACTCTTCAATCCACATATTTTCACAATCTAAGTATGGTTCTCAAGATTAAGCTCCACAAAAGACTACGTATACAAATCACCCTTCAAACAAGCATCCTATCACTCACTTTCATTCTTCCAATTGGATAGACACTAGACCCTTGGATCACCAAAACATGTCTCTCGATACCTCTTAAGTTATTCCTCAAATAACAATATTTCACATAACACAGCTTACGGTTATCCTAAGACTAGTTCCTCCAAATCCAATAAAAGGGAAGATTACTTAGAGGGCACCTTAAGAAAGCAAGCAACAAGGTTAAGCTGAAAGACATGAAGATCTGTTCAAGTGAGATAGACAAATATTCTAAAAGAAGGATGTGCATCCGGAGTTATCAAAGAAGGTGGTGCACAAAGAAAGAGGAGTATCTTCAAGGCTTAGAAGCATTCTTGTAACACCCCAAGAGTATGAGAGGAAAGTTGTCCCACATCGGTAGAATGTGAAGCTTGTGATATGTTTATAATAGCTTCCACCCACCACTTAGTAACAAGGCCTTGTGCTTTTGGGCTTAAGTGAGGACAATTAATGGGCCCAAAAGTGCGCACCCATCTTATTGGGTTTGTGTTACGACGGTGGCGGGTCGGGTTGTTACAAATGGTATCAGAGCGACCCTGCGACCGTGTGGTGAGCCTGTGGCCGGGAGTACTCGGGTCACACACCTAGCGGGGGAGGATTCTGGCCCTGGTTGTGGTCAAGTTTGAGGCACAACGAGGACGTTGTGTTCTTTAAGTGGGGGAGTTTGTAACACCCCAAGAGTATGAGAGGAAAGTTGTCCCACATCGGTAGAATGTGAAGCTTGTGATATGTTTATAATAGCTTCCACCCACCACTTAGTAACAAGGCCTTGTGCTTTTGGGCTTAAGTGAGGACAATTAATGGGCCCAAAAGTGCGCACCCATCTTATTGGGTTTGTGTTACGACGGTGGCGGGTCGGGTTGTTACAATTCTCCAACAGTAGCACGAACCTTCTATCTTCGGTAGAAACTCCGATCTCCACCGTCAAATGGATAAGCCCACGGTTCGTCGATTGAAAGATATAAAAGTGAAATCGATGACAATCAACAAACACGTTAGAGCCTAATAAAAGCAATCACAAAACTGACTACAATATAAGTCCTTAAATCTACCTCATCTCTCATTCATTATTCAATTATATGGTCAAGTTAAGGTTGGGGGTTACATGAGTGCGTCGGGAGCAATAATGCTCTGATACCGACTGTAAAACCCCTCGCGAAAGCGGAAATATAAAACATACAAAATACTAAAAATGCAGTGGAATTAAAACTTTTTTTTAAAAGATAAACAACATGCGAGAAGTCTTAAACTGAAACGGAAACTGAAACTGAAGTAAAACCAAAATAGATAAGTAACAGTTCTAAGTATCAAAACAAATATGTACATCAGCCTGGGATGGAACATCCCTACAGGCACCAAAACAACTGTAGCAAAAGTCTAAGAGTCTAGCTAGGCGATATAAAGGTAAGTCATATGATGACGACAAAATCACTCGCTAGCCCTCTCGTAACCCCGCTCCAACCTGCATGTACCTACATACATGAAAACATGTACGCCACAATCAGTGGGGAGTGACTAGAGTTCTCCTAGCCACCTTTTGTGACAACACGTAACATATAAAGCAATACAGAATACTCCAACATATATCAACATGTGAAGCATAAACATCTCATCAACTGATCTCATACTATCATGCAAACTCTAGTGCACGGCTCTCAACCAACTTCATAAACCGTTAGGAAGGAAAGCCGGTTTCCCTACTGGTTACCCAGTCGGGGGGTCTTTCAATCCAACTATTTATGAAACCGAACTAAGAGTCATCCAATGCCTTGGATGATCAAACCACAACTTAACAACAATCATATACTCATCATTATCAATATCTATATCTGACACATACCAACTCAAGGCAAGCAGATAAATTCAGCAAGTAAAAGGTTCAGCGGTCAACTTAAGACATAACCTAATACCAAATCATTCAGCAAGTGTAAAGGTTCAGCGGTCAACTTAAGACATAACCTAAACACCAAAACATTCAGCAAGCAAGGACTCAGAGGCCAACTTAAGGCATGGACCTGCCAATCAGCAAGACACTAGACTCAGCGGCCAACTTAAGGCATAGACTAGCATCCAAAAGTAAAGGACTCAGAGGCCAGCTTAAGGCATGTCCCTTCACCACATCACAAGGTACTAAACTCAGAGGCCAGCTTAAGGCATGTTCTAGCACCAAACATCTGCACTCCGGGCAAGGTGTCAGTTCCTTAGCTACCCCGTTGTGCAACTGCTCTACTCGTCAGACTCAGAGGCCAACTTAAGGCATGTTCCAACGCGATCACAATCATACATGTCTGGACTCAGAGGCCAGCTTAAGGCATGTCCCAGACACGACAAACATACACATATAGGGCTTAGAGGCCAGCTTAAGGCATATCCCCATATATGACAAATAACTCACGTATTAAGTTCAGAGGCCAGCTTAAGGCATAACTTAATACGCATCAATACAATATCAACCACAGTCTATGAACTAATCTATAGTTCTACTTTTCTTAACTTCTAATCAACACTTAATTGACCCCGGGAACTAAGTTGAGGGAGAGCCGGTTTCCCTTTCGGTTACCCGACCGGGGGGTCTCTATCCTCACTCCATTCCCGAACCCAATATAGTGTCGCCCATCCTCCGGGGATCTCAAATACATATCAAAGATACACAAAACGAGTTTCAATCAAAACCGATTAATCGTTTGAAAGTTATACGCGAATTACAACAAAACAGCTCGCAGGGATTCCCAGCCGGTCGGCAGGCAGCCGGTCGGCCGGCTGGTGATCCACCCAGCCTCTTTCTTTTTAAAACCGAGAACAACAAAAAGGGACTCCCAGCCGGTCGGCCGGCTGGGAACCCAGTCCCTTAGCCTATACAATACGCAAACCAACCCCACATGTACTCCCAGCCGGCTGGCAGGCGGCCGGTCTGCCGGCTGGGCTCCCCTCTTCCTATAGTTTTCGCAAAACACAAACGACACAAGGAGACTACCAGCCGATCGGCAGGCAGCCGGTCGGCCGGCTGGCAGTCCCAAGCCAATTTTTCCTCAGAATACGAAAAACACAAAGAAGCGCTCCCGGCCGGTCGACCGGCGGCCGGTCGGTCGACCGGCTCAGAGAGCCTGATACGAAAAACGCGACTTTCAGCCTAATTGAAAACATCGCAAATCGACATACAAACTTCAATATTCGCTACAAGTAAGATTTACCCAACATCATGAATCATCTAAACTCATTATCTATCAGCAAACAAATCCCATAACAATCCTCAAACGATTATATCAAGTATCCGTCTTAACTTGTGAAAAACTGAAAATAAGCTTAAGAACATAAAACAACATCACCAAGCATGAATTCTTCACATAAGAACAATCCTAAACATGATACTAAGTCCATTGATCATTAAACATTAACAAAAATCAGAAACTAACATAAGAACACATCAAAACTTGCTAATATTCACATTAAGGCCGAGTTTCTCATTATCGTCACCTTTACTTAGCGAAACCTTCAAGATCTTGTTCAATAATCATCAAGTCCACTTCCGGGCTAACACAAACACCGCCTAAAACAACAAAACATCACAACTATCACGAATTTCGAATTAATTCAAACAGGCCGAAATTTCGACTGTCATAAAATGCAAGATTGATTACCTTAAAACGACGGGCTCGAGACAAGGAATCCGTGGCCGCGAAAATCGTCTCAATCGGATAAGAAACGAAGATTCTATGAGCATTTTAAGATTGAAGGAGAAATTTATAAAAATGGTGTTTGTTGTTGTTTGCAAGATCTGAAAATTGAAATGAAGGAGTGAGGTAGAAGATGGTGGGGTTAGGGTTTTGTGAGGAAAAAGAGGGAAAATGGGTCCATTAACAAGTTAGGCCCATAAGACAAGTTTTAAGACGGTTTAAGCTAAAAACAACGACTTAAGGTAACTATAAACTTAAGACGATATAAATATTTCTGGAATATGAAATTAAATGGCTAAGACGCAAATTACGCAATTAAATGAAATCTTATTTAAATCCTTTAAAAGTACTCTCACATAAATTCATCAGTTATTTAAATGGAATCCCAAAATTTACGAAATATTAATTATTTCTCGAGCTTGAACTTAAAACCTTTAAATATTGTTTACGAAAATGCGGGATGTTACACATAAAGTCAATCCCCCAACAATCAAACAACTCAATCTCCAAGATGGTTTTGAGGGGCATCTCATTCCTTTTACCGATGTTGCCCGACCTTTGGCAAGCGTCACAAGATCTAACTACATCGTGAATGTCTTTAAACATAGAAGGCCAAAAGAACCCTCCTTGGAGAACCTTGGCTATAGTCCGTGAAGCCGCCAAGTGCCCTCCATAGGGGGAGTTGTGAAGCCGATCCACAATTTCAAGCCCCTCTTCTTTAGATACGCATCTTCTCAAGAGTCCATCCCCACACTTTTTGAAAAGGTAAGGATCATCCCAAAAATATCTTTTAGCATCCACTTTCAATTTTCTCCTATCCCTTGCCTCCAACTCCTCCGGGATAAAGCCATTAACAAGATAATTGGCAAGATCCGCAAACCAAGGCAACTTATTGCCTATTACCATCAAGCTATCCTCACGCAACCATTCATTGATCGACCCTTCCCTATCTTGCAAACCATGATCTTCAATAGTTAATCTAGACAAGTGGTCCGCAACAACATTTTCCGACCCCGACTTGTCCCTAATCTCTAGATCAAATTCTTGGAGCAAAAGGACCCACCTCAAGAGCCTAGGCTTGGCATCTTTCTTCAACATTAATTGCCTTAGAGCGGTGTGATCGGAGTACACCACCACTCTAGATCCCACAAGGTATTGTCTAAACTTCTCAATGGCATGGAAAATCGCCAACATCTCCTTCTCGGTCGTGGAATAATGAGCTTGGGGTTGGTCAAGGATCTTGCTTGAATAATATATCACATGGTGTTTCTTATCCACAACTTGCCCTAGGACCGCTCCAACCGCGAAATCCGACGCATCACACATCACCTCAAAAGGCAAATCCCAATCCGGAGCACGGATGATAGGAGCCGTCACAAGTGCCTCTTTGATCCTAGAAAAGGCTTCAAGACAATCATTAGTAAACAAAAATTGCGCATCCTTGAGAAGGAGAGAAGTCAATGGTTTGGCAATTTTGGAAAAATCTTTAATAAAACGCCGATAAAAACCGGCATGTCCAAGAAAACTCCTCACCCCTTTCACATTGGTGGGGGGTGACAAATTCTCAATGACCGCCACCTTTGCACCAACGACCTCTATCCCCCTCTTGGACACTATGTGACCAAGCACAATCCCCTCCTCTACCATGAAATGACACTTTTCCCAATTGAGGACAAGGTTGTGCTCCTCACATCTTTTCAACACATTTTCATGATTAGTAAGCCCTAGGTCAAAAGAATCACCATGGACACAAAAATCATCCATGAAAACCTCCATACTCTTCTCTAGAAAATCGGCAAAGATGGCCATCATGCACCTTTGAAAGGTGTCGGGTGCATTACACAACCCGAATGGCATCCTCCGATAAGCATACACTCCTTGGGGGCATGTCAAAGTTGTTTTTTCTTGGTCTTCCGGGTGAATAGGGATTTGAAAAAACCCGGAATAACCGTCGAGAAAACAATAGTACGAATGCCCCGCTAGTCTCTCTAACATTTGATCAATGAAGGGGATTGGGAAATGGTCTTTGAGAGTGGCCGCATTCAACTTGCGATAATCAATATACATCCTCCAACCCGTCACCGGACGAGTCGGTAGGAGAGTCTCATCCTCTTGTGTAACCAATGTTACACCCCCCTTCTTGGGGACAACATGGACGGGGCTCACCCACCGGCTATCCGTGATCTCGTAGATGATGCCGACCTCAAGCAACTTAAGAACTTCACCCTTCACTACCTCCGCCATTTTGGGATTCAATCTCCTTTGACCTTCCACTCTAGGTCAACTCCCTTCCTCAAGAATTATTCTATGCATTCAAAGGCTCGGGCTTAGCCCCTTGATGTCGTCAAGGCTATACCCTAATGAGCTCCTATGATCCTTCAAAGTTGAAATAAGTTTGGATTCTTGGTGCTCATTAAGGTTAGCATTGATAATCACTGGGTAAGCCTCTCCCTCCCCAAGAAAGGCATACTTTAGGGAGGGAGGAAGGGGTTTGAGTTGTACCTTTGGAGGGAGCATTCCCTCCACTTTTTCTACCTCCTCATCCTCAAGCTCTAGGCTTTCATCCATTTCTTTGTTCTCACATGTTGAGATGCCACACAATTGCTCCATGTGACTCTCCTTGTCTTCTTCCACTTCTTCCATCTCTCTCACCACTTGATCCACAATGTCTAATGTGAATGCCTCATCATGCTTTGGACCTTTCATCATGGTAGGAAGATTAAACTCAATTTTGTCATCCCCAACCCTAAAGGTGAGCCGCCCATTCTTCACGTCTATCAAGACGCCTCCGGTAGCTAAGAAAGGCCTACCGAAGATGATGGGGGTGTGGCTATCCTCCGGGATGTCAAGGACAACAAAATCGGCGGGGATTAAATGCTTACCCACCTTGACGGGTACGTCCTCAAGCACCCCCAAAGGGCGCTTGACGGACCTATCCGCCAATTGGAGGGTGATACTTGTTGGAACCAAATCATTTAAACCAATTCTTTTTGTAACTTTCAAAGGGAGCACACTTACACTAGCTCCTAAATCACAAAGGGCACGAGAGATAGGAATACCACCGACTATGCAAGGGATAGAGAAGCTCCCCGGGTCACCAAGTTTCTTTGGCACCTTTTGGAGGAGAAGTGCACTACACTCCTCCTTCATAGCCATTACTTCTTGGTTACCCAAGGTTCTCTTTCCCGACAAGATTTCTTTCAAAAATTTGGAGTAAGTCGGCATATTCAAAATCACATCCGTGAAGGGAAGAGTCACTTCAAGTTGTTCAAGAATTTTGCAAAAGTTAGTGAACTTGAAGTTTTCTTTTCCCTTCAAGGCCCTTGAAGGATAAGGCAGGCTAGTTGGTTGAGGGTTAGATAGTACCTTGGTGGATGTTGGTTTGCTTGTTACCTTAGTAGTTGGTTGTGCAACCAACTCCTATTGTCTAGCATTCACTTCCTCCAAGATAGCTTCTTCTTCTTTCTCCTCATAAGGGAGGTCCTCTACATAAAACTCATCATCCCTTGAAGTGCTTGCATCAACTCCTTTTTCCTTCTCCCTCACAAGCTCCAAAATCGGCTCCTCTTCACCAAAATTGTAGTCTTTGTACGGGTCCTCTAGCTCCGTTCCACTTCTCAAGATCACCGCATGTGCTTGGTGATTATGTGAGGCATCTTTGGAACTTTGGCCTTGGGCAAGGAAGCCGCCCGGTGGCCTTTGTGGATTTGCTAGAGCTTGAGAGGCAACTCGAGCCTCCATTTCCCGTATCTCCCTTTGATTGGCACTCTTCAAATTCGCCATTTCTTGGGTGTGAGTTGCTTGCATGTTCTTGACAAGTTTCAACAACTCCCCCACTTGGGAATCACTTGTCGAGTCTTGATGAGGTGCATTTGTGAGGGGCAAGGGGAACCGATAATCGTTCCTTGCAACCCCACCTTGGGAGTTTCCTTTCGGAGCTTGGTTCTTGAAGTTTTGGCCTTGGTTGTTTGATGGAAAGTTTTGGTTGAAATTTGGGTTGTAGTTTGGGTTGTTGGGATTTTGATTGAAATTTTGTGGATTGTGGTTGTAGTTGTTTTGATTTTGATTGGGGTTGTTTTGGAATGGTGGTTGGTTGTTGAAACTTTGTTGGTTGTGGTTGTTTTGATTTGATGGATTGAAGTTTTGTGGGTTTTGGTTGTTTGGGAAATTGGGATTAAAGTTTGGGTCATTGAAATTTTGTTGGAAGCCTTGATTGGCTTGATTGGATTGGTTACCTTGGTAGAAATTGTTGTTGTTGAAATTGTTTCTCGGGTTGAAGTTTCCACCCCTTGGTTGGAAACCGGGTGGATTTTGCACTTGAGGTTGTTGAATTTGGTGTGGATTCAACACATTAGTACTCTTGTAAGTCATGGAAGGGCTCCCTCGAATCCCTTGATGGTAGTAGTTTGAATTGGGATTGAAAGTGTTTTGCCCTCTAGAGTTATTGAATGCTTGGAAAGCATACAATTCCTCCTCACTTCCACTTCCCTCAATAGAGTTATTTGCACATACTTCGAATGTGTGCCCATTTCCTCCACACAAATCACATGAGGCTACACTATTCACTTGGTACATTCCCGGGACGTTGCTCTTGGTCTCTTTGCTTGTGGAGCCCTTAGTCAATTCCTCCAACTTCTTGGTTAACATGTCTAACTTGGCATTGGTTTCCTCATTTGCCTTTGAGTTGGAAAGGTGCTCGTTCACTAGGGTACTTGCTACTCTTTCTCAAGACATTTCCCCGAGTACCATAATTCTCCTCGGAATCAACGATTTTTTTGATAAGCTCCGTTCCCTCCTCATGCGGCAAGTGGTCAAAACTACCCCCCGCCGATGCATTAACCATCTCTTTCGTGCGTGGGAGAAGAGTCTGAAAAAAGGTTTGGGTCGTGTACCAAGCGGGTATCCCGTGGTGAGGACACTTAGCAAGCAAATCTTGGTATCTATCCCAAGCCTCTCCCAAGGATTCTCCCTCGTCTTGCTGAAATTGAGTTATCTCATTCCGGAGCATGGCGGTTTTAGAGGACGGGTAGTACTTAGCAAGGAAGGCCGTTGCCAATTCGTCCCAAGTGGTGAAAGTGTTTGGAGCATGAACATTCAACCACCTATCCGCCGTGTCGGTCAAGGAGTAGGGGAAGAGCATTAGCCTTAAGGTTTCCTCGGGCACTCCCGTTTTCTTAATCATTGCTACTTTACCTTTGAACTTTCTCAAGTGTCCATGAGCATCTTCATGAGAAGCTCCACTAAAGGCGTTTTTCTCGATAGAGCTCATTTGTGAAGGGTGTATTTTGAAATTTTTAGGAACAAGAGTGTCAAAGTTGATTGGATTTGTGGTGTCATTGTGGTCGGGCCGGTTATGATCACGAAGGGCGGCCATTATATGAATTTGGTGGTGATTTGGAATGTGAGGTGAGGGT
Organism: Silene conica; assembly: GCA_029255685.2. NCBI lineage: Eukaryota > Viridiplantae > Streptophyta > Magnoliopsida > Caryophyllales > Caryophyllaceae > Silene > Silene conica. The sequence goes on along the minus strand of CM055311.2, from coordinate 61,575,113 downwards.
GGTGGTGATTGGTAAAACGGGTTGTCGAAGTTTTCGGATGTTGGGATAGGAATGCTTTGATTCGGGCTTTGTGGTTCGGGTGAAGAGGGGTTGTTATGGCTAGTAGATGCTTGGGAAGCAATTCTTACTCTCGCTATAGTTCTTCTCCTCAAGGCTCGAAAAAGCCTCTCCGGTTCGGAAGTTGACAACAAAGAATTAGAGTCACCCCTAGGCATAAAACTTAGCACCAAATTAGTCGTCCTAATGTTTTTTAGGCACTAGGATGAGCAATATAGCAACCACTCTACAATTAACTAACAAAGCTTTAATCAAAACAAAATAAGCACAACTAACTAAAGCTAAAACTAAAACTAAACTAAACAACTTCTAGCACCCTCCCCGGCAACGGCGCCATTTTGATGGCCGATTTTTGCCGTCACTACCGGCCTTCAAACAAATTTATAAACCCGAATAAAAGTCGTACTTAGTTCGGGGTCGAACACGAAGATGGTGGGAAAGTTGTATAGTTACGTTCTAATTAAAGCTAGAGTCGGGGTAATAGGTTTGTGATTGAGATAACTAACAACTAGGGATAAAAGAAAGCAAATATATCGAGATGAAATTTATGATAAAGAGAACTAGGGTGTCGGGGGTCACCTAGGTAAGTCGGTAGCCAAACGTAGGGCAACGGACTTGTGTCACTTCTATGGTAAGTCTAGGGTCATCTCTTCTCTCGAGTCGACTACCCTAAGGTCAAGACTAGTCCTAGCTTTCGCTACAAACCAAGCTAACCTAACACACAAACATGCTCATGAAACCCAAGACTATCGTCTAAAGCAAACAAAGCGAAGACGAACACCCAACCGTCGTTGAGGCATTTCGTCAAACACGTAACATGCAAGATGTGAAAACTCCACCAAAGAAGCAAACAAGACTTACCCTAAGCATTTTTCATGGCTACTAACTACCCAAGCAAACCCCTAACCCTAGCAAAAGGACTACTCACTCATGACTAAAGAAAACATGTAAACAATTGATGGGTAAATGATAAACATGTTGGATTATGGTAAAAACAAGCAAATGAACAAAAGAAACTTAAAGAAATGAAATAACTAAGTAAGGATTAGGAAGATTATACCATTAACTAAGGAAAAGGAAAGAACTTGGATAACAAGATGAAGAATTCTTTCAAACCCTTCAAATTACAACCCAAAAATATCTTTTAACAATGCCCAAGAACAAAACTAAGGAGATTACTAAAGAAGGATTAACTAGATTAAAAGATTAAACTAAAATCTAAGAAGGATTAAGTATTTTTAGAGAGTTTTTGTGACTAAGTATGAGTGAATGAAACAGTAGAAAACCCTAAGAATTGCGTAAAAAGTAACGTATAATAAAATGATACAAGTGCGGGTTTATATAGTGCGCGAAATTCTGAAAAGTGATTCCCAGCCGGTCAACCGGCTGCCGGTGGTGGACCGGCTGAGAGTCCAAATGGTAACTTCTGAAAGTTTTTCTTCCTTTCTTCAACTTGAGCTTGATCCTCAGCCGACCGACCGGCTGCCGGTCGGGCACCGGCTGGGAGGCCTTTCTTGATAATCTGACTTTTTTTCTTCATTTTTCAATTTGTACAGGTCCCCTCAGCCGGTGGACCGGCTGCCGGTTGTCCACCGGCTGGGAGCCCTTTTTCAGTAATCTGCCAAAAATGCATTTTTCTTCAACTTACGAAATTTGGCTAAGTATGGAAAAGCATCCCCAACCGGCTGACCGGCTGCCGGTTGGCCACCGGCTGGGACACCTTTCTCTTGAAACTGTAAACTTCACTCTTTTTTCTCAAGAAGTCAAGTCAAGGTCCCCAGTCGGCCTACCGGCTGGGAGGCCCTGGGGGGTTATCTTGCTACTTCCTTCATATTTCTCCATAATTTGTTCCAAAATTGCCTCGTTTGCTCCCGTTTCTTCGCCCCCCGCCGTGATACCTACAAAATGTGAAACAAATAGGAATAGACGAGGTAACAGGCGTAAAAACGAGCAAAGGCACGCAAAACGAGGTCATATCGGGACCGAAAATGAAGAATAAACAACGAAAATAATGACCAAAATGGAGCTCATCAAGATCACATATGCTTTATTTTAGACATAAGGCTATTGGTGGGATAAAGGAAATGAAATCGTGCGTGCGTAGTTTGGTTCAGATTGAGGGTGGTGAAGGGTGTTGGATAGAAAGGAGAAGGATAGGGGTAAGGATGAGGCAAAAGAAAATGGGAAAGAGGGGGAGATTGTATAGGAAATGCAAGGAGATAAGGAGATGAAGGGAGAGAGAACAATGGACAAATTAAGAGAAAAGGTAATTGAAGTACGATGATAGTTCGGAAACCCATTAATTTCAACATATATAACTCAAAAGTAAGTTATTCATAACTTTTTGGAAAGTTTTGTAAGATTTAAGTATTTTTTTTTAAATAAATAAAAAGGTTGATTTCACAATCTTATTGCTTTCTGACCTAAAAAAATTTTGGAGGGTGACGGGAATGAGAAAGAGTAAAAGTCTAGATTATATATGCATAATTACTCTTTTTTTCGACATGAAATTTTGCGAAGGAAGCTAAGTTAAAAAGGAAAGGAAATGAAAGATAAGGAGAAAAAGAGGCTAGAAGGAAAGGAAAATGGAAGCAGAGGCAGAAAGGGACGTATAAGACGGGGTAAGAGGATAATCCAACTCCAAGGAGAAGGCGCTAATAAGGAAAGGGATGAGCTAGAAAGAGAACTCATTTGACCTTCAAAGATAGATAACTAAATTCAAAGTCGATAATGAAAGATGAAAATTGTGTAATGTGGTTACAGAACGAAACTTTCTATGGAACGATAATGATTAAGGATGTTGCTATACGTCACTAAAGCAACGAAGATAATAACCAACTTTGACGGTACAACAAACAACAATACAACATGCATAAAGCGATACTAATTATAATAGACGAGTCACACTATCTTGGGGTATGGCGCGCGTAGCGCGCCATACAACAACTAGTAATTTAAAACATAAATAATCCATCACAAAGTTTTACTAATAAATTACAATAAACAAAATCAACTTTTAAAAATTCAGTCCAAATTTTTACTGCAATAATAAATTACAACAATATTTAAAATAAAGTACCAAAAAAATTCATGAACTATAATACTAATAAGATAAAACAAAATTTTAAAAAAGTACAATATTACATATTAGTTCTACAAACACAGAAAATTATTATAAATTTTTTTCGAAATATATTATTGCATAATTTTTAAATAACGACACATGATCGACTTAAAAAGTACAAAAAAAGTCATTTAATTAAAGTATACAATGAAAAAAAAACAACTTAACAAATTAATCTTTTAACATAGTTACAAAATGAATCAAAGTATGGCCGTAGATAACATAACAAACAAATAAGCGAACTTCATTAATTTGCAACTATGATGTAAAATGAAATAAGAATTTGAACAAAATTAAAAGGGAAAAACGTTATTTAACTAACTAAAGATAGGGAGTTTTAACAAAGAAAAACAATTTATTTAAAACAAATAGACACACAAAATATATAAATGTATTGGCTCTTTGATAAAAAAATGACCAATAATTCGTAAATTTTGATATACTAAAGTGATTGCTCGCAAAGTATCAAAAACTTTATCTCAGATGAGCATTTGTCTTCCAAAACCAGTTCTAAATCAAGGAAAACTTGATGTATGATTTTCAAAATTAAAATCAACCGAGGCGTGGAGGGTGTGATTTTTGATAATAACATGCTTTTGTCTAATACGACATTTAAAAGTGTTTACAAGAAGTATTTTCAATATGTAAATTTTTAAGATTACTTATATACTTTATAACGTCAAAAAACTAATATTTGAATTCTACTTATATCTTAAGGTGTTGAATTACAAATATTCAATCACGTGCATTTATTAAACATATTCAAAAACTATTTGACAATATTAGATCAGAGTATTAGTTAATATATTTTTAATATTAAATTTTTAAAACAACCCGTGCACCATGCATTTTTGCACAGGGCTAAAACTAGTTTATGTAAAATTAGTTAATTTATTATCGATGATCATCAAATATTTGATTTTTATAGCTGATATTCAAGTTAGTACTTTCGAAAATTTCATATTTTATTGTGGAATTATAGATTGTAATTTATTTAATTAATGAAAGTAATGAAGAAATTAAATTAATGAAAGCTTGAAGGAAGGTAATTGATTAAGGGACGTACTTTTTAACATACGGATTTTACTCTTTCACATACGTCTTTTACAATAATACCCTCATCATTTTTTTCCAGTCCCTCACACAATTGACTTTTTCTCCCTTTCCTTATCTCCCTTCACCGCCAACACTACCTTCGTTCAACCCTCCAGTCAGCCAAATCGCCGGCCAACCTCGCTTTGACTGACCTCAGAGTTAGCGTCATTGTATGTATACGACCACTTGATCTGGGTGTTTGATTTGGTATCCCATTTTCCCTTCATACATCCATTTTTTTTATTATTCTTCTTCTAAAATGTCAAGTTTCTTTGCAAACCCTTTACGGCCAAATACATTATACACGATGCATGACGATTCAATAAACGGAGAAGCAAAAGAAAATCGGAAAAGGTAGCATCTGCAGACACAGTCACATTAGCAATTATAACAGACTTCATTAATCTCTGAATTATATATTATAACAATGTTATTAATAATTGAATAAATTTATTAAATAAATAAAACTCATCCAAACTTATTAATAATTGATTAAAAAACTAAATTTTTTCACTAATTGAAGAATTAGAGTCCATTGTTGTAAGTTTTTGGATCAATTTGATTAGATTTTAGATAAAAAGGTCGATATTAGTGTATGAGAAGGGGTAATTTGATTACGTTTGAAAAGGGTATAACATGGAAGATTAATGAAAAAATGTATGTGAAAGAGTAAAGTTCGTATGTGAAAAAGTAATTCCATTAATTAATTATGTATCAAGAACATGGTGGACCCTACTTTAATCTATTTTTTTTTTCTTTCTAATTTTCATCGACCAATGAGAACCCTCTAAATGTTGTTCCTTTTATAGAAAGAGGATTAATCATATAATATATAATATATTATATTAAAGCAAATACCAACTTCCAATATGCCGCCACGTGTTACGCCTCATTCGAACGCCATGTGTCACACCTTATTCGAGCGCCACATGTCATTTTTGGGTGTATTAATGCGATGTATTATTGGCGAAATAAGTGGAACATTAATGTGAAATGAATAGTTATGGAATCGTGAATAATTTTGAAAAGAAATTGATTTTGAAATTGATTAGATTGAAGCGTGTATTTCAGAATCAAATTGCTATAGCATTTCAAATTAGGCAAATAATATATGACAATGTTTGGCGAAATAAGTGGTGTCTATTAATACAAAAGATATAACATTTTAAATTAGGTAAATAATATATGATGATGATTGACGAAGTAATAAGTGGTGTCCATTAATACAAAATAATGTAGTAATTTGATTATGAAATTGATTAGATTGAAGTTTTCATAATTCGTAAATTGTTATAGTTGCCTAATTTAAAATGCTATATATGATTGTCGAAATAAGTGGTGTCCATTAATACAGAATAATGTAGTAATTTCGAGAAGATTCATTGGATCTGTAAAATTAAATATTCGAATTAACATAGACTTTCATTGATTAATACAGAATAATGTGAATAATGTGAAATGTGAATAATTGTGAAATGAAATTGATTGTGAAATTGATTAGACGGGATCGTGTCCTTTATAAATTGATATATTTTCCTATTATAGAATCGTGTATTAGTCAATTCATTATGGAATGTGTACTATGTTAGTCAATTTATTATTTATTTTAAAATTTTGTATTATAGGCAAATATTTGGCTAATAGTGCGATATAAAGTGAGATTATAGAATCTCGGGTGTATTAATGCGAGATATTATAGGCGATTTTAATCAAGTTTATTTTTTCGTTTCTAAGCATTCAGAAAATTCATCCCTTCGGCCCTTCCTTCTAAACCTTTTTTTTCAAAACTCATCTATATATTATGGCTCAAGGCACCATGGTCACCAAGTTCAACAAAATCAAACTCGAGGATCAATACATCAATGTCCGCGCCAATGTCATCCGCAGATGAGAACGTCCCGATCTATACAACAAAAAATTCGCATTAGTCACTATCGATGTCATTTTAATGGATGATGAGGTTCATTTTTTCTTTAAACTCACGTTTTTTATACTCTCATATTACAATATTACAACACCAATCCAATCAACAAAGCAATATTCACGAAAAAGTTAGTGGATTGACCTACGCAAAACGAAATATTAAGCAAATGATTACTGAGATTATACGAATAATGAATTCATATTTGTATGTTTTGTTTACCTCACACTTTTTGATAACACGATAACTCCTATTTATTTTTTCTTCAACCTTACTTTTTTTTTTCTTTAATTACAGTCCACCATAATTCAAGCAACAGTACGGAGGGGATTAATTAGAAAGTTCTAAAAAAACCATCGAGGAAGGCAAAGAATACAATTTATCTGAACATTAATCAAGTTTTTAATGTTCAAAATTTGAATAAAAACCAACTTTGATAGAACGCATTTAAAACAACCTGAAACTTAACTGAAACATTCATTGATGACTATTGATAAAATGATATAAACAGGCCTTTAGCGAGTTTCAACTCATCAGGCAAAAAACTGACCTGTCCACAACTACTAAGCAAAGCAGCAAGCCTTTCTTTACTAACCTATTTTCTAGAGACTGTTAATATTTTCCCAAGTAAACCTTTACTTCACAAAACTAAAGGTTTATGTCAGAAACAAGTTTTTAATGTTCAATTTTCGAATAAAAACCAACTTTGATAGGAAGCATTATTTAAAATAACCTGAGACTGAACTGTGAAGACTATTGATAAAATGCATGCGAGGTTAGGATAACCACTACCAGGTACGCCACACCGCCACACATATTGGTTTTAACAAAGAGTTTCAGGAAGTTGAAGAATATCGAGAAAGGTTAATTTCCATAAAGACTCAAGTGGTTGTAGTGCTAAAGTGACAATGTTTGAGACTCACATATCTAAGGAGATTAAGATGACAACAAGCGAAATACTTGATCGCCAAGACCAGGTAGCCACAACTCAAATAATCATACACCAAGTTTAAAATATAGAATATTATTTTTTAGCTAACTGAATATTTATTTTGTTTTGCGTATTTTTTAGCTAACTGACTATTATATAAATCATTTATTTATATAATAGATTCCGAATTTTGTTGTTTTGTTCTATTTTGAGATATCTATTATTATGTTGATAAGAGAAACTTCATATTTAACCCTTTCAAAGAAAGTTAAACACTATTATTCTGTATCCTATAATTTTACCTTGCTTATTTAGAAGGGGGTAAAAATATTGGGATAAATTTTATAAAGTATTTTTCATTAGGAATCTATATATTTATAACTTTAGTCTTTTAAGATTCATATTTAACTTTTTGAATTGAAGTTTGATTGTCAAAAAATGAATGTAACCCGACCCATATACAAGGTATTATATTATTTACGAGTTATATCAATATAAGTATAAGCATAAATGTACTAATAATTTTAGGTCATAATTGTACTTCATATAAAAATATTTAAGATATACTTGTTTATTAGGAAGTTTCTATTTATGTTGCGTCTGAGTCATAAGTGCCGTATTTGTATGTTTGGCTCGATACCATAGTATGATGATCGTTTCTTTTCATATATACTTGCATTTCATCAAATAGAAAAAGAAAATCGTAAGATGGACGATACCGTCTAAAATATACTCATAACATTACGCTTCCGGTCCAAAAAATATATACTTAAGATATACTGAGAATATCAATTTATGTTACCACCCGTGCAGTGCACATGTTCAAAAACTTGTCACTCTGTGGTTGAAAGTTAGTAAGTCAAAATAAATATTTTATTTCCTGATTTTTTGGCACACTTCCAACATTGGATTTAGTTAGTACTCTTTTATCTAATTACTAGATTTCATGCCCGGCCGTTGGCCGGATAATATCAAAAATAATTTCTGAAAATTTATCTTGAAATTGTTGCTTTGAAGACATTTTTATAACGAATATAATAGAAGAGTATGATTGATCATGACTTTTATGCAGTTTATGACTTTTGAAAATTCGATGCTCCGTAATGCAAATTATTCCGAGTAGTGTAGCCAAGTACTACTATTATATTTCCAGTTAAACATTTTTGGTCAATGTCATATTAAATTATCAATTTTGGTCTAGGTGGCGGAAACACCTGACCAAATCCGGATTGATACTAAATCCAAAACCGAAACTAATACATTATTGAAAGAGTTCCTAAAACATAAAACAAACTCCTAAACAGTTTATTAAGCTTGTTTCGCACATTTCCTAAGTAAGCATCAATCAATTAGCACAACCTGAGAATGAGGGTCGACAATCAATCGGAAGCAATTAAATGATCTCCCAATCATGTTTACAACAATTGAAATGTAAAATCAGTAAACATTTGAGATCATCTAAATTTATGAAAACCCGACACAACTTACCATTAATTGAAGAGATCATACGACGACCATGTTAAGACATGAACACCATATGAATGCAAGTGAACTTCCAACATTGGATTTAACTAGGTTGTAACCCGTGAAATTCACGGGTTTGTTTTTAGAATTTTAGATGAATATAGTTAATAATATTAAAGATAAACAAACTAATTATTTACGGATAAATTAATTTAGAATTATTTATCACATATGTCAGTATGGGGACTTACAATAAAATTAGTGCACTTGTAATTACTCACTGCCCATTACACAATTTTTAAAATATTTAAAATAGTCATGCAATAAAAGTTGTCTATTATAGATCGTACAATAAAAGTAACGTAAAGAATTTGTTGAGACATAAGTAGTAAATGGATAATTGGTTTTAAAACGTATGTTTGATTATTTTTATTAAATATGTTCATATGGTGACCAACAGTTGTTGCATGCGAGCGTGTTACACTAAGACAGTTTAATTTTATTAAAAAACTACTTATTTACTATATGAAATAAACACAAAATTCTCATTAAAGACGGACACTATCTGTCACAAATTGAAGACGGATAACGCCCCTCTCATGTAATGCAAGTGACAATATCCACAAAAATGCTCCATTTTCTCCCATGTCCACTTGTTTTATTGTGAAACTAAAGTATCCGTCTTCACCTTGTGACAAATATTATCCGTCACACGCAAGACTCTTTGTTAAATAAATAGTTTTCTTATTAAAGTGAATCCCTTAACGTGAAGAATCGACTTACATTATAACGAAAATGTACTCTGGTAATTACCGCGCACACATTTATATATAAATCGAGCAAGAATTTAATCCGACATATATATTTCTAAAATTAAACCACAAAAAATTAATAATTATCTAAGTTTTAGAATTTTCCACGTCCATAGCAATCTCTGCCGTAAGTACATTGGTGATCAATTGACATATGACAATGGGAATGCAGTTGAAAGTCATAGCATAATTCTTAAAATTGTTTTTGATTTTTGTGATTTGTGAAGGATAGAGTCATGGATATGACTATGCGTATTTTATTTATAGTAATTCTCTTATACTCCGTAGTATTTTGGGAACTGATTAGCTATATTTTGGGTAGCATATCGTCGATATCTCATTCACACTTCACCGTGAAATGATTGAAGCTTCAATGTCATTTGATCCTACTTTCGTTATTTAGGGATCATTGATTTTTTTTTAATTCCATTCACGTTCTTTTCCCTAAAATAATGACAATCAGTTCCTATATAGAATTTTAGGATTAGTTTACTATTATAACTCATTTTAGTATATATAATCTCCACAATTTTAGCATTGATATACTGCTTTTTGAAAAATCTCCATAAATAAAATAATCAAAATAATTTTAAAAAAATAACATCCTAGTATACACGGAATATTTCATTTTGAATATGGAATATCCTAATCCAAATTAATGTCGGATTCATTTTTTATTTCAATGGTTGACTTTTTTTTTCTTTCAATTACTCAAAATCTCTAATTTAGCGACACGTCATACTGAAATGAAAATTTGTGATGCCATGTCAGCGGGATTGGCTTTTGCATTAGCAAAATATATGATTAGTACTCTTTTATCTAATTATTCATTGTTAAGTGTATAATTGTTTCATTAATATATCAACTTCAACGACATAATAACGTATATAAACATAGGACACATGTATATTAATTATACGCATTCCATTAATAAAAATACATGACATCCTTTTACAAGAAAATGGAGGCTTACTATTAGTTCTAGATTTTAAAGTTGAAAAAGTAACTTTTTTTTGTAGATCCCCATGTTTCATCAATCAATTTTTTTTTTTATGTATTGTAACTACTTAAATTATGATTCCAAGTTTAATAACACAAACTATGCAACATCATACATTATACATTTGTTATTACTCAAACATTACAAGTTAAATAATTACAAAAACCAATTGACTATAATAAAAAAAATCTTCACTGAAAAAGTTAAAAAGTTTTCTATGATATTACCAATATAAAATATAATAAAATTACAACCTAGATATTACAAAACATTACGGAGTACGTTATTTAGTATAAAAAAAAATGCGATTGATTTCAGTCTTCAAGGTACACAAATAATTCATACACACGGATGAGTTCTTGATAATATGAAAAGAAATGGCTGAGTGAGTTTGATTAGATGAAAAAATAGATGGATTATCGATAATGTGATAACTAGGATTAACATTGGGGTACGGGCAATGGAAATTGATAATATCATTACTTTTACTACTAATTTTAGGCAAAATAGTAACGTAAAAACAAAATTGTTGAACCCCTCCCTAGACCTGGTAAAAGGGACAATCAAGTCGGGTTATTTGATCGAACCGAGTTATTTCGGGTTTGAGTTATTTTTGAGTCAATTATTATCAAGTTATTTTATATCATCAAATCATTTTTTAAGAAATCTCAAATGCCGAAACCGTTTTAAACAATTTTTTTTCAAATAAAGAAATTACTCAAAAACAACAATAATTACTAGAAAATTCGTCATCAATAATATTTTTATAGAAAGGTAACCGTAATCACCAATATTTTTTTACACGGATTTAAAAATCACCCATGCATTATTTGCACAAGATTAAAACTAGTTAAATTAAAATATTGATAAAACTCTTGACTATTTCATCTCTGACAATTGATGATACGTGATATTAATCATCAAATTTATTTAATATATTAAAATCTATAAAATTAGTGACTATATATTGCACTTATAACTCTATTAAGACGGAGTAAAAAAGTTGAAACTTTTTTTTTAAGAAAAAGGCAAAAACTGTCTTCAAAACAAAAAACTTAATGCACAAACTCTCATTTGCGACGGATAATATTTGTCAAAACTCACAAGTCACAAGTACTTCTGACGAGTCAAATCATTTGTGACTATCTAATACTATTGTTTTATTTATCCATGTGGATAATATAATTATATTTGACGAATATATGCCTCAGAAAAGAGACTTACTAAAATTTATATCGTATTAGATTACACTAATAGGCACAAACAGGTACTATAATATTAATTTTAATTAACAATAAAAACACCAACAAAGGACTATTAATAAATACAATTCTAATTATTAACAAAAAATTAAAAAGAAATGAGATATGACAGTTGGGTCCCTTAGGGACTGGTGTTGGAGGGAGAGCCCTAATATTGTTTTTGTTATGGAAACAATGCTAGGGGCGAGGGAGTTAGAGAGGATACGTAATAGTTGTGGGTATTCGGATGGGGTGTGTGTTAATAGTTGTGGTAGGGCAGGGGGTCTTGGGTTATGGTGGCGTGATCTTAATGCTACTCTTATATCGTATAACGACAATCACATAATGATCGAAGTTATGGATGTACACAATAACCCAGAGTGGAGGGCGGTTGGCATATATGGTTGGCCGGAAACTAGGAACAAATTTAAGACGTGGGATATGATGCGAAGGCTGTGCGAGAATTGTTCTATTCCGATTGCTTTTTTTGGTGACTTTAATGAGATTCTGAGTGTAAATGAGAAACAAGGAGGGGCGGTGCGGCGAGAGCGTTACATGGATGCCTTTAGACACGTGTTGGATGATTGTGCTCTACACGACTTGGGGTATAGGGGAAATAAATTCACGTGGCAGAGAGGCTTATCGGAAGAAACTATGGTTAAGGAACGGCTTGATAGAGCTCTAGTATCGACTGAATGACATACTTTGTTCCCCGACTCGATTGTGCAACACTTTCCCATTTACTCTTCGGATCATGCGGCAATTATCATCAAGGAAGACAATTTTGTGGAACGAGGTCGAAGGAGGAGGAATTTTAAGTTTGAACCGTTTTGGATGGCTGATGATCAGTGTGAGGGGATTGTGAGTGAGGCTTGGAGGGGTGGTGAACCAGCGGACATCACTGGGAAAATTAAGGGGTGCGCGGTGGAGCTGACCGAGTGGGCGAAAAGGAAATTTGGCAACATAAAGAACCGTATAAAAGCAAAAGAGCAGGAGCTTGAATTATGGCAACGATACCCGCCTTCGCGAGATATGCTAGACAAGTGTAAGGATATTGTGACGGAGCTTGATGAGTTACGAAGACAAAATGAAATCTATTGGTATACCCGTGCCCGGAAATGTGAGCTTCGCGACGGGGATAAAAACACGAGTTATTTTCACCATAAAGCGAAGCAGCGGAAGCGTAGAAATACTATTATGGGCATTGAGGATAATAATGGGTTATGGTGTACCAAGGAGGCTGGCATTGCTAGGGTGGTGGAGAGTTACTTTGAAGAGTTATTCTGCTCATCAAATCCCGTCGAGTTCGAGGAAATCCTATGTTGTATTCCACAGGTTATTTCAAATGATATGAATAGCATTCTTGATAGTCCTTTATGTGATGATGAGATTAAAGAATCCATGTTTTGTATGCACCCGAATAAAGCCCCGGGACCGGACGAAATGCATGCTATTTTTTATCAGAAATATTGGAGTATCGTTGGCCCCGATTTTTGTCAATTTGTGCGGCGATGGTGGGAGGGAAGAGGTCAAATTGATGCCATCAATTTGACGAATGTGGTTCTTATTCCTAAATGCGCTTCTCCTAGAAAGGAAACTGACTTCCGTCCTATTAGTCTCTGTAACGTTGTGTACAAGCTCATTTCCAAGACTATGGCTAACCGTCTGGAACCTCTCCTGAATGGCTTTATCTCGGAAAATGAGAGTGCCTTCACACCGGGTCGGCTTATTACTGATAACGCAATTGTTGCGTTTGAGACTTTTCACGCGATGAAACGTAATGGCGAAGGGAGACATGGCAACATAGCGCTTAAGCTAGATATGAGTAAGGCCTATGACCGGGTAGAGTTGATTTTCTTGGATGAGATCATGAAGAAGATGGGATTTTCGACTTCTTGGCAGAATAGGGTCATGAATTGTGTGTCTTCTGTGACTCAATCTTTTCTTATTAATGGGAAAAATTCGGAGACGGTTAGACCAAGTAGAGGACTTCGCCAAGGGGACCCTATTTCCCCCTATTTGTTCCTTTTATGCAGTGATGCCTTTTCGCACTTGCTCAATGATGCCGTGAGAAGAGGGCGTATCCATGGTGCACGGGTCTGTAGAGGGGCACCTAGAGTGTCTCACTTATTCTTCGCAGATGATAGTATACTGTTTGCTAGAGCCAATCTATCGGAATGCTCAATAATAGCTGGAATTATCAGCAAGTATGAACGAGCATCGGGACAGAAGATTACTATTCCAAATCGGAAGTGGTTTTTAGCAAGAAAGTGTCTGCTAGTGCGAGAGTAAATCTGATTGCGGCTTTAGGCGTTCGGGAGGTGGACCGGCACGAGAAGTATTTGGGTATTCCTACAATTATTGGGAGGTCGAAGAAAGCAGTTTTCTCATGTCTCAAGGAGCGAGTGTGGAAAAAAGTTCAAGGGTGGAAGGAGAAGCTTCTCTCAAAACCGGGTAAGGAGATTTTAATCAAAGCTACGGCTCAAGCCATTCCTACCTACATGATGAGTCTTTTTGCACTTCCGGAGGGTATCACTGATGAACTTCATTCAACTATGGCTCGTTTCTGGTGGGGCTCGACTGATAACCAAAGACGACTACATTGGTGGCGGTGGGATCGTTTGTGTTTGCCTAAGAGCAAGGGGGGTCTTGGCTTTCGCAATTTAAGGGTCTTCAACCAAGCTCTTCTAGCTAAACAAATTTGGCGTCTTTTAACTCAGCCCAATTCGCTGCCGGGGAAGGTTCTCAAGGCACGCTATTTTAAGTCTTGCTCTATTCTCGAGGCGCGGAGGGGATACGATCCCAGCTACATTTGGTGGAGCTTATGGGGGGCAAAATCGCTTCTTAAGGAAGGACTCCAATGGAGCGTGGGGAATGTCGATTCGATAAGGGTGTGGACTGAATCGTGGCTCCCTACAGGGCGGGGTGGGCGTGCCCCAAACCCAAATTTAGAGGCAGACCCGAATTTGTGTGTTTCTGCTCTGATTGATAAACCTCACGGAAGGTGGAAGGAGGAGATTCTGAATGCCGTGTTCTCTGCTGAGGAAAGAAGGCTAATACATCAAATACCGCTGAACAAAAATCCTCATGCTGACATGCTTTTTTGGTGGCCAAATAAGGATGGAATATTCTCGGTTAAATCCAGATATTGGCTAGGGATGGGTCCTCACTTGGAGGAGGTGCAAGAGGGTGCGCAGAATGGGCAGGAGGCGCTGTGGAGGCAGATTTGGAGCTTACCCGTTCCACCAAAACTTACTCACTTTCTGTGGCGTGCTTGCAATGGACGCTCGCGGTTCGAAGTAATCTTTATCGTAGGCACTGTTGTCCTTCGAGCGTTAGCGAGTTTTGTCAAGAAGCGGAGGAGACGGAAATTCACGCCATTTTCCACTGCCAGTGGGCTCGGTTGATTTGGGAGGGGAACGAGTTTAGTGAGGTGGTACAGGCTGCTCCGACTTTTTCATTCAAAGAGTGGCTGGTTGGGTCCTTAGAGCGCTTACATGGGAATGAGAGGGGGAATTTCCTGGCAATGGCTTGGGCTATTTGGTTTATACGGAATAATCGCCTCTTTGAAGATGAGCAACGGAGACCGGAAGTTGTTATTTTGGGTTTCATGAGGATGGTTCAAGAGTATGGCGGTTATATGTGTAAAATCGGGCACGATAACAGAGCTTTAGCAGATGTGGGGGGGTCTGGCTGGGGATGCCCGGATGTGGGGGTTATTAAGCTTAATACCGATGCGGCTGTTACGGAGGATGTCACTGTGGGCCTGGGAGTGGTGGCGTGCGACTGGCAGGGACGCGTGATGATGGTGGCTAGTCGTAAGGTTGTTGCAGGATGGCCAGTCGAGGTTGCGGAAGCGAAGGCTATGGTGTTCGGGCTGGAGATGGAACAGGAATTTGGTTTTGTGCAGGTGACGGTTGAGTCGGACGCGCTCAATGTTGTTCGGGCTGTGAAGAGAAGTGACCGAGAACGTAGTCCCTTTCATCTCTGTATTCAGGAGGTTGTGGCTCTCGCCTCAAGTTTGGGTTGTCGCGGTTTTTCACACATTAAATGTAACGGGAATGTTGTAGCTCATATGTGTGCTAGACTATGTGAGAATGTGGGACAGTCTTTAGTTTATGTAACCGATTTCCCGGTTTCCGTCCTCAGTTTGGCGGAACTTGATTTAATTTAATATAAGCTCGTTTTCCTTTCATAAAATATATAAAAAAAAAGTGAGATAAAGAAAAAGTAAATGAGTTCAAGCTGAAAAATACAAAACCGATATATGTCAATTTAATTGCATCCCGCATGTTGCTCTTTATTATGGACCAAATTTTTATGCATAACTTTATTAATAAAGTGTTATATTTTAATAAAATTGTCAAAGGTATATAACATCTCGCCATCTCCGTTACTTATTAATTATTATATATTTATATAATAAAATTCTGGGTTTGAATATTTGATTATTTGTCTAAATCACTTTAAATATGCATGGGTCAATTATCATTTTTATCGTTTTTCAATAAATAATACTTCCTTCATTTAGCATATTCTTTACATTTGCTTTTGATTCAAATTCTTATGACATGACATGCACGTGACCTTTAAAAATACCTACATTGTATTAATCAAACACAGACTCGGAAAAGTAAACGTAAAAAAGTGGTTAAAAATACCAAGAAAGGGGAAAATTTAAACAATATGATACTTGAGAGTATGCATTAAAAAACGGGTTAAATTTTAGATACACTAGTCCAAATTATTAGGAGTCGTTTGGTTACATACGGGAACTTCTAATACCTAGGAAGTGTCATATCACATGATTTTACAATTCATGTGAATTAGAAAATGTTGTTTGGTTACATGTAGGCATTGTAATTCATGTAGGCATTGCCACTTACCTAGGGGGCCCTAGGTAAGCAACTTCCACCATTATGGAAGAATTTGGAATTCATGGGAAGTTCCAATTCATGTAAATTGGAGTAACCAAACAACCTAATCATTTTGCAATTCACATGAATTAAAGTTCCTGTGTAGTTTAGTGGGTAACCAAACGACCCCTTATTTTGCGTGGGCATGAGTTCTACATACGTGCTACAAATTAGATAAAAAATAGACTTAACATTTTTCACTGGTCTGCAACTATTTTGCGACAATTTGTTAGCACATAAAATAAACAACCCAAAATATTTATTACCTTAAGGGGTTGTTTGGTTGTCATTTAAAATCATGGGAATTGAAAAATCACGGGAAGTGAGTAAATGAAGTTTTGTTTGGTTGCCCAATTCATGGGAAGTAGCACTTCCTATGGAACTTCAATTCCTACATAATGTAGGAAGTCACTTACCTAACCCCCTCTAGGTAGGTGGGAGTTCACACATGAATTGAAGTTCCCATATTTAACCAAACAACATTTACATAATTCACGTGATTTTCAAGTTCATGTGAATTTAATTTTCCCGAGAATTTTATCCTCCAATGGTGAACCAAACGACTTCTAAGGGTTAGTGGGCCTATAAGAGAAGAGTTGTCAATTGGTTCATCATAAAGACTAGATGCGCGAAGTAAAGTTCAGGCCCAAAAAAAGTCCGGAGGGAGTGAAGTGAAGGTCAAGCCCAAGAAGAATCTAGAAGAATAAAAGTCCAACGGTCAAGGAAGGGATAAATCCAGCGGACTTAAGTGCGTGGTTATTTAACCGCTCTCCCATTAAGTCAGCGGTTATATGATGAAATGTAACATCCCGTATTTTTATAAAAGTAATTTTAATAATTTAGAGAAGCTTTCGGAATTTAATAATACTTTAATTATAATTCGTAAATTTTATTTTAAGAAAATGTCGTAAGTTTCGTCTTAAGTTTATTTAATCTAAAGATATTGTGTTTTCTTGGTTTTCCCGTTTACATTTAATTCCCGAACCGCTTAAGTGAAACCCGTCTCAAGCTTAACTTAAAACTAATTGTGAAAGGAATCTTCCTCCTCATTTCCTAACATTCATAAACCCTTTCTCAAGAACAAAATATCAACATTTCATTTCTCATATTTCTCACATCTCCATCTTCACAAAATTCAATCTTGTGGATTCGTTACAACTCCGATTGATGCAAGGTTTTCGCCTACGCTTTCATCTCTTCATTTCCGTTCTTTCTATCTCTTTAAATTTCTGTTTCGTCAAAGTCGATTTCTGGGCTGTTTTGAGGTTTACTCGAAATTACCCTTTAATAATCGGTTTTTGTTGTTTGTAGGTGTTGACTCGGACGACCCGGACAAGGACTCGTACATTGTTCAAGATTAGAAGTGAAGAAACGCTCTTAAAGGTGACGATTACGAGTAACTCGGCCTTTTTGTATAAATTAGCACATTATGTGAAATTGATGTGTTTTGATGAAAGCTAGTATGATTATTGTATTCTTAATGTTCTTATTATGCTATACAAACTGATTTTTATGAGGATTTAATGATGAATTTGATGAGAAGTCGATTATGGTGTATACATGTTAAGACCGGTTAATTTGGGATTTTCATGTTAATTCTTGAATTGGATGTTTTGCATACATGTTCTTATGTGTAATTGATGTCGTATACATGTGGAAAATGTCGTGTTGATGCGTAAAATCATGTTTAAGACGGTTTAGTAAAGTATCGAAAGGATTGGAAATGGTGAAATTGGCGAGTTGTGCGAGCAGAGGCTCTGAGCCGGCAGGCTGACCGGCAGCCGGTCGGCCGGCTCAGAGTCCTCTTTGTATTGTGTCGATTTTAGAAAATTTTGGGAAATGGGTCCCCAGCTGGTGGACCGGCAGCCGGCCGGCCGGCTGGGAGTCCATTATGTGCTTATTGTATGTTGGTTGCGAGAAAGGAAGAGAAAAGAGTCCCCAGCCGGTGGACCGGCGGCCGGCCGGCCGGCTGGGAGACCCTTTATGTTGTTTTTATTTGATTGTCGGCTTGAGAGAAGGACTCTCAGCCGGTTGACCGACCGCCTGTGGCCAACCGGCTGAGAGCCCCTGATTGTATTGTTTACTTCATATCTTTTGATTTTCAAGTCGGAATGTATTGATTCTTTTTCCGTATGCTTCGTATGCATGATTGGAGTCCCCGATGTTCGGGCGGCACTATATTGGGTTCGGGAATAGAGTGAGGATAGAGACCCCCCGGTCGGGCAACCGAAAGGGAAACCAGCTCTCCCTCGGCTTAATTCCTGGGGTCAATTAAGTGTTGGTTTGAATGTACGTCGCTTGCATGATTAGTTATGAATTGTGTGAGTTCAGAATTGAAGTTGTAGAACTATGATTTGGATTAGGTCATAGTTTGTGTTGCCTTTGTATTTTGAGGAGTATTGTTGTAAGACTATGATTTGGATTAGATCATAGTTTGTGTTGCCTTTGTATTTTGAGGTGTATTATTGTGGGACTGTGATTAGGATTAGGTCACAGTCTTGCTTGCCTTTGTATTTTGAGGTGTATTCTTGTGGAGTCTGTGATTTGGATTAGGTCACAGTTTCCGTCTGCCTTTGTATTTTGAGGTGTATTCTTGTGAAGCTGTGATTAGGATTAGGTCACAGTTTTGGCTGCCTTTGTATTTTGAGGTGTATTTCTGTGGAATCTGTGACTTGGATTAGGTCACGGTTTTCGTTTGCCTTTGTATTCGAGGTGTATTTATGCATGTGGATTGTATTTGCTGAAGCTATGTATTTATGCCGTAGTTGTATAATGGAGTCTTCATATGAGCTTCTCTTGTGGTGTGTATTTGTATCCTTCCATGCTTGGGATTTGGGGTCATGGTTTGATATTGCTGAATGTTGTATATACTTGCCTGAGTTAGGGTGCGGTGTTATATACTTGCTGTTTTATATCTGCTTGCCTAGAGTTGGTACAGTGTCAGATATGTATGTTGATATGGATGAGTATATTACTGTGTTTATAGTATTGTTCATCCAAGACATTGGATGACTCTTCAATTGGTTTCGTAAATGGTTTGGACTGAAAGACCCCCCGGCCGGGCAACCGGAAGGGAAACCGGCTCTCCTTCCAAATAGTTTCCGAAGTTGGTTGAGAGCCTTTGCATAGTATTGGCATGATGATAGGAGTTTGAGATGATGGAATATATGCTTCACATGATTGTTTATGTTGGAGTATAATACTTGTTTACATGTTCTGTGTTGTATGACATTAGGTGGCTATGAGAACTCTAGTCACTCCCCACTGACTGTGGCGCACATGTTGTATGTGTGTAGGTACTTGATGCTGGTTTGCAGGGGGTTACGTTGAGGCTAGCGAGCGATGATCCTTCATCGATGATTTACCCATTCGTTAGCTAGACCTTAGCTTTATGATTTCCGTATTTTGGTGCCTGTAGGGATATGCTATCCCGGGCTGCATTTGTATAGTACTTATATACTTATCTATGTTTCATCTTCCGCATGTTTAGTTAGTTAAAACACCTCGCATGTTTCATTTGTATCGTCAAAAGTTTTAATTCCGCTGCATTTTTGATACTTTGTATGTTTTATATTTCCGCTTTCGCGAGGGGTTTTACATGAAATGCCTATATATATAAGGATACCTCATCCCACCGAGTAATGGACAACCCAACATCAAATCAAACAATTAAACAACATAGCTATTTTAGGACCTTAGTTTAGTCTTAGCGTAGCTTTAGAAGTAGCAAGACGGTGCCCATCCGATCATTGAGGTATTTCGTCAGCTATCCCTTAGTTTGTAATTTAGCTTTCACCAAACTTGTGAGGACCTTGGTTTGTGTTGTTGTTTACGGTATTGTCATGATATATAAGTATCGTTTGAAATTCCAGTGTTCGTATTTGGTTATTTAAATCATTCAACCCGAAAGTGTGAAATTACGCGAAGTAATTTAACACTAGCTAGATTGCATATCTACAACCGTGACTCAGAGCCTTGCATTTAAAGGCAGGTCACAAAGTATAGGAGGGTATTTATGACCTCCACACAAACAATATTACTCTTTTATATTTAATCTACTTATGAAATTAGCTATATTATTACCCGTTTATATTTGAACTTTGATCTGTATAATAAATTAGCTAAGCTATTAGACTTTTATATTTTTAAGTGTGATTAGTATATGAAATTAGCTAGACCTTTATATTTTGGCTTACAACCGCATTATTATATGTCAAAAGAGAAACTAGCTAGCTAATTAAGGTTATACTTGTGCTTATAAAAACGGAACTACGCTTATGACTAAATTGAACTGGAAAATATGTGACAAGTGATGCATGCACTTTTAACGTAAAAAAAAATCTCTCAATCTCACATAAGCCCCCACAATCTATGTCATGAAAATCACAAATTAATAAGCTTCATGTTGACTAATTTGATTGGTGCATATTACCAGAACTCACTAATTAAGCATTGTAATTGCTATCAAAATACCAACAATTGAACCACGTGTCGGAGATCTAATGGCTAACAATGTTATAATTAATTGGAGTATTAGTGACGATGACTTCATCCTAAGATTACCAAATTCTAAGTTTAAACAAAATACACGAGGAAACAAAACAAAACAAAAGAATAAGACCATTTAGCGAGAGTAGGAATTTGTGTTGGCATAAGCCATGGCATATGCTTTCAAAGATGCCAACACTAACAAACAAACTCCACTTCACTCAATTCGTTTTTTTTATGCCAAACGTTACTTTTATGATATAAAATAAAATACACTACAAGACATTAACGCATATGTCACTTCTTTACCTAATACATCTAGATCTGACCTAATCTGAATTGACCCGAATAATTACCCGTGTTTGTTGAAACAGACAGATCCAAGCATGTTTTATTTTTCGGTCATGGACGAGTATTTCCTCTAAACATGTGCAATAATAATAAACAAAACATTTCAAAATCAAATGCCGCTATTCAAAATTATCCGATTTTGAAATAGTCCAACCACTACCATATTATTGTAACTCGATGTAAAAATTATTTGGGTTTGACATTATAATTTCTTTTAGGGTATTGGAGACGTCTTAACGATTAAATGTTTTTTAAAATTTAGTATTTTAACTAAGTTACCAGAGTCGAAGTACCTGTCATGAGTAGTGTACTCAAGCTAAAT
The DNA here is from genome assembly GCA_029255685.2 of Silene conica. Lineage (NCBI taxonomy): Eukaryota > Viridiplantae > Streptophyta > Magnoliopsida > Caryophyllales > Caryophyllaceae > Silene > Silene conica. The sequence continues at coordinate 61,553,391 of CM055311.2, read as the reverse complement.
AACCAACGTCAAACTATCTGGAAGAATGAATTATATTCAAGTAATACATAATACCACGCGAAATTTATTTGACATCATCAAAATCGAGAACTTAGCTTATCGAGTACTCGCCCTGTCCCAAATCACAATCATTCCTATAAAAAAATTATAAAAGATAAACAATTGAGTGACGCGGCTTAGAGGAGTTCATAGAAACCCCTATATAAGAAGCATAAGTTGCAACATATAGAACCCTCTAAGAGACACCTCTCCACCACGCAAAAACCATCTTAATACTTTCATTTCCAATTCCAATTCAACCACCCTAGCCTCCACATATTTTGCCCAAATTTGGAGGTTGGGGTGGTTGAGTTTCAAGGCAGGATATGGCCGATGATAGTGATGGTGGTGGCGGCGGTGGTGGTGTTTCTTCCTCTGCCAGTCTTACATGACAAAAGATGGCTCTAAATTAAAATCAAACTTCTTCAACTTATTAATAAATGGAGATCGAAGAATAACATATGATTACTTATATTCAGTCTCATTATTTTTAAATAGGGCAACTTGAATCCTTTGGCATTTTAGCATTCCTTTGATGATCACTCCATCAAAATTATGATTATTATTATGATTATGATGATGATAATCAGTATCTCTTCATCATCAATCATGAGTCTTGAAATGAAGTGGGCCTCGAGTGAATATTTCAAAAGGGCAACGCAGATTATGATACAAACATCTTCTCCTTCTCTGCTATATTACGGAGTAAATGCTTTCTTAAACTCCTATACTTCTATCTATTATAAAACAATGTAATCGATTGATGATTCATCATTAATTAGTTGTTATCTACTGTATGTAATGTGTGTTTAATGAGGATTGATGTGCATCAAAATTGAGGTAGTTTTCTACTTTTGTTACCAATAATCCTAGCTCTGTTTTTGTTTTCGTCTTTATATTTGTATTTCATTTAGCTCTTTTAGCAGACCGTTACGCTATTACCATTAAACTATTTCGCGGGTAAAAATCAAACCCTCAATTTCACACGTAAAATAAAAGAGGTTGTCTTATCACCTGAATACACTAGATATATAAAAAGAAATGAATTACAATATAATAAAAGTTTGAATTATTAATGATGTCATTCTTATTAGAATACATGGACCATGTTATATAATAAACCACAGTACTTTAAACTAATTTCTCTATTCTTTTCGGGTAAAATGAGCTGAATTAAATTAATTAGACTAAAGCATAATTGAACTAAATTGGGTGAAATTGAGGTGAAGTAAATTTAGGTGAATTAAAAGTTAATTTTGTGAAAAGATTAATTGAATATAATTAATTAAACGTAAATAAAACTTAATGTAATATAGCCAAATAAAATTAAAGGGAACTGAAATTAAGCTGGTAAAAACCGGGCGTTATACTCTTATTCTTAATAAAAAGCAGGTTTGTTTTCAATTCATGTTAAAATTTCGGTTTACGTGCAATTTGCGTAGGCTTCATTTTGGCAATGCGCAATTTCGTTCATATGTACGGAGTACTACGCAATAAAGAGTACTTTCTCCATTCATATCCAACCTACATATATTCTTTTTTCATCCATTTATATCCACTCTACCACTTTTCTAAAAGAGAAAACAAAATGACTAAACTACCCTTATGGAAACCATTTATCTACATAAAATGACACTCCATGGCCCACCTATAACCCACCATCACACATTTAAATTAATAAAAAAATATCTTACACACTTCCAAATGTACCTTTAATAGTTTTTTAATATCTTTCTTAATATTTGTGCATAAAGCATATGTGCGCTTTGGATATGAACGGAGGAAGTATTTTTTTTCTTAAGTGAAGGAATCATAATGGTAACATTTGTATGTAAACGGAATTTAAACTAAACTTAACTTATGAAATACAACTTTCATAAATTTATCAGCTAAATTAATCTGATGTATGTAAGCTTGTTTTTTTTTTAAATTAAATAAGTTTTGTCAACCTTAGTTATCTTGAGACTTAAAACGCCCTTAGTTTTGGGTCGATCTTAAGTGAAATACCAAATCTTCTCATAAATTACTCAATAAATGAAGAGTTGGGCCTCCCTGCCTATTTATTCAAACCATCAAAGCGAACCAATTATCAAAGTGAATAGAACTAATTTATGTGGCCTAAAACCAAACATGACTGGCCCAAAAATTAATTTAATTTTCCTAGATTATATTATTTGTGCCGCCATGAAATAAATACTATGTTATACGAGTACAAAAGTAGTTTATAAGTAATTTATTTTTCTGAAGTTGTCATAATTATAAAAACGTTATAGTCAACCTAACCTCTTTTACAATTTTCATAGTAGATAAACTGTATCGATTGTAATTTCAATGGAATAATGAGTAACGTCTATAAGAATACTTTTACAATAAAATACTTCTTCATCAATGTGAATTTTAATTTATACCATTTTTGTTGTTTTGATTATTTTGATGGAATATAAAATTTGATATTATGCTATTTATTTGGTTTACTGTTTTCTTTTTTTTTCTATTGATATTATATACTTATAGTTTATTAAATAATTTCTAATTTTATTTTGGTATTTTTAAGTCTCGTTCTATATATATTTTTATTAATTAAAAATATCAAATTTGATCTAAATTTAATTATATGCAATCATTTGTGCAAATAGTACGTATTGGTACAAAGTAAAAATCTTTTAATTTCAAGCCAATTATTGACGATATAGGCCCTGGTTTTAGACTTAAAGCGTCTGAACTGAATTTAAGTGGAGTTAAATCGTTCAATATTTGGAACTGTAGGTTGAATTGTATGTAAAAAAAATCTCAATTTAATAAGTTACCTAGTTGTTTGAGTTAAAAACATAAAAATTTTAACTCAAAAAACAATGCGACTATGCTCCGTCCCGGCCCCCCTAATAAAACTTCTCAAGATTCGCCACTGCCCGCGATTAAACAAAGATTTATAACCCAACATAACCCAACAAAAGTAGTACCCGAGTCAGGGTCGAACGCGAAGATGGTGGGGATTTCGTATGGTTATGTTTCAATTCAAGCCTAGTCGGGTAATGGGTAAATTGATTGATTAACAAACTAATAAGCGAGAAAAAACAAAGATGTGAATTCAATAAACGAGAAACTAGGGTGCCGGGGGTCACTAAGAGTGGCCAATGATAGGGTACTAGGCGGTCGACTAAGTTGTCCTAAGTAGAGGTCTCGGTTGGTCTCGTCTCTCGAGTCGACTCAAACCTAGGTCTAGGCTATCCAAACTTTCGCTAAAAATAGGCATAACCAACACACAAACATGCAAAAACAATCCCTCAACCGTTGCTAAGGACAAGTAACGCTAAAATCTAAGCCCAACTTTCGTTGAGGCAGATCATCAAACACCTAGCATGCATTGGGTGTATACCCCACTACTTATAACAACTAGCCTAAAATTTAGCACAAGTTTATCATCTAACCACACCAAAGGTTCCCCCTAACCCTAGGTATAGGTCTACTCACTCATGTTGACGGAAAACAAGTAAATTATTGAATCAAAATGACTAAACATTAAAACTAAAACAAAGCTAAACAATTTAACACAAGAGCTTGAAGTAAATGTAAACAAATGAGACAACAAAGTAAAAGAAAAGAAAGATTATACCATTAACTATGAAAAAGGAAGGAACTTGGATACAAAGTTGAAAAGTTCTCTCAAATTCTCCAAAATACACCCAAAATCCAATACATAAACAAATGAACAAGCTAAATAGAGGATTAACTATATTAGCTACAAGATTGTGGAAATTAAAGGAAGATTATAAATGGAAAGTGGTGTGATAGCCTAAGAATGAAGAAACAATGAAACAGTAAAAACCCTAGGAATGTGTGAAAAGTGTATATAAAGTTGTGTTCTAAGTAGGGATGGCAGTGGGTCGGGTTCCCGACCCAGACCCTTAAGGTCGGACCCTAATGGATCGGGTATGGGTCTGAATTGTTTAGACCCCACTCGGGTATGGGTCGAGTATGGGTTTTATATAAAACCTTCGGATCCGGATCCGGGTCCGGGTCTTGGGACCCTACCCGACCCTTAGACCCTATATTTATTTAAAAAAAAGAAAAAGAAAAAACACACATACGAACGTCAATAACCCAAATAATACACACTAACATATGACCCTTATTAGTTATCGTTAATATACTATACGCATATCCAAATAACCATTAAAAAAACGAGGAAATTGATGAAAATGATGAGTTTGGGTATGGTAAATAATACTTCCTCTATTTTTATATAATGTACCCATTTTATTAAAATACTCCACTCATATATTCACTAAATGGGTACATTAAATAAAAACGGAGGAAGTATAATTTAGGGTCGGGTACGGGTAATGATCCAAATAACCAAGACTTTGTAATATTTTAATCAAAACCTTGTAATTTAATTCGAACCTTGGTACATTTTATTGAATGACTCGTTAAGAAAAATTGGACCCCAGGGTAGACCCTAGCCGGACCCAGACCCATTAGGGTTGGGTATGTGTCCATTAATTTCAGACCCTTTAGGATCTGGGTCGGGTATGGGTCTAAGGTTTTTTTACTTCGGGTCGGGTCGGATCTTACCGGACCCTACCCATACCCTACTCATTGTCATCCCTAGTTCTAAGTGCGGGTTTATGTAGTGCGCGAAAAACTGAATGGGGGCTCTCACTCGGTCGACCGGCTGCTGGTCGGGGACCGGCTGAGGACCCTGATTCTTGCAACTGGATTTTGTCTTAAAATAAGCTTGCCTCTCAGCCGGTACACCGGCTGCCGGTACACCGGCTGCCGGTTGGGGACCAGCTGAGGACCTTGTTCCGTGCTACTGTTTTTGCACAAAAATCCCCAAATGCACTAGGGCTCCCAGCCGGCCCACCGGCTGTCGGTCGGTACCGGCTGATGACCATATCTGATCTTTAGAATCTGCCCACTACTGGATTTTTCTTCATTTCTTGAAAATGGTTAAGTGCGGGATAGGATTCCCAACCGACCGGCTACCGGCCTACCGGTTGAGGACCCTGGTTCTCATTTCTTCTTCTTCTTTTGATGGTCAATGGTCAAGGGGATGCCAGCCGGCAGACCGACTGAGGACCCATGTTGGTTATTTCTTTAACTTTTTCTCCTCTTTTTGCAGCGAATTCGCCTCGTTTGCTCCCGTTTCTTCATTCTCGCCTCAAGTCCTACAAAATGGAAGCCAAATACGCAGAATATAGGCAACGGGTATAAAATCAAGCAATGACACGCAAAACGGGGACGAAACGGGTTCAAAGAGAAAGGAAAAACAAGGAAAATAGTGACTAAATTTAGAGTCATCAGAATTCTCCACACCTAAACCTTACTCGTCCTCGAGTAAGTAATCAAGAAACTAAAACCCTTATTTGAAAACAATAATTAAGCTAACTAAGCTAACTAAAAGCCGAATTGGGTTTAGCTACACCCGTAGCCCTTTCAACTCACAATTTGACATCCATGAGTTAGAATGCCCTATTGCAGCGCAAGTTTGGTCTTGCTACAAAATTTTTGATGCAAACAAAGGAGAACAAAACACATATACACAAACAACATGCATCGATAAAATCCATCCGCTTGCCTCATCTACGCGGGATTTTGAAAACTAAACAAACGAGGTCTATAGCTGGCTGGACTTGTCTCGAGTCTCCAAATTCACAATTCATAATTATCCACTACGAACTCTAACAATAGCGAGGGTAAGTAGCTAGGGGTCGATCCCACAAGGAAGGTGTATGTTTAATGTCTGTTTGTGTAAATAATTCTAATGTAACCAATTGGGGGGTGTTTGCGGTTTAAATCTAAATCTAACAAAGAAAAATATTAAAATATTCGAGTAAATGAAATTATAAAAATAAGTCTTGGGTCTTACAATTTCCACAAATGATATAGGTTTGATCATTTACACTTTTAGACTCTATTTACTCTTCAATACTTTGTGTGAAAACATGATTTTCTACTTCTCCTTATTTTTAGTTGTCACTACGAAAAGCGCACATAAACAACCCTTTATAGTGATGACAATATAGTCCAAGCGTATCGAAATTCAATCATGCCATAGATTATAACTAGACAAGCCAACATTCGGGTTGCTCCGTTGTAAGGGTAAGACTCGAGTAAAAGACTTCTTAATGGATTCGGGTCGCTCCATTTTAAGGGTAAGACTCTGATGTTTAGAAACTAATTGGGTAGTGGAACCGGGTCGTTAGAAACTCCGTTATGTGAATAACGCTTTTGCGAAGTAACCGAGTTAGGAGAGTACGCGGTGCTTATACGAATTGGTGGAGGTTTCCGACTAATCGGGGGGGAGTGACTTTTCTCAGCCACTCCCACCCAAACTACGTTGATTGCAGGTTCAAGCATTATTCTGTTTTAAAACTTTTGGTCGTATCTTGTTAGTCGAATAGTTTGCGCAAGCCGAGTACAGACTACTCGACCGAGTACAGACTACTCGACCGAGTACAGACTACTCGACCGAGTACTGGTAACTCAATCGAGTACTCGGTACTCGACCTAGTATATGACACTCGACCGAGTGCCCTCAGAAAAACCGGGTTCCGCGCTTTCCTAAAATTCGATAAAACACTCAAAAAATTTCTTATTTCTTTCTACATCACGCCTCTTAAGCCCTCTCTCTTAAAAATCCTCCTAAAAACCTCTAAGATTTCAAGTTCTTGCTATTCGTCGGCTCTTCACACATCGCTCCGTTCTCATCTCAGTTTTTCAATCAACATTCAAGGTAAGTTTTAAAGTTTTAATTTCAGTTTTAGGGTTAGCTTTGGCATTGATATCTTTTTTCCTAAATCGATTTTTTTTAAAACTCAGATTTCATGGTAGTAGGCAAGTAGTTCGACTACTTACCACTGTTTTGGTACCTCTACTCCGTATTTAAAGTCTTCACCATACCAGGAAACCCAAAATGATACTTGGAACCATCTTTGGGTCACTTTATGGTATACCTCAATTGAAGGGGGTTTCCCTTTCCTAAGACTTGACCACAATCTAACTTGGGGGTTATTTCCACCGATGTACCGGTTGTATTCGTCCCTTAGTGTACCTTTGAGACGCTTACTAAGGGTCTAAAACCCGAGACTTTTTTTAAAACCTAAAAGGGATTTGTGTTTTTGCTTTGAAAATCTTCTTATTTTGGATACGAAGGTTTGGAGGAATGTCATCCAAAAGAACAAGGAATCTTGGCGAGTCTATTGGATCAGGTAACAGGGAAAGAGATGTAGTAGTGCCAAGGGTAGGGGAGTATCCGCAGGGTGAATTTACTAACTTCAACCATTGAAACCGCTTTGTGGACTTGATGGGTCGTACTTTAAGGGCCACCAGGTGCGTGGATCACGCCATCCTGGAGGAGCTAGAGATTGAGGAGTATCTCTACCATATGGTTCAAGTTTTGGGACTGATGGGGCTATTTTGTCTTCGCAAGAAGATGTATGCAGTTATGAACTTAGAGTTTCTCAGCTCTTTTATGTATGACGTGGCGGGATGTGTGGTCAGTTTAAGGTTGATGAACCAGACTCATACTTTGACCTTAGACCAGTTTGCTGACCATTTGGGTTTGGAGAGTGATAATGAAGACTATCTGAGGGATGTGGTCGGTGAAGAGCTTGAGGCACCGAGAGTCTTTTCCTTCTTCACGGTTCGGGAGTGTCATAATGTGAGTTTTATGTTGATTAATAAAGTGCAACACATCACCCTCCGCACTTCCTCAAAATTTTGACTTACATGTTGTACCCTATGGATGATGTTAGTAAGTTGAACACCCATGAGGTTCTTTTTTGGCATCCTACCTCAACCCTCGCCGCGAGGAGCATGTATACTTCAGTGCCCCAGCCACAGTGTGTGCTAGTCTGGCGGATATGGCGCATAACAGAAACCGCCACATTGGGTGTGGTGCCTTAGTGGCCCGTTTAGCTCAGAGGCTGATGGATATCCAACCTGATGGAGATGTGAGAGTGTTGCATAAGACTCTACCTACCATTGACGAGGAGTATTTAGTGAGGGTCAAATGGATCAAGAACTGGCTGAGGGTGGGTGGGTGTTCAGGGTGAGGGACGACTTCTGATGTAGGATCCCTAACTCTTAGTACCTTCCACCCCTTGAGCATGAGGACCAGATCTGCCTCCAATAGTCTACACCATTCCCAGAGACGCTTGGATTGAGTTGCCGGAGACTACGCGTAGCGGGGGAGTATACTATGTGGGTCGTCGGACTAGGCAGACCCAGATGGGGCGAGGAGAGACTTCCTAGAGGGTAACCCCACCTTTTGTGCCCCATCAAACCCAACAACCCTCATACTTTCCCCAGTACTCCCCGTACCCGTCAGTGCAGGACCCGTGTATGCAGCCTTATGAGTTAGCAGAGCGTCTGTCGGCCACCCTGGTCTTGAGGGACACTCATGAGGTTAACCGGTTACATTATGGGGTGGGACTGCAGACAGTTGATCCAGATGGTGGAGCGGAGTTGGTAATGATGATGGTGGCTTCCGAGCCTTTGGAGTGGATCGTGCTAGGTGACCAGAGCTTTATCAGCAACCTGATGGATGGATGGATGGTGGACCCGTGGGGAGCCAACTACGGCAGCCAGTTGTATGATCAGGGTAGATGGGAGCATGGAGAGATATCCGGCTATGGAGGGGATGCTGGTGCGACTGATGCGGTGGCCTACTCAGAGGGACGGATGCAGGATGATGACAATGATGAAGATAAGAATGAGGCATGAGTAGCCTTGTGGTGATGTTGCTAGTGACTGTGACGAAATCTTAGTTTTAGACTCGTTAGTGTTATTAAACTATGTTGTGAATGTTAACGTACCCGCGTGGTACGGGATCGTACGGATAAGTGTTGGTGAAGGCCTTAGGGCCAGATGTTGGTTCTAATTACGGTTCGTTGTAAATTTGTTCTTATTTTTGCAGGTACTACCGAGGAGGACTTAGCCGAGTATGAATTACTCGACCGAGTGGACCATTCTCGGCCGAGTATGCCATACTCGACCGAGTGTTCTGTACTCGGCCGAGTGGTCTACACTCGACCAAGCAGACCGAACTCGACCGAGTACTGTGAATTTGACCGAATACCTCACCTGGGTAAGGTGGTAAGCCTGATGGCCGCAAGTATACAGTAATGTGGTCATACGGGACTGAGGGAAGTGTCATTGGGTGAACTTTGGGGACGAAGTTCCTTAGAAAGGGGGAGATAAATAATCGCATGGTTATGGGATGCGATATAGATAGTTATGATGCGTGATTGATTTTTTTATGCATGATTGATCCCTTTTCCTTGTGCGAGTAATGTTGTGATACATGGTTGGATAGTTGGATATATAATTTATGATGCCGGATGGATTTCTTTTCCTTGAGTTATGTAATCCCGTTATGTCGCGTAAGTTAATCATGGTTGTGGTTGTGCCAAGTTGAGTGTTAAGTTAATCATGGTTGTGTCAAGTTGGTCATATCTGTGCCGAGTAACCTGGTTATGTTGAGACAGTAAGGTGTGTAGTGGAAAAAAATGGCGAAAACAAGTGGAACATGTTTTTTTAGCAGGGGCTAATTCTGTGGCCGCAACGGGGTAGTCGCGGTACGTGGTAGTGAAAAACTCTTATGTCGTTATAATGACATCGATAAGTGGGATGGATGTAGTCATAAAGGAACTTAGAAATAGGATGGAATTAGAAGTCAGACCGATTGGACGACCGGATAACTGATGCCTCGCGGTTAGACGACTATGAGGCTGGGAAGGATATTGTGAAGACAAGTGAGTCAAGATAACACAGTGGGGGAGGGTGAAACGGTAAGGATAGCTTCGAAGAGTAAACCCTAGAGTACGCCGACCTTCTAGCTGACATGATGGGAAAAACTTCGAGGACGAAGTTTCTTTAAGGGGGAAGATTGTAACACCCGGGTTTAAAGACCCAGTAATTAGACCAAGGACTATAACCTTCGGACTTAGAAACCAGTCTATGGGGTGAGAAGGAAAGAGTTTAGTAAGTAGACTGACTGAGTGGACTCGGTCGAGTGAATGATACTCGACCGAGTGAAGCATACTCGATCGAGTGGATAGTACTCGACCGAGCGAGACCTTCTCGGTCGAGTGTATGGTACTCGACCGAGTGAGTCCTACTTGGCCGAGTGGAATACTCGACCGAGTGGACTATACTTGGCCGAATGCCTCGTGTCAGCGGGTTTATTCCGCGTCGGGATCCAAGTAAAAACCCCAATGGTATTTAAACGCTTTCTCATTTCTACAACCCTAGAGCAGAAAGAACTCATCTCCTCCTGCCACCCTCTCCTCCCTAGACTTCCATGTATACCTATCACCTTACCAATCGGGGCTAAATGACGCAAGACCTAATCCCTACCGGTCATACAGCGAGTTCGGTAGGTCTCTCATCCCTATCATGTTAACCTATCATCAGTATCTATCAGAAGTGTATTAACGGGTATAATCAATATTAGGGAGGGGTCGTTCACACCATGTCGGAGTCACGCAAGGATCTTGAATACGCATGTCAGGTAGGCGACCCTACTCAATTAAGTACTTGTAATGATTGTATATATCTATGTTGCGGTGGTAACGCCACCGCCGTCGTGTATGAGATCGTGGTACTGTTGTCTATCTGTAGAGAATGGAAAGGTAATGTCTGTGACCGTTGCGGGAAACGGATCCTACTCCTATGATCGCTCTCCGTGGGACCCGCCACAGAGAGGATGTACACATTAGTGACCTGGGTACCCCTTGCTGCGGTAAGTGGAGAGATATGCGCTGAGATGACTCAGTGGAATGGTTGTGATGTTGTGACGGTAAGGTTGTGAATGAAGAACGATGAGATGTGAATGCCAGAGCTTATTGTGGTTATGTCTTGTTATTATGTTTACTGTAGTACCTTCCTGTAACTGCTATATATGTATCGAGACTGACGCTTGTGTGTATTTGTCTGTTGTGTCTGCGGTGATCCATTGTTGTACGGGAATGGTGAGCAGTGCGATGTTTCAAGTGAGTATTTGGATGTGATGCTTGGATGCTTTTGTGTTAGCTGCGGACGTGACGACTGTGGAAGAGTTAGTGTTTAGATCCTATCTAGAGTATGCTGTCAGACAGAGTTGTATTTTCCTTTTTATGATAAGTTGTAATTTATGTAACGAATCTTAAACAGTTCTATAATGTTCTATTCGATATTTACTCCTCGGGTAACCGAGATGGTAGTGCCTCTGTAATCTAAGGAAGGTCTAGTTAAGACTTCTTGGGTATTGGGGGTGTTACATATATAGTGCGCAAAAAACTGAAGAAGGGCTCTCAGCTGGTCGACCGGCTGAGGACCCTGAATCTTGCTACTGGATTTTGTCTTGAAATAAGCTTGCTTCTCAGCCGGTCCACTGGCTGCCGGTTAGGGACTGGCTGAGGATCACCCTGTTCCATGCTACTGTTTTACGAAAATCCCCAAATGTACTAGGGCCCTCAACCGGCCCACCGGCTGCCGGTTTGGTATTGGCTGAGGACCCTATCTTCAGAATCTGTCCACTACTGGATTTTTCTTCATTTCTTGAAAATGGTTAAGTGCGGGATAGGGTTCCCAGCCGGTGGACCGGCTGCCGGCCTACCGGCTGAGGACCCTGGTTCTCATTTATTCTTCTTCTTTTGATGGTCAATGGTCAAGGGGCTTGTATGTAACACACCAAGTTAGTGAAGTTGAGTTGTGAACCAACTCGGGCGAGTAGGTGACACTCGGCCGAGTAGATCACACTCAGCCGAGTATGTGATACTCGTTTGAGCCCTCTGATTTCAGTAGCTGAGTTGCGAATCAACTCGACCGAGTAAATGGCACTCAACCGAGTAGGCAGCACTCGGCCGAGTAAGCCACACTCGTGATTTTTTTCTCTTTTTAACACTCTCTCTCTACATTACAAATACTAATCTCACGCTATTAAATATGTATTGTCAAGTTTGTAGTAAAGTAAAAACGACCATTTCAACAACTCGTGAATTTTACGAATAACAAAACTATTTTAAATATTAGATTGCTAACATAAAACTATCACAATAATACAATGCATGCTTATTGCTTAATGACAAGTACACGCATCTAACACTCTCTCCATTCACCCATCATTACTGTTCCTTTCGACGTTGTTTAGCGTATAATTCATCTTCATATCTATCTTCATTTCTGCCTATTACACTTTTTTCCCTACCCTCTTTACATTAAAGCAATTAATGTTGTAATCATTTTCATTTTATACCATAACTTGAGCTCACTATAATCCATTTATACCAAAAATACACAACCAATTCTAACCTTTTTTGCATTACTTTCTTTACTCTCACGCTAAGTAACTACTAACTAACCCATTCTTCTTCAATAAGTATGGCCAAAGAGGCAAAGACGGCTAACATTTCGTCACATACCGAAGACAAAGGTAAAATGTGATCCATTTAAGATGAAAATATAACCGTTTTTAGATAAAAAGTTGCCAAAACAATTTTCTAAGCTCAAACACTTCCTTGTCACTAAAATGGACACATTCAATGGGTGAAATAATGACATTTGATATGTCTTTAGCTCGTGATTAAAAGTGTCCGTCTCCAATGAGAATGGGTGTTCTTTGCATCCCTTTTATTTACATGTATTCGGCACTATATATTATAAGAACAAGTTATCTCCCTTCTTCATAATTCGAAGTGATGAAACTCAAAAATATCACCTCATTTTGGGTCTTAGCCATTACCATTACCATTACCATTACTCTCATTTCCATAATTCATACAATATTTATAAACTCTGCCTCTTACAATTCATTTTTTCCGCTATCCAAGATTACTAATCAAGTATATTTTGACGAGTTTTTAGACGTTTTTGAACAAATAGGAGATGGTTTTAGGAGACGGTACTATGATGACAGTAACAGACGGCGAGAAATTAGTTGCGATACAACACAAGTGACGTCCGAATTGACATACTTGTATGGCGTTTCTGTGGTGTTGACGGTCGATTTGAATGGTTGTGGGAACTTTACTAGTGTTCAGAAAGCAGTCGATGCTGTGCCGAATTTGAGTTCGACTCCTACTCTCATTGTTGTTTACTCTGGTATTTATAGGTTGGTCTTTATTATTTGTCTTTTCGATATTTTTATTGATTTCCACGACCACAAAAAAAATAAAGATGTCCAAAATTTAAATAGTTAATCTAACATGTAAATAATTATACACGAAGTTAAGGGGTAAGTAATCATTTATTCACTAAAATATATACAAACTAAAATGATTAAAGATTAAAGGGGTTGCAGCCTCTCTCGACATAACTAAGGTCCTCCATTACTTACAGTTAGGGATGGCAATGGGTATGGTCTGGGTAGGGTCCGGCAAGACCCGACCCGACCCGGCCTAAAAATCCTTAGACCCATACCCGGCAGGGTCTGAAATCAATGGACCCATACCCGACCCTAACGGGTCTGGGTCTGGGTAGGGTCTACCCTAGGGTCCAACGTTTTTTAACGAATCCTTCGGTAAAATGTACCAAGGTTCAAATTTTTGCATATCTTAATTCTCATTTGTTTATTGTATAGTAACAGAGTACTTGTCATTAGAACTAGCTAGAAATGGACAGATTCCTGACTCCTGAGATTTCCAATTTACTATCTTTTGTAGCTAACGACAACAAACCGATTGATCCAGCATCAATTACTATCGATATGAGTTATGAATTGCATTATAATGTATAGTTAATGTCGCATATTTGAAGAAAGCTAAGTATCTGATGTCAATAACTTTTTTTTGTCATAAAAGAAAGTATCTGACATACAAATGTTGAATCACATAATCTTTTTAATTGGGAAAGTGAGGAAGGGAGGCTGGGAGGCTGGGATTCCTGGGAACGTAAGTTGACTAGTTGATTTATTTTAATTTTTTTTTTCTTTTAAAAATACACGGGTCCACGGGGCGGGGCGGGTCTCAATAGTTAGACCCAGACCCGACCCTACATTTTTTATATTGGACTCATACCCGACCCATACCCGAGCGGGTCCCAAATATTCAAACCCATACCCGACCCATTAGGGTCCGACCCTAAGGATCTGGGTTGGGTACCCGATCCGCTGCCATCCCTACTTAGAGTAATTTATTTAACATCGCTGGCCTGAAAACACACGACTCGGATTCAATATAATCATCAAAATACCATATACAAGAGTGATATATGCAGAGCCAATTTTAATTTTGTTGATGAATTAGCTATGAGATTATTTTATTTGATGGCAGGGAGAAAGTAACGATAGATGCAAATAAAAGGAATTTGATATTGCAAGGGGAAGGATATAACACAACAACAATAGCATGGAATGACACTTCAAATTCAACAGGAGGCACAGCCTACAGTGCATCTGTCACCATTTTCTCACCTGGTTTTATTGCTTACAACATTAGCTTTCAAGTAAGTAAGTGTATGCTTTATTAAAACTAACAGTATCGAAAATGCCAAGATGACCGACCATCTAACATTCGCACTCATTATTGATCGTTCAAATGATGAGGGTAGAACACGGCGCCACAACCAGCTGCAGGAGATGTAGGAGGCCAAGCCGTGGCACTTAAGATTTCAAGTGACCGTGCTGCCTTCTACGGGTGTGGATTCTATGGCGCACAAGACACTCTTAATGATGATCGTGGACGACATTACTTCAACAACTGCTTCATTCAAGGCTCTATTGATTTCATTTTTGGTAATGCTAGATCACTCTATCAGGTACCTACTTCTAATTTTTCATAAATTCAGGTCCCCGTAAATACTAATTTTTCTATAAAACCGTTTTACAACATTTTAAACTACCATCAACTTCTTAATATTATTTCTTGTAGGTCTCTTAATAATTTATTATATTATTGTCCTATAGGACGTACTATTTGTCGATTTATTTTACTACAATTTGTAATATCATAGGTTATGTGATGATGGGATAAAATGAGGTATTCATTGAAGTATTGAAGGTGTGAGCTCTTAATTTTTTACTTAAATTGTATGTTTACCATCCCCTCATGTCTGGCCTGGGCCTTTCATGATTGGGGATGAGTGGGTCGCATCATCAATTCATCATCATCATCATCATTCTTAACGTAAATTAAGGGCTACCCCGTATAATTTTTAACAAAACACGTGACTTATTATTCGATTTATATTGAATTCAAGTTGGCGGCGAGACTACCGTGATGGCATGATTCTTAATTAAGTTAAATCAACCGTTACCAGGTGATTTATATACTCGATCATTCCGTCTTGATGAATAATAATGAGATTAAATTTGATGGTTGAAGAATAATGAATAATGACATTGAGAAATGGTTTGTTACAATGGCAGGATTGTAGCATAAAATCCATAGCAGAAGAGAAGAGAGAAGGAGAGGTGAGTGGGTCAATCACAGCGCAAGGCAGGAATTCGAAAACTGAAAACACGGGTTTCTCATTTGTTAATTGCAGCATAGATGGTAGTGGTAGCATTTGGCTTGGTAGAGCTTGGGGTGATTTTGCTACCGTTGTTTTCTCCAACACTTACATGTCCAACGTTGTTTCCCCCGACGGTTGGAATGACTGGAGAGACCCCTCCAGAGACTTGTGCGTCATCTTTCTTTATTTCGATTTCATTATATTCTAATAATTTAGTAAGAATGTTAGTAATGATAAATGATTTTGTTATAATATTATTATAGGACTTCATTGTTTGGAGAGTACGAATGCAGAGGTCCAGGAGCAAGTTACACGAAGAGGGTTTCATATAGCAAGCAACTGAAACAGGAAGAAGTAGCTCCATTTCTTGATATTTCTTACATTGATGGACATGATTGGCTTCTTCCTTATCAGAATATTTCCTTGCCACTGCCCTCCGGAGACAATCTACACAACACTCAATCACTTTCCAGTTACTAGTCATATATATATACTTCCTTATTTCATTTTCAGAACCATCAATTGTAGAATCGCAATTCTTTACCATATAATTCTAGTGCCTCTACCCTCCATTACATTGGGTTAAACCATTACTTACCATGCTACTCCTAATCTCCTATAATGTAACTGTCTTTTTTTATTTTCAAAAGAGGGTACACATGCATATGACATAACATGTTCCAAAAGATATCTACGCAAGTATCAATATAAATTATGTTTTCGTATTTTCTAAATATCGCACACTTTGTCACCTTATTGTTAAAAAACGATAGCTTAAAATAGTCTTTTTATTCTCTCTTTTTCACCCTCAACCATGTCAAAAAAATTTAACGCAATCATTTAGATTCTAAGGCCTTGTTCTTTTAGACTTCAAGTCACTTAATTTATGTTCACTTCAGATCCTATAAGTTCAGTTCAGTTCCTATAAGTTCAGTTCAGGTCTTATAAGTTCAGTTCAGTTCAGATCCTATAAGTTCAGTTCATCAGTTCAGTTCATATAAACTCAATTAAGAAAAATTATATACGAAGTATTATTTTTAACAACCGATACAAACATTTTGCTTTAATTATTCGATACACGACATCTATAAAAAATAACTCATTAATAATTTACCCGTCATTTATTCTTTAATTAATGTCAAACTATCATCCTCGTTAATGCCAAAAAAACAACAATTCATTATACGACACACTCACCCTCACCAATTGTCACTCTCCCATTAATCAGCTTTTTCATTACCATTGTTAGAGAAAATAAATGGTTAGAGAAAATTGTAATAGTGAATTATTTTTTATCGTAATGTAATCGTAGTATAATGTATGAACTATGAACAAACCATTATATATAAAGTTGAAAAATTTTAAATTACCTTGTGTTTTAGACTATTTTTAATCAATGTCATATATTGGATAATAATGATAAGTGAAAATTGGAAATAACCACCTAGTATTTACGGTATTTTACAAATTACCACCCTGTATTTCATTTATTACAAAATACCACCTAACTTAGAACGTATATATCCAAACTCACACCGTATTTCACTTCCGTCATATTTCCACTTATTTCCCGACTCAATTATTAACTAAACTAACAAATTAGTTTAATTAACATTCTAAACTAACTAATACCAACTTTTGTCAAAAAATAAAACCCCTGATATTCCTTCACCTAACTCACGAGAAACATCATCTCCTTCATTATCAATTTGTATCCCTTCAACATCATCACCATGGAAGCTCATCATCAATCATGTACATCTTCATCATTTTCTTTTTAGAAGGTACCGATTGTTTTTATGTTTTGATTGCTCTTGATTCTGGGTGGGGAGATTTCTTGAGTGATCGTCAGTTTGGTTTTCCATTTCATTCTTCTTTCTTTTATGTGGGGAAGGGATATTTCTTGAGTGATTGTAGAACGTCAAGCATTAACCTATGAAAAACAACAAAATGAGGGTCCAATCCGTCGTATACTTATATGATTCGTTCAGTCCTGTTACTGCCTCCATCGCGCTTGTATTGACATCAGGATACTTAATGGAGAGAGAATCCTTCGGGAATTGAGATGAAACAAACAAGTTGATTCAGAATGCGCTACTTCAGCGGATTCAGCCTGCTGTTTGATTATTACACTCTGGTCGACCTAATTTTAATTAAAGTTAAACATGATTATTTCAATTGCAGATGTTCCAATTCTAGGCATCATTATGCAAAACACAGGAGAAATGACAACATTATCTAGGATTCCAGTGTACAACCTCGTCAAATTGACAGACAGACAATCGTCTTCATAATTATGTAGCCATGTTGTTGAGCTCTTCAATGCTTGTTGTTGTGTAGTATGTGCATTGTGATCATATAACACGATCAATTATAGCTTTTAAGTACATTTCCTAGATTAAGAGACATAATTTTAATTGTTGTAGATGTAATCCGCTTGAGTTTGTATCAATGAATGGTTAAATTGTTATCAATAATTAATGGTGTTATAAACACTTGTGTCCATAAAATGCATTCAAAAAATTGTGCCCAATCGTTTATCAATTTTCCGTCTAGCTCTCTGATTTGCCGAGACATAACATAGGACTGAAGTTGGGGTCTGCGCTTGACAACAGCCACTTCCAGTCCCATACGTCCTGCAACTGGTACATACCAGTAGCAGACCCGAAAACTCGGAATTTCAGTCCTGCAACAACCTCATTGCCTATTGCAAATGCCAGCAACTCTGCCCATACTACTACGTTCTTCAACAAGCATTCCCTTTAGAGAATCTCTTTCAACCAAGCAACTGACTTTAAATGTCTGAGAAAGATTGAAGATCTCCCCCGAATCGGTAATAGGAAAAGGTCTGGGCCATTCTTAGCTCATATAAAAAGAAGAATGCTGGCACGTCGAGTTCTCTTTTCCTTGATTTCCAAGTCAACACAAATCCTGGATTAGCGAAAGAAGGAGTCTCACCCAAGCGGACCTCCAGAGGATTCATTCGTGAGTTGTAGCTTGGTTTACAGGCAATCCTTCTTTTATAAATTGACAAGCTAATTAAATCCTCTTGTGTATTATGCTTTGGAAAAAGGAAAAAACTTAGTCTGGACGGGTAACTTCTAGATGTTACGGACGTGTTTATATCTCTGTATCCCAATCGGGTGACCTAATTCGTAAACGGGTGAGCAAACAGACTGAGAGGGGGGAGCTTGAAGAGGACCCGAAGCGGTACTCGGACGAGAGTGAGAGGATAAAGGGGGTGCGATGCGGGAGAGTTGATTCATCCAAAAGTCCCAGTGGCCTCAAAGCATACAAAAGGCAGACCTTGCTACCCAAAAGCCCCGTAAGAAAGAAAAGTTCCATAAAAAGAGAGAATCTCCCTGCGAAAAACAAGTCCAGTCGAAAAAGCCCCGTGAGACTCCTGCACTCATGAAAAGACATTCAATCTACTGATCTGACTCTTACTCGTGCAGACCTGCTATACCATCTACTCTACTGATTTGCCTCTGAGTTCCTGAATATGACATCCTACGTATTGATTTAGGGGACGAAATTTATTAGCTTATAAACAATAACAACTCAAGTAATTCAAAGTAAAAATTGAAACTTTAATTAAAATTAGGGTTTAATTTCTTAACAAACAATCGTAATTGAAACAGAAAAATCCGACAACGATATTTGAGGCAAACCAAAATTAAGATTTCATCATAAAAATTCTTAATTACTAAAATTAGGGTTTATATTAACCCAGAATTAAGAGCAATTAAAACTTTAAAAAATGGATACCTTCTAGAAGTAAACAAATGAAGATGTATATGATTGATGATGACCTTGCTGCATAGCGATGTTGTAGAAGCAATCAAGGACACTAATTGAGCATAATGATGGAGATGTTCTTCAATTTGGGTTATTTTGAATGTTATCCTGCGTTGGGTGAAGAATCAAGGGTTTTAACTTTTATTTTTTATATGAGTTAGTTTTGTTAGTTTAGAATGTTAATTAAACTAATTTGTTAGTTTAGTTAGTAATTGACTCAGGAAATAAGTGGAAATATGACGGAAATGAAATACGGTGTGAGTTTGGATATATACGTTCTAAGGTAGGTGGTATTTTGTAATAAATGAAATACAGGGTGGTAATTTGTAAAATACCGTAAATACTAGGTGGTTATTTCCAATTTTCACTAATGATAATAATAATAATAATGATGATGCTCATGTAACGTATGCGTTTTAGGGTTCCTCGTTCAGCCTGCCGTCACCAGTTCCCACCTTTTCCGGCGGCCAGACATCACCGGTGGCCATCTCATCGCCAAGTCCGATCACCGGCGAGTTCTAGGGTGGGTTTTTAGGTTGTTTCGGAGTGTTTCGGGTTGTTGCTTGCGTTTAGGGTTCCTGGCTACCGTCACCAATTTCACCATTTCCGGCGGCAACAACGTTCTCCCGGCCTCTTTCAGCCGTCGCCGTTCGCCGGACCTGCGTGCATCGGAGTGGTTCTGCGGTTTTAGTAGGTTTTAGTTGCGGTTTGCGTTTACGTCGCTTGTCACTACGCCCACCGACGGCAACCTCACGTTGCCGCCGTCAACGACGTCTCTGCGCCGGTGACCTCAAGTTGCCGACGTCAAAAATTGTGGGTAGTGGGGTTCCAGCTCTTGTTCCAGTACTGTTTTGCGTTTTTCAGGTTTCGGTTTCGCCTTTGGCTATTGGTGTTTGCGATCACCAGTGTTGTTGCATCGTCAACGTCTGTGCGCCGGTGTCCCTATCGGCGCCCGCATCACGTCTATTGTTGCTGCATCGTTATTGTCGTCGCCATTCGCCGTGGGTTTAACTTGTGGCAGTGGGTTTTGGTTTGACTTGTGGCGGTGGGTTTTCGGAGTGCTGTCGATTTTGGTTGCTGCTGCCGTTGTTCTCGGGTGGTGTGGTGCCCCTGCCATTTCCTTACGTGTGGGGCTGGTGTTTGTGGGTTGGCGTTGAGTGTCATGACCGACATTGTTCGGTATCATTGTCCTTTTGTGGGACTTTCCGGGTGTCAAGATGGTCGCGGTAATGGCCTTAGAAAAGCTTCCATGCTCACTCATATGCGTGATCGTCACTGTACCACCGATGCTCAGGTTATAACTCGACAATCTCTTACTTCCTTATCTATTTTTGTCGAGGCTGAGACAACCTTTAGTCGTATGGGTATTTGGTTATGTGGGGTTTGTTTTAAAACGCATGCTCATAGTAAGCGTTGTCTACATGGGGATGGGTCCGTTGTTGAGGCACCAGATTTGGGTGATGGTGTTGTCTCTTTTGTTCTTTACGATTTCCCTAGGCCGTCTGACCCCGACCCGCCTTTGCCTTCTGATGGTGCTGATCATGTGGTTGGGGATGGGTTCACTGTTAATTCTCTTGATCGGTTGTTGTCTAAGGGCTTGAGAACCGTCAAATCTATCCCGCCTCGTTGTCGTCTTGGTTTCTCAAGGGTTCTTAAAGGGGCCCTAGATGCCGTGATCCGTTCTCCTTCGGACCTCTCATCTTGGGTTGCCTTGCTTGTTTTACCCCTTTGTATTCTCAAGACTCTCTCTCCGCGGAGTAGTAGTGAGTGTCGAGCCGCTGTCCGGCGTCAGCGGCAGGAGGAGAGCATTTCACGTGCTATTTGTTCTTGGGGTGTGCCTGGTGGCATGGTACATGTTCTTCGGGATACCTTAGCTGCGTCTACTCCTTCCTTTCGGTTCGACGAGGAGCTTGACCTAGGTGAGGCTAATGTTAAGCAGTGTCGCAGGAAGATTTGTGATGGTCATTACACCGCAGCTGTTCGTGTGTTATCCTCTTCCGGAGTTGCCCCTTACAGTACGGCTACTCTTGCGGCTTTGGCGGATAAGCACCCTATTGTCCCCTCGCCTATTTGCCCTCTCAGTCTGTGGGTAATCCTCCTCTTGTTGCCTCCGTCCCAGTTGTCCTGAGTATGATTCGGGGGTTTCCGCGTGGTACTTCTAGTGGAAGGGATGGTTTTCGCGCTCAGCATCTTCTGGATTGTTTGAGTGGTGCTGCTGCTGCCGTTTCTGATGAGTTGCTGGCTTCTATCACTGGGGTGGTTAATCTCTTTCTAGAGGGACGTTGCCCGCAGATTCTTAGTGAGTATATTGCAAGTGCGCCGCTAACCCCGCTTGTTAAGCCGGGTAGTGGTATACGTCCTATTGCCGTGGGAACGATCTGGAGGCGCCTTGTTTCCAAGGTTGGTGCTTTTTTGGTTGGCCCATCTTTGAGTGGTTATTTTGATGGGCTTCAGTTTGGGGTTGGTGTTTCTGGCGGGGGCGAGGCTATCCTGCATGCCTTGAACCGGTTGGTTGAGAGTCGGGGTCATGAGGTGGGTCTTTCCATGCTGTTGGTTGATTTTCAGAACGCTTTTAACATGGTTGACAGGGAGGTGATGTTGGGCGAGGTGCGTCATCAGTGTCCCGCTCTTTCTAGTTGGGTGGAGTTTTGTTATTCCCGGCCCGCTCGTTTATATTATGGGGAGCATAGCTTATGGTCTTGCCAGGGTGTTCAGCAGGGTGATCCTTTGGGCCCTCTGCTCTTTTCGTTGGTTTTACATCCTTTGGTTTGTAAGATCCGTGACTCTTTCGACTTGAGTTTGCAGGCGTGGTATTTGGATGACGGCACTATCGTCGGGGACACCGTTGTTGTGGGGCAGGTTTTGGGGATGATTATGGAGGATGGGCCGCGATCGGGTCTCCATCTTAATATTGGCAAGACCGAGGTTTTTTGGCCTTCTGAAGACCCCCGAAGCCGGGATATCGGTGTTTTTCCTCCTGATATAGCTCGTCCTCTTCGTGGTGTCCGGGTCCTTGGTGGTCCGGTGAGTGTTTGCCCAGACTTTCGTAGTGAGATTGTGTTGGGGCGAGTTACTCGGACTATTGGGCTCATGGACTCTGTCTCTCTACTTGATGATCCGCAGTGTGAGCTTCTTTTGCTACGGGCCTGTACCGGTATCTCAAAGCTTTACTTCGCTTTGCGTACTTGTTCCCCTGATGCTTTCGGGTCTGCTGCACCTATTTTTGATTCGGCTTTACGTTCTCATCTAGAGCGTATCGTCACTGCTTCTGGACCGGGTTTTGGTGATTGGCAATGGCGGCTTGCCACCCTCCCCTTTTCCTTTGGTGGGCTTGGTGTGTACGCTGCCAGTGACGTCCTGCACTACGCTTTCCTTGCTTCGCGATTGCAGTCTGTGGATCTGCAGAATCGGCTTCTTCGGGTGTCGGGTGTCCTTGACACCGGACCTTCTTTCCAGTCAGCTCTGAGTGGTTTTTACGGGTTCTGATTTCCTGCGCCATCCTTCTGAGATCACTGCCACCAAACTTATGAAGAAATTGGCAGATGTTTATTTCACGAGGGTTGTTGCTTCTGCGGAATCAGTTTTCTCTTTGACTCCTCGTCAGGTTGTGCTTTGGAAGTCTCAGCTGGGGGGTCACTCATATGATTGGTTGCGTGTGGTTCCTATTTCTGGTTTGGGACAGACTATGAACAGTAGGACTTACCGGTGCGTGCTCAGTTATCGGCTGGGTGTTCCGTTGTTCTCCAGGTCCGTGCCTTGTTCTGCTTGTTCGAGGGTTTTTGATGGGGATATCTTCGGGGATCATGTTGTCTCTTGTGTTAGTGCTGTTGGTGTCAAACATCGGCATAACCTTGTTCGTGATACTCTTTTGGATATTTGCTTCTGGTCGGGGATCTCTACTGGTCGGGAGGTGGATATAGGATTGCTCGATGGTGCGGGTGGGACTTTGCGACCTGCTGATTTGCTGCTCTATTCTTGGGACCGGGGGCGCGATGTTTGTGTGGATTTGGTAGGATCCTCTCCTTTGACTCAGTCGGGCATGACTGATTTTGTGCCAGGAGGGGTGGTGGTTGATGCTGCTCGGAGGAAGTGCACCAAGTACAGGGACTTGTGCGAGGCGCATGGTTATGGCTTCTTGCCTTTCTCCTTCTCTTCTTTGGAGGAGTTAGGGGAAGATGCTGTTTCCTTGCTCAAGCGGATTCAGAAGTTTTCTGTGTCCCAGGATGCAGGATCGCGGAGCGCTGCTTTTATTTTTACTCGCCTTAGCTTTGCCATTGCTAAGGGAGTGGGCGCCCAGCTAGTTTCGCGGGTGCCCACAAATTTCATGTAATTTATCCTTTATTTTTAATAAAAATACCCAATCATAATAATAATTATAATAACAATAATAATAATAACAACAACAACAATAATAACAATAATAATAATAATAATAATAATAATAATAATAATAATAATAATAATAATAATAATAATAATAATAATAATAATAATAGTTAACTTAAATTAAAATGAAGTTAATTAAGTTCGGGTTTTATAAGTTAAGTTCAGTTTAGATCCTATAAGTTAAGTTCAGTTTAGATCCTATAAGTTCAGTGCAGTTCCTATAAGTTCAGTTCAGTTCCTATAAGTTCAGTTCAGTTCAGTTTCTATAAGTTCAGTTCAGTTCATTTCAGATCCTATAAGTTCAGTTCAGATCCTAAGTTCAGTTCAATTCAGATCCTATAAGTTAAGTTAAGTTTCAGTCCAAAAGAACAGGGACTAAAAGCATCTTCTATATATATATATATATATATATATATATATATATATATATATATATATATATATATATATATATATATATATATATATATATATATATATATATATATATATATATATATATATATATAGAGGCCGGATCACGTGAGGCCGCCTCTTAGGATGAGGCCGCCGGACCTCACGCATCCCCAAGCTTCTAGTTTCACAGTTTCACAATATTTGCTTCCAGTTTCACAAGTTATGCTTTTAGTTTCACAAGTTAAGCATCTAGTTTCACAGTTTCACAGTTTCACAATATTTGCTTACAGTTTCATATCTTAAGCATCTAGTTTCACAAGTTAAGCTTCTAGTTTCACAGAATAAGCTTCTAGTTTCACAAGTTAAGCATCTAGTTTCACAGTTTCACAGTTTCACAATATTTGCTTCCAGTTTCACAAGTTAAGCATCTAGTTTCACAAATTAAGCTTCTAGTTTCACAGTTTCACAGTTTCACAATATTTGCTTACAGTTTCACATCTTAAGCATCTAGTTTCACAAGTTAAGCTTCTAGTTTCACAGAATAAGCTTCTAGTTTCACAAGTTAAGCATCTAGTTTCACAGTTTCACAATATTTGCTTCCAGTTTCACAAGTTAAGCATCTAGTTTCACAAATTAAGCTTCTAGTTTCACAGTTTCACAGTTTCACAATATTTGCTTACAGTTTCATATCTTAAGCATCTAGTTTCACAAGTTAAGCTTCTAGTTTCACAGAATAAGCTTCTAGTTTCACAAGTTAAGCATCTAGTTTCACAGTTTCACAATATTTGCTTCCAGTTTCACAAGTTAAGCATCTAGTTTCACAAATTAAGCTTCTAGTTTCACAGTTTCACAGTTTCACAATATTTGCTTACAGTTTCATATCTTAAGCATCTAGTTTCACAAGTTAAGCTTCTAGTTTCACAGAATAAGCTTCTAGTTTCACAAGTTAAGCATCTAGTTTCACAGTTTCACAGTTTCACAATATTTGCTTCCAGTTTCACAAGTTAAGCATCTAGTTTCACAAATTAAGCATCTAGTTTCACACTTTTATGAGATAGTTCACCATATGAAGCAACAACTCGGAGAACGAATAGTAGCAAGAGACTAATATAATTAGGTATCGAAGCAAACAGTCAATAATCGATAAATTAATAAAAATTAAGATAATTAAGAAGATTAAAGATGAGATTATCGCGAATTTGATCCAGATTAAAATGCGATTACGAATCAAACAGGTGATAATCGAAAAACTAATCAGAATTAAGTGATATACGAAGATAAATAATGATATTATCACGGATTTGATCAGAACAAATAAAATACATAATAATCAAAATTAAGAAATTTAAGAAGTTTAATGTTGACATATTCGCAGATTTGTTCCGAGCTAATATTCGAAAAAATAATCAAAAATAAGAGATTGAGGAAAATTAGTGATGACATTTTCACGGATTTATTCGAAATTAAAATGCAATAAGGAATCAAATAGTTAATAATCGAAAAAAACAATTAAAAATTAAGAGGTTTACGAAGAAGAATGATGAGATTTTCACGGATTTGATCCAAATCAAAATGCGATCACGAAGCGAAAAGTTAATCGTAACAACAAAATTAATAAAATTAAGGAATTGGATCTGGAAATTAAATTTACGCTTCAACTGACACGTTCATCGGAGTAGAGTTGCCGGCAAACGCAACGCCTCAGGAAGCGAGATTCATACTCGTAACATTCTTCGTAAACAAATTGAATCAAAAATCGAAAAATTAAGAAGTTTTTTCAAACAATTTGATGAAATATTATCACAATTACAGAAATTAATCAGATAATCAACATACAAATACAAGAATAAAAGGAGAAAGAGGAGGAAAACGAGAGGTAGAAGGAGAAGAACTAGGGTTTATGATTGCGCTGCTGCAGTTGATTGATGAATTGGGGATTTTTGGCTCCCTCGCCGCCCTAGCCGCCGCACTCTCACTCTCCGACCCGGAGCTCCGACGCCGGCAACAGGCCGTTCAAGTCGGCGGCGGA
The DNA here is from genome assembly GCA_029255685.2 of Silene conica. NCBI lineage: Eukaryota > Viridiplantae > Streptophyta > Magnoliopsida > Caryophyllales > Caryophyllaceae > Silene > Silene conica. The sequence continues at coordinate 61,527,305 of CM055311.2, read as the reverse complement.
GATAAGGAGGTTGTCCGAGATCTCGTGATATTACCTGGGTTAGTACGGTGGATGATTGGGGTTGAAGAAAAAGAGAGAGAAATGAATTTTTTTTTTTGATATTATATAGGACACGTGTCAAGATCTCGTGCGCCCATGCTACTAAAATCTAACGGTTTAGAATGGTCCGGCAGCCTCACGCTAAGAGAGCGGCCTCACGTGATTCAATTTCTATATATATATATATATATATATATATATATATATATATATATATATATATATATATATATATATATATATATATATATATATATATATATATAATACCAAGTTATTTATGGATAATTTCGAATATCCTCCATTCAATTTCAAACCACCATTTTATTTTTGCATAAATACTTTCATTTTGCATTACAAAAAATATACACGTTTGATATTTTTACTCATATATGGGAAACTAGTTTAGCACCCGTGTAAAAATGCACTGGCATATGTAGATAATATTTGTAATTAAGTTTTAAACCCGTATACTATAACATTATATTAATCGAAATATAAAACTTTTTATATAAACGATATTATATAGAAATATGTATTCCGAAATCAACCTTAATGAATGGTAGGATGTAATTATAAATTTGAAAAGAATTATTACTTACTCCATTTCCAATTAGCTAATTTCAATAGTTTAGAGCAAATGATTCTTTCTAATCATTATAATAATCAAAATATTTAAATATTCTATTTTTTTTTTTTGTTTTTTTATTACAACAATATCGTCATTCAAGATACTCCCTTATCACGTATGTATCTTGAACGAACTTTATTAGTTGGGTAGCATGTATTAGCTACATTACACCAAAGTTAAAAAGTTGGGAAAAATTTATGATTAGTTTTCAGAAAATAGTAATGTAAATTGAATTTTATTAAAATATTATTTTTAAAAAAATTTACTTTTTTTTAAAAAAAATTAATTAAAAAAACGTTAGAAATTTTTCTTGACCCGTATTCTAAACATAAATCGTTCCATAACCCGTATGAGCCGACCCATATTTTGGACCGACCCGTTTGATAGGTCTATGGATAATACATCCACCATCAAATAACTACTTTAAGTCCATTAACTTCCATCTCAAGATAGAATACATAAATTCTGGAATACAAATATATAAACCATGCCCGTTCTCGTAAATTAATTGATTTTGAGAGCACATAAAATTATATTATTGTCAATACGATATAATATTATATAGCCATGATGAAATTCCCAGGAGACCCGAGTTCAAGCCTCTCAAAGAGCAAAATTTTGTGGAGCATTCTTGGCCCGAGTCCATGCCTAAATAGACTTCGAGTCTGTCACCCTCGGGTGGGTAGCGGCTGCGGTTTCCCTCGTCACCAAAAAACATGGTGTTTGCCAATTGTCATGTATTAGTTAAATAGACTATTTTTTATACATCTGATATTTTATGTAACATGCGATACTTTTTACGCAAAACTATTATTATTTTAACAGCCCTTAATATATCATAAAGTACGAAAAATTAAATTACCATTCGATATATTGTGCAATAGTCTATACTTTGATGCGAAACAAATTTTTAAATATAAATCTAATTTGAGTAGAGATAGAATATAATTTACAAATTAATTTATATATGCACGCATCATTTGGTCTTTACAAAAATATATGTATTTATTAGAATTGGGTTATTATATCTTAAATGTGTGATTTAAATATTTAAATTTATTTGCTCTATAACATTTCTTATAAAATCTTATAAAATATATCTATTTATTAGAATTGGGTTATTATATCTTAAATGTGTGATTTAAATATATAAATAGTTATATTACGAATTCATATATTTAACATTCAGGCAATATGTTAAATGTGGGATATAAATATTTAACTTTGCTCTATAACATTTCTTAATAATTATATTAAGAGTCCATATACATTAATACGAGCAAATACTCTTAATATAATGTTAAATATATGGACTTTTAATATAATGTTAAATATATTTTATCAGTCAGGCAACATAATTTAAAATATATAATTAAGATGTAATACAATTTAAAATATATACGAACAAATACTCTTAATTTTACTATACAAAATTTCTTTTGTTGTTCATTTTATAGAATATATATCCTTTAAATGCTACTATGTAATACTTATTTGAGAAAAATTTATAGATGAAATGTTAACAAAATATATTCTCGTGCAACTTTACAAATTAATGAAGTTGATTATTAATTTTATGAGTATATGAAATTTTAAATATAAATCTCCATGTGAGTAAAGATGAACAAAAATTTGTATACGGAAATATTGCCAAATAAAAAATACAATAAGAGACTAACTTGGGTAAGTTTTAATGTAATATAAACATGGTAGAAGAATTTTTTAAGAAGATATTTTACCTATACATATTACTCAAGTAAAAGATACGCGGTATAGTTTTAGTATATTAAGATTTGAGCGGGAAAATTTTTAACGTGGAAGCGACACGTGTCCATCCTGATGTATAGCGGTTCTTCTTTTATACTTATATATAGATATATAGATAGATAAGATTCCACGTACTTAAACATGTTTTGTCATCATCATCTAATCTCTCATCCCAATGTGGACGACGATTTAAACAAACCTTAATTCAGTTACCGTAAATCAATTATTTAAGTTGATATAATATAATTAATAAAATTAAGAATTAAGAATTAATATTGATACTAGAATTAGCATTCATATAATTGTTTAACGTGACAAATTTGAATAATTTTATGGTTTTGATTAATTTTGTAAGGGAGATAATTATATATTTTTTTCTATTTCTAGACAAATGGCATGTAATAGAAAAATATTACCAAAAAAATGCATAAATAAATAACACCCGTATATTAATGAACAATTGGGTTTTGTACTTTTGTTATATTAATTTGGAAACGTGAGAGTAAGATCTTAGTGTTAATAGATATTGTGAATAAAATCTAAATACAATCTTCAACATTGTACTATGAGTAATATAAATTTCCTTGTATTTAGTTCTCTATTGGGGGTATGTAATCTTCTAAAAATACATTGTGATCGTCATGGTTATATATATAAACTACTTTAAGACATTAAAGTTTAACCTAAAAATAAAGTTTACAAAAACTCCAAACCAAAAAAAAAAAAACATAGCCATGGCGACTAGTAGATTTGTAGGCGTCATTGTGTGCCTATTCCTTGTTCTCTCCCTCCTGACCATTGTGAATGGTGAGTTTTCTATTTTTTAAGATTATTGTTTTTTATTTGAGATAAATATTTACGCACTCTTTGTTATTGGCAAAGTTAATTATTATGTACTCCCTCCATTCTTTTTATATCACCCCATCTCATTATTCACGTTTGCCGATGTGCATTTTGTTTTGATTATATCTTTAGCTACATACTACTAAAAAATATAAAAATTTGATATTCTTAATCCTCTTATCAAGACTATCCAAAAAAGATCTCACATGAATATATTTCCGTGAACGGATTGAGAGAAAACCGACGTTGAATAGTCGATTGTGAATAGTGTCAAAACAAAAGTTGGGTGATATAAAAAGAATGAAGGGATTAATATTTATATACTAATAATAAAAAAACTAGTCAGTTTTAACATTATTACATAGACATAGACGTACATATTATTTTGATGATATCATGCATAATTAATAATTGCATAGTCATTAATTGTAAGTTTTACGCTCATTTTACGTATTTGGTCGGGTGGTGTTACTTGCAGGGGGGCGCGATCCAGCGTGCAATCCTCCGAAGGTATTGGAAAATACAAATCATAAATCAGGAAGCAGGAAATTGATAAATTTAAATAATTGCAAGCAGACTACTTGTGACGATGGGTCTCAATGTTGGTGTTGCATGCAATGGCCACTCGGTATAGCGTCGTGTTTTTCTACTCTAGATAAATGTCAGCACTGTTGTGTCCCACTCTAAATTGTCACTCCGGGGTACCACTTTTGACCATTATTTTAGAATCCGTATTCAACCTACCCTATTTCTTTACAATTCATCATGCTTATTTTACGTTTAGCATGTTCGGGACTTGTGAACATGTATGACAAAGAGACCAAAATAAATTGAAAATCCTATTCATTCCTATTTCTCAAGACTATTCTTATTGTTTTTGCTGCTTGTCTTTTTTACTCCTCCTCTTCAATTCTTAGTAAATCCGTCTCCATTTTTATTTCGTAAGCAGATTCTTGAACAAACTCGACTACATTATTTCTACTCACTAACCCTATTTCTAGCATTCAAATCTAATACCAAATAAGATAACTTACTCATACTCGTGATTTTGATTTTGATGCATATTTATAGTTATAAACAACACACAAATAAAACTATTTTTTATGTTCCACTCATTTCTTTACATTTACTTTCGCCACAAAAGCTAAACAAGAGCAATACAATAAAAGACTGCACTTTTAACCTTTTAACAACATAAAACACAATTTTCCCATAAGTAGGATCATTAATAATTTACGCATATAAAAATTAAAACGGAAACGTACAAAAATAACTGAAGCATCTAAATAAGAAAAATGAAAGAAAAAGAATCTAAGAATGAAGGGAAACAATTTTTTTTAAAAAAAATCAACTATAAATGACTATAATGCTTTTTCTATAATCAAATAAATTAAATATATATAGAGAGAATCAAGATTCCGTGCGAACCGTACGAACCAACATAAAAAAAATCATTTTGAAAAAATAATTGTTTTACTATGGTTCGTACAGTTCGCACCATAGTGTCAAGATTCGGTGCAAACGTACACTCGGTGAAAACGGTGAGAACGACTTGTAACCATTAGATTAGAGTGAAGGTACGACTGACATAACTTCAATCAAACCCAATTTTCAATTAAAAAAAATCGATCCCGATAAATACAGCCCTACGGGTTATACTAATGATAGCGGGGTATATGAGGTCGATCCACAGGGAGGTCAAGTTTGAGTACTAGTCTTGTCTTAAATTATAGGTTAGCTACGTCAATCAATAAAATGATTAACATTAAACTAATTAACTAAACTAAAAATGAATTAAACTAAGACTACTAAATTAAGGAAGCAAACAAGCAATAGAACAAAGATAAAAGCAATAAAGAAAGGCCTAGGGCGCGATTTCGACTTCCAACACTTGTAAATTAACGCTTAACTCCTGTAACAAGTTGTGATTTCGACTTCCAACACTTGTAAATTACCGCTCAACTCCTGTAACAAATTGCCAAGGGGAAAGATAAATGGTGAGACGCCTCTAATTCGCTCATAGACTCTCTCTCGTGCTCACTATAAAACACTAGTTATGCCGACACAACTCCCTCTCGGACTCATGCATCAAACTCCCTAAGTCAAGGCATCAAACTCCCTAAGTCAAGGGTCAAAGCTAACAAAATATGCCTATTTTGACTCCCCTTTCCCCAATATTAAGGCTCTAAGTCCACGCTATATACCCCGGTCATCCCACTCCCTCTCTCGAGGGTCGATTTTCAAACCGAAAATTAAAGGTACCCTTCTCAAGTTCTCCCTCTCGGGTTCAACTCAAGACGAAAAACTAGTCCAAGTGGGGTGAGTCAACTCCCAACCTAGCCAACTCCCGTCGACGGTCAAGGGTCAAAAGTCAACACCAATCCCAACTAAAACATAAACAAGTCAAATCCTTTAAATAACCCAATAAACTCCCCCTCGACACCAAGTCGGTGGAATTAAGTCGATAACTTACACATGTCGGAATCTAATCGCACCCTAGTAAAATACTACTCACTAATCATATTAATTAAACTAAAACAAACATAAAAGAAACATCTTTAAAAGGTAGATTAACACTAATAAGCATATAAATGAAAGATAATGAAAAGTAAACACTAATTAGTCTATAACTAATAATAACAAAGTATAAAAGTTGCATATTTAAGAAGAAATGAAGAAATTTTCACATAGACATTTCAACAAACATCTTACATTCATAAAGACAAACAATAAAAATGGGCAAATAATGAAGAAGGAAGAGTAAACAAATGTAAAGAAATGATCCGTAATTCTCTATTCTTATATTTAGAATTAATTCTGATCCGTAATTCCGTATTCTTATATTTAGAATTAATTCTGATCCGTAATTAATTATGATCCGTAATTCCGTATTCTGATCTTTTCTCATTCCTATTTACGTAACTCCGTCTTAGATCTAATCAATTAAAATTGTTGAGAATTGGAAATCAACAAAAAATATATAACTCCGTTTTAGATGTACATAAAATATATAGATAGGTTTATATTATATGGTCGGAGATTTTGGGTAGTTAGACAGTCGGACTAATAATAATTTGGGCTCATTACGATGGTTATGAACTTAAAATTTAAACCGTGAGTATAATTTGTAAATCTATATATAGTTTTACCCGCTATTTTCCGTCTTAAAATTATAACGGGTCAGTATCACTCCCCATGGACAAATATTTTATTTTCACCATACATAATATTTTTTTTGTCTTATTCATCCTACACATGTATATTTGATTCAGCTTAAACTTAAACGAATAACGTCGTCCTACATAAGAATTTGTATAATTTTATAATGTCAAGCAGATGCGTTATTTTTATTTACGTCTAAGTTAAACGTATAAATTCTTTTTATTTTTTACAATGATATACTTGCAATACTAAAATTATATTTTTTATTAAATATATTCACCATTTTATTTTTATTTTTTTAGTTTAATAGAATTAAACCCGTACATTTTTTGCACGCGCGTAGAACTAATAAGGGATAAAGTTAATGGGATAAAGTTGGATGGAGGAGAGAAGTGAGAGAGGACAAGTTGATGGTAATGGAGGGAGTTTGGGGAAAAAGATAAGTGCAATTATCATAAAAAATTAAAAAAAAAAAAGTAAAACATACTAGCTGTGTTAACCGGCTACTCCAAGTCAAAAGAAATAGGCAATTCTAGTATAGGAAGGTCGACGTAAGAGTTTGGTATATCTATCTATATTATTAAAGCAAACTTTTTCCGAACGATTTTATTGATTGTTTTTTTAAGTGATTTCATTGGCCGAGCTATCTCATAGTCTTTATAAATTATTTCTTCTAATATTATACTAAAATTATTAAATATATAAACATAATTAATTTAGATAAAAATCTATCTTTTGTAGCCGATTAGATAGAGTATTTGACTAACAATCGGGTAAGTATTTGATTAGCAATGAAAGACAAATCTAATAAGATATTTGTTAGCCAATAAATACAACGGGAGTTCAAATAATTTACTCAAATCTTAAAATCTACTTTTTTTTACTTATATTGTTTCCGTCACAGATTCAGCATGCATATTATTATTATTATTATTATTATTATTATTTATTATTATTACATTTGTTGTTTTTAATTATAGCATTCGACTTTCATAAGCATGATTCTTAACAAGAGCCCTGCTAATCATCTTTTCATTGTTTTTACAGGAAATCGATAATGACAATGCATGTCTTGAAAATTGTACAGTGGAGAAATATAGGTAATAAAGATAAATAAACATGCACCAAAGTATCAAACTAAATTAAAGTTTTCTTCAGTCTCTTTTTTAAAAAGGAAGATATTTGTAAATGATAAGTGATTAACATGTTTGAGTTTGTATATACATGCATAAGTATTGGGTTAGTAGTATGATTGTTTTTTATGAGTTTGATCATTTGTCCTAATTATATCTTTATTTTTTATATCTTCATGGACTTCATTTATGAGGTTTTTCTTATAGTTAAGTTAAATAAATAACTAAGACAAGAAAAATATATAACAGAGTAGAGACTACATGCCCGTAGTAAAAAAGCCCATACATGACGAAGTATGTATCCTTTATTTCATTTTTCCACGCATATAGTCCGAGAAAAGCCATATGAATTTTTGCTTATTTTTTCATATAAGAATTGTATTCCCTTGGGATTTCTTATTCATCAGAAGAGATAATATATACACAAGGCTATTAACTAAATACAGCAAAAATCTCCTAGAATCATGGAAACAATATGCGGACTATCAGCTAAGAATAGTTACTATGAATACAAAAAGAAAATATACAATAGGATATTCTAATACGCTCCCTCAATCGAAGCGGGAGGTGGACGAATGCTGAGATTGGAACGGAAATCATCAAAAAGGACTTTAGGTAACCCTTTCGTAAATATGTCGGCGTATTGGTATCGGGAAGGGACATGTCGAACCTGTACCTGACCGACTGCGACCTTTTCGCGAACAAAATGTATATCTATTTCAATGTGTTTCGTGCGTTGGTGATTGACTGGGTTACCGGATAGATAGATAGCGGATACATTATCGCAATAGACTACTGTGGCCTTTTTTATAGGGCAGTGAAGTTCGAGTAGCAAGTTTCGAATCCAACACGATTCGGCTACAACATTAGCCACTCCTCTATACTCGGCTTCGGCACTAGATTTAGAGATAGTAGCTTGCCGTTTAGAGGACCATGAGACGAGGTTGTCACCGAGGTACACACAATAACCGGATGTCGACCGTCGAGTATCGGGACATCCACCCCAGTCGGCATCGGTATATGCACTGAGAGAATCAGCGGACGAATGGCGTAGATGAAGACCGTACTGTGTAGTACCTTGTAGGTAACGAATTATACGTTTGAGAGCCCCAAATTGAGCTTCTCGAGGGTCATGCATGTATAGACATACTTGTTGGACCGCATATGAGATATCGGGACGTGTGAACGTCAAGTATTGTGAAGCTCCAGCTAAACTCCGAAATAGAGAAGGGTCTGAAATGGGCTTACCGGAATTGGCTCCTAGCTTTGGGTTAGTGTCCACGGGTGTGCGGGCAGGTTTACAAGAGGACATATTGGCGCGAGCAATAATGTCAGCAGCATATTTTTGTTGATGCAAAAATAACCCAGACTTATGTCTGACAACCGATATACCGAGGAAGTAAGCCAAAGGTCCGAGATCGGTCATTGTGAATTCCTTCCCGAGTAGACCAAGAATGTCATCACGCAGCTTTGTGGTTGAAGTAGTTAGGATAATATCGTCCACGTAAAGCAGGAGATATGTCATTTGGTCACCATGTTGATAAATAAATAAGGAGTTGTCCGTCTTACTGTGAATAAAACCAATTGTAGCTACAAAGGAAGCAAATCTTTGGTACCATGCGCGGGGGGGCTTGTTTGAGTCCGTAGAGAGATTTCTTTAGGAGACAAACATGGTCCGGATTATTGCGGTCTCGAAACCCGGGTGGCTGATGCATGTAGACGGTCTCATCTAAGCGCCCGTGAAGGAAGGCGTTTTTGACGTCAAGTTGATGTATAGGCCACTGTTTTGAAACGACAATACTTAGCACGGTATGGATAGTAGTCGGTTTTACCACTGGACTAAACGTCTCATCACAGTCGACTCCCACCTGTTGAGACCTGCCATTGACAACAAGTCGAGCTTTGTATCGCTCTAAATCACCATTAGCTTTGAATCTATGCTTAAACAACCATAGACAACAGGTAATAATGAAACCCGTGGGTCAGGGCACAAGAACCCACGTCTTATTCTTAAGTAGAGCGTCATATTCATCTTTCATGGCCTGATTCCAATGACGGTCCTTAAGTGCATCCATGGGATTTTTTGGTACGGGAGAAAGTTCGGTTGTTACGGATAAATTCATGAGGGTGTGTGGTTTGAAGATGCCATGGCGGGCTCGAGTAGTCATTTGTGGTGATGGCGGGGTAGGGGGGCTGCTCGTAGACGAGAGCGGGGAGAGTGGGGTCGAGGTCGTGGGTGAGGGGGCTGACTGAGGGGAGGCAGCCGGGGTGGGGGAAATTGGCGTGGTATGGGTAAGGGGTGTACCAGAAGTGTCTAGGACAAAGGGGTCTGGTCCGTCTATTATATTTGTTTGGGCTGGGCTTTGGAGGGCATGGTAAGTGGTATAAGCATTTGGGCTAGTGTCTAAAGCTGATAAGAGGAGGCTGGTGGAGGAGTTGCTTGGGCAAAAGGAAACACAATCTCATTAAAAGTTACGTGACGGGCAATTAAGATTTTTCGAGTTGCTAAATCCAAACACTTATATCCACGATGATTAGACGGGTAACCGATAAAGACACATGGGGTAGCACGGGGGGCCAATTTGTGAATGGTGGAGGAGGGAATATGTGGGTAGCAAAGGCATCCGAAGGTCCGTAGATGGTCATAGGACGGGACTCGTTCATAGAGACTTGAGGTAGGGGAGTCATAATGGTTGGCTTTGCTAGGGAGGATGTTGTGGATGTAGGTAGCCATGTCAAGGGCGTGATGCCACAGGTTGGGGGGCATATGGGCGTGAATAAGGAGGGTGCGCATTGTGTTATTTATAGTTCGGATTTTTCGTTCCGCTTTCCCGTTTTGAGGGGAGGTGTGAGGGAAGGAAAATCGGAATATAATGCCACGAGACGCAAAAAATTGGAGGAGGGGTGAGTTTTGAAATTCACGGCCATTGTCGCACTGTACTGTTTTTATGGGGAGATTAAATTGGGTTTTAATCATGGCATAAAAGTGAGTAAAATGTGCGTAACCTGGGATTTTTGTGTGAGAGGTCTTTATTTACCCATTTTAGTGTCAAATAATATATTAATCGATTAATGTTAAATAATGTTATTTCATACTCCCTCCGTCCCGGTCATTTGTTATCTATTTCCATTTTGGGGTGTATCATTGAATTGTTATCTATTTCCATTTTTGGCAACTTTTTGTGGATGACATTTGATTACATGTGGGGCCATATAATTTGTGTGGTCCAAATTCATTTACACTTCTTTTCTTAATCTTTGTGTCAAAAGCAATAGATAACAATTGATCGGGACGGAGGGAGTATTATTTGTTAGTGTTTTTGGTACTGTTTCGTCTTTTTATTTTATAGGTACCAAATTCGAATATGAAAACCGACTCAAAACAAAGAAAGACGAAAATAAAATGAAACGGAAACTTGGGCACCAACCAAGCAAGAAAGCAGCTCCCATTCTTCCTGTTTTCTGGCAGCAACATTTTTTAGAGGAGAGAGAAGCAAGAAGGCGAGAAGTAGGAGTAGAAGAAAACAAAATTTTCAATTTTAATTTCTCATTTCTAGTTCAGATTTCAGTTTATCATTTCAAATTAGAAGTATTGTAGAAGATTAATCATTTTCATCCTAATTAGTATGGTATAATTTTCTTCCCTCTTTCATTTCTTTTTGTTGATTTGTTTACATTTGTTCAAAGTTTGAATATTCGAATAGTTTATTTATAAATGTTGCTGCTTTATGCTTGTTGTTAGATCTTAGTTTGATTAATTTTAGATTAGTTAAAGTTTATATTTTTATCACTTTATTTTACATAGGATCATGTTTAGTGTAATATTTAATATGTCTTGTGTTGGATTAGTAATGACTAATGAGTAGTATTCTTACTAGGGTGCAATTAGACCCAGGCATGTGTAGGTTACCGACTTAATTCCACCAACTTAGTGTCAAGGGGGAGTTTATTGGGTTAATTAAGGGGTTTAATTGTCTTTACTTTATCTTGTTTGTACTTTGACTTTGAGTCCTTGTCCGTCAACGAGAGTTGGCTAGACTTGAGTCGGGACATCTTGTTGGGAGTATTTGCCGACTTGAGTTGAACCGGAACTTAAGAAGGGTGCCTTTAATTTTCGGTTTGAAATCGACCCTCGAGAGAGGGAGTGGGATGACCGGGGTATAACGTGGACTTAGAACCTTAATCTTGGGGAAATGCGAGTCAAAATAGGCATATTTTGGTAAGCTTTGACCCTTGACTTAAGGAGTTTGATGCATGAGCCCGGGAGGGAGTTGTGTCGGCATAGCTAGTGTCTCATAGTGAGCCCGAGAGGGAGTCTATGAGCGAATTAGAGGCGTCTCACCATTAACCTTTCCCCTTGGCAACTTGTTACGTGACTTAAGCGGTAATTTACAAGTGTTGGAAGTCGAAATCGCGCCCTAGGCCTTTTCTTTATTGTTTTTATCTTTATTCTATTATTTGTTTTTATCTTTAGTTTAGTAGTTATAGTTAATTTAGTTTATTAGCTTAGTATTTATCAACTTTATGATTCACGTAGCTAACCAATAATCCAAGACAAAACTAGTACTCAAACTTGACCTCCCTGTGGATCGACCTCGACTACCCTACTACATTAGTTTAGTAGTTGAGTTTTATAAAATGTGTTTGATGTGGGGGAGGGCGACAAAACCTCGTCATCAAAATGGCGCCGTTGCCGGGGAGGTTAACGGATTGATATTAGTTTAGTTTTGGATTTGTTAGACTATGCTTTTGTTACTTCTTGTTATTTGATACTTGTTGTATGAAACTTGTTGGATGTTGCTTAAGTGTTGCATTCTTACTTGTTTCTTGTGACTTGTCCTTTTATTTTACTTTCTTTTGTTTTGTCACTTCTTTGAGCTTACATGACAATGTCTTGCATTTGTGATTTTTGTAGACCGAACCTTACTCATATTAACCGACCTATTAACATTGGGGTTGTGGAAGTTGATTATGAGTTTGATATAGGTCTTATTAACTTGATTAGGCAAGATGTCTTTTGTGGTTTAGAGAGTAAGGAAGCAATTGACCATTTAGAGACTTTTGAGGCAAATTGTGACCTTGTCAAGAAGGAGGGACTATCGGCCCAAACCATTAGACTTTTACTTTTTCCCTTTAGTCTTAAGGGTGAAGCTAAGAGATGGTTACGCTCTCACCCTTCTAGCACCTTTTGCACTTGGGATGACTTAGCTCAAGCCTTTCTAAATAAGTTTTACCCTTCTTCTAAAACCACCTTTAGGAAGCGTCAAATTTACAATTTCCAACAAGGTGAGTTTGAGACTTTGAGTGAGACTTGGGATAGGTTTAGGGGTTTGTTGAGAGCTTGTCCCCATCATGGTTTTTCCCCTTGTCAAGTCATGATTACTTTTTTTGATGGTTTGCTTCCTTCTCTTAAAAACCTTGTGACCATATCTTCCGGGGTAGGAGCTTTTGATAAGTTGAGTGTTGGTGATGCTAAAGCTTTGATTGAAAACATGGCACGTGTTGATGAGAATCGTAATTCTATTTGGGCTACATCTAAGAGAGGACCACAAAGTAGTGTTAAACGTAATGATTATTCTTTGTTTGATGATATGAGTGAAAATGTGCACTTTTCTTCTCCTATGGATGTGTCTTATGTTCAATCTCATGCTCGTGATCATCATGTTCCCCTTTCCCATGAATTTGTGAATGATATGCATGAGTATCCATCTTCTTATGATTTTTCAAGTGAGGTGAATCATGATCTTGATACATGTTCTTATACATCCACACCCTTTGAAAAAATGAATGTGACGGAGGATGACGATGATATTTGGTTGAATGAGCCTTTGAGTGATGATGTTGAGAAAGAAAGTGAAATTGAGGCTTCACCTACCGTTGCTAGTGATGAGTTAGTTGGATTTTCCTTGGCCAAAACTTATGAAAACCCCACTTTTGAGGAATTGAGTGGTGCGATGACAATGTTAATGGAAAACCCACTTTTTGATTACATGGTAGATGCGGTTCGAAGTGGAAGTCGATGTGCTTTTAGTGGTGAAAAACAAGTGGAGGAGGATGATGGTTTTCATTAATTCTTGGAATAAAGAGAGTGTGCACACGTTCGATGATAGCCTTGAGGTGAAGTGGGATGATGATGTCGTGGATGTTGATTATTTAAGAGAGCCCACTTTTGAGAAATTCCTTGAGCATATGACTATCCCTTTGAGTGAGGATGACTCTCTTGTTTCCCTTGATTACCTTCCCTTTGACTCTTTTTCCCCATCTTATGAGTGCATGATTGAGAGCGATGAGTGTCACAATTCCTCTAAGGAAGTTGTTTTGACTCCTTGTTTGACATTTGATGATTATTTGAGTGAGAATTTTGAGGATAAGAGTGATGAACCATGGAGTGACTTTGAAATATTTGGTATACACTTCTTTTCTTACAAGTCTTCAATTTGTAGGCCTCTTACTTGGTTGTATGTTTGGTCTTGCTTGCTTTATTCAATCCCTTGTGACCATTTCTTTGAAAATTGGTCAAGTTCATTTGACAAGTTAATGAGATCGTTGACCGGCTTTTTAAATGACTAACTTGTTTTATGTGCTTGGGTGTATATAGATTTTTGCTTGTTTGTGTTTTGTTTTGTTTTGTTTCGTTTCATGTGTGTAGGTACCATGTTTGTAAGTTTCACGAACCAACAACAAAGTGATGAGTTGAAGTAGAAGAATCAAAGATCACTTTCTTTAGTGAATGATCGAAGATTGTGCTTGAACGGTAACATTCTTTACTCACCCTCTCTCTTTTTACCTTCCCTTGTTCTTAGACATTTAGGACAATGTCAAGTTTAAGTGTGGGGAGGTTTGTTGTTGTTGGTTAGATGGAGTAGTAGTTGTTTGGATTTTTGGAGGTTGACGGTGTTAATTTTAAAATTTGGGGATTTTTGAGGCATTTTCGGAGTGCAAATGAGGAGTTTCGGGATGTGAAAAAAGGCGAAAAATTTGAGTCGGGTGCATTTTCTTGAATTTGGAGAGTTTTAGAAGTGAAAATGGGTGTTTTGGGTGTAACTCAGGGCAGTGGGGTGTTACTACACCCTACTGGAAGAGATACACCCAAGGGGAAATTGTAGCTGGGTGTAACTCAGGCAGTGGGATGTTACTACACCCGACTTGGGCGAGATACACCCGACCTTAAAAAAAAAAAAAAAAAAAAAAATTTTAAAAAAAAAAAAAAAAATTTTAAAAGATCTTTTTTCACTTTTTGCTCCTTTCTTATAATTTTGTGAACTACACCCCCAAAACCTCCTTTTTACTTCAAAATTTCGACACTTCTTTTTCCCCATTGTTCCCTTATTTCTCTAGCTTTTTACATTCCGTCTTCATTTTTGTGTTCCTCGTTCCCGTTAATGTCATTCTCTTGGTGAAAATCCCATTTTGCTCCTTTATAAAAATCCAAATTGCACCAAATTCCTTCCTCATATCCAAATTTCTTTTGTTTTGCTTTATTTTGTTTTGATTTTTCTTTTGTGTTAGATTTTTTTTGTAGCCTAGTTTCTTTTTCTTAGTTTTTGCTTTTGCGTTTCTTTTCTTTTTCCTTGCCTCCTCTTTATACTTTGTTTATAAATAAGTATAAAGGGGGGGGGCAAAAAAAAAACCAAAAAACAAGTTCTTATTTTCAAAAAATCGAAAAACACCAAAACTATTTTCCATATTTTTGTATTTCTCTTCCTTGCACCTGTCTCATCGAGGACGATGAGAATTTAAGTGTGGGGAGGGGAAATATACACCTTGTATATATTTCTTTCTTGCTTTATTTCGTTTTTTTTTCTTTTCTTTTTGAGAAAGTTTTAGAAAATACAAAAAAAAAAAATTAAAAAAATTTGAAAAATCCAAAAACATTGCATTGTATATATTTTGTGTTTTGTTTGTCCTAACCATGTTCATAGGTCGCGCACAAGAAGGCATCGGAGAAGAAGTTGGTAAAATTTCCCTTACTCTTTCTTCTTATTCCTTCCTTTTCTTTTCATATTTATATATATGGAGGAGGATGGGATTATGTGATGATGGGTGTTCCTTTGGGGAACCGTTTTGGATTTGGTTGTGTGCATCTATGTGTTGGTAGGATACCTTGCTTTTAGTTTAGAGTAGACATTTAGTTTTATTATGGCATATGCATTATAACATGTAAATATGTAGTCTGCATTCATGGCATGTAGCTTCTTTTTGTTAGTTTGGTTTTTGAAAACTCCTAAGGGAGAATTATGTCAAACATACCTAGGCCTTTACAAATTTTTTTTTCGGCTTGTAACTTTGTTTATTTATAATAGTTTTGAATCACCCTATTTAATGCTCCTCTAGTATCTATCGTGTCATTTTCCGTTACTAAGTCAAAGGTTTGCCTTTGAGTCACCTCGTTCAACCTCATTGTGTTAAGGAGTTTGGATTAGATAGTCTTGGTGACTTTGTTAGGCTAGGTTGGATGACAATTCTTAAAAAGTTTTTGATTTTTTTATACTCAATTCACTTGTTTTGGTAGGAAGCCTTTGATTTTGAAAAAAAAAGGAGAAACCTCTAGAAATTGATTGAATAAAAACTTGTGGTTTGGTTAAAGGCTAACACTTCGATGTGCTTTGGGGGAAATGCCAAAACCTTGGTTTCCCGCTTGGTCGTGAATTCGACCTCCCCGAAGACAGAGTGGATGTCACCCGACAAGCTAACATCTAGAGTTTAACCGGTTGCCTAATAAGCGATTGGCGATAACAAAGGGTGTTAACACGCGTGGGACAAGCCCCATCCGGACCATTTGAGAGCAAAACGAAAGAAAAAAAAGAAAAAAAAAGAAAAAAAAGAAGAAAGAAGAAAAAAATATAATAATAAGAGGTCAAATTTTGAGTTTTTCCAACCTTTATGAATTGACTTGAGCATTTTATTTCAAAAATCTTTTTACTTTTGTCATCCCCTCTAGACGAACTTGGGACGAACCATGACTCTTGCTTGACAAGAGTCTAGACCGTCTAATTTTTCACTTCTAAGCATAGTGGGGATTCCCTTCCATTTCATCCGATCGCCTTTGACAAAGTAGTCGGAAGATGCATTTCGAGAGTAGCCTAGACTTGCACTATTTTAGGGGGTGATTCGTAACTATCCTTGTAGACTTAGTCACTTGTCGAATTAATATTTGTAAGGAATATGTGTTTTTGTGTGGTTTTCTCTTGGGTAGTCATGCCACCTAGATGAGGAAGGTGGCATTTCCTTTTTATCGATGCATCCATTATTCTACCTTGTGCTTAAGTGTTAGATGCATCCCAATTTTGTGCAAAACCCAACTTGCCTTGCGAGTTGTGTTTTACCTCATAAGCACGACTACGTGAGTTGAAGGGGCGTTTAGTGCGCTAATACTCATTCGGATATTATTAGTTAAATAAGTTAAGTAATGCTTATATCGTGCATTTGCTTATGGTAGTAGTGATATTTTACTTATCATGCTTTTTATCATGCTTGAGCTTACTCGAGGACGAGTAAGAGATAATTGTGGGGAGATTTGATAACACATTATTTTACGTATTTTTAACCCGCATTTTATCTCTTATTTAGTCGAAATAATAACCCGAGTGGTCTTTATTTACCCATTTTAGTGTCAAATAATATATTAATCGATTAATGTTAAATAATGTTATTTCATATTATTTGTTAGTGTTTTTGGTACTGTTTCGTCTTTTTATTTTATAGGCACCAAATTCGAATATGGAAACCGACTCAAAACAAAGAAAGACGAAAATAAAATGAAACGGAAACTTGGGCACCAACCAAGCAAGAAAGCAGCTCCCATTCTTCCTGTTTTCTGGCAGCAACATTTTTTAGAGGAGAGAGAAGCAAGAAGGCGAGAAGTAGGAGTAGAAGAAAACAAAATTTTCAATTTTAATTTCTCATTTCTAGCTCAGATTTCAGTTTATCATTTCAAATTAGAAGTATTGAAGAAGATTAATCATTTTCATCCTAATTAGTATGGTATAATTTTCTTCCCTCTTTCATTTCTTTTTGTTGATTTGTTTACATTTGTTCAAAGTTTGAATATTCGAATAGTTTATTTATAAATGTTGCTCCTTTATGCTTGTTGTTAGATCTTAGTTTGATTAATTTTAGATTAGTTAAAGTTTATATTTTTATCACTTTATTTTACATAGGATCATGTTTAGTGTAATATTTAATATGTCTTGTGTTGGATTAGTAATGACTAGTGAGTAGTATTCTTACTAGGGTGCAATTAGACCCCGGCATGTGTAGGTTACCGACTTAATTCCACCAACTTAGTGTCAAGGGGGAGTTTATTGGGTTAATTAAGGGGTTTAATTGTCTTTACTTTATCTTGTTTGTACATTGACTTTGAGTCCTTGTCCGTCAACGAGAGTTGGCTAGACTTGAGTCGGGACATCTTGTTGGGAGTATTTGCCGACTTGAGTTGAACCCGAGAGGGGGAACTTGAGAAGGGTGCCTTTAATTTTCGGTTTGAAATCGACCCTCGAGAGAGGGAGTGGGATGACCGGGGTATAACGTGGACTTAGAACCTTAATCTTGGAGAAATGGGAGTCAAAATAGGCATATTTTGGTAAGCTTTGACCCTTGACTTAAGGAGTTTGATGCATGAGCCCGGAAGGGAGTTGTGTCGGCATAGCTAGTGTCTCATAGTGAGCCCGAGAGGGAGTCTATGAGCGAATTAGAGGCGTCTCACCATTAACCTTTCCCCTTGGCAACTTGTTACGTGACTTAAGCGGTAATTTACAAGTGTTGGAAGTCGAAATCGCGCCCTAGGCCTTTTCTTTATTGTTTTTATCTTTATTCTATTATTTGTTTGATTCTTTAGTTTAGTAGTTATAGTTAATTTAGTTTATTAGCTTAGTATTTATCAACTTTATGATTCGCGTAGCTAACCAATAATCCAAGACAAAACTAGTACTCAAACTTGACCTCCCTGTGGATCGACCTCGACTACCCTACTACATTAGTTTAGTAGTTGAGTTTTATAAAATGTATTTGATGTGGGGGAGGGCGACAAAACCTCGTCATCAAAAGGTCCATAGGAAATTGGTGTAATCGTCGAGAAAGAAAATATAGCAACGATGATTTAATGTACTCAAAACAGGGGATGTCCATAAATCTGTATGTATGATATCAAATGGCAAAAACGTATGAGATAAAGAATTATGAAATGGTAATTTGACGTGTTTTCCTAATTGACATGAATGACAAATTGCAGATTTATTAAGAGGACAAGCAATGTTTTCATGAGTACGTAAACAATTGAAAATATCGGGGCCGGGATGTCCTAAACGTTCGTGCCAAGTAGAGGCAGTGGCGGCAAGAAGGGTGTGGGCTTGGGTAGACGGTTGAGAGGGTAGCGTGGGGTGAAGTGGGTAGAGGTCCCCCGTGCTATTATTTCTCATAATCGGCGTCCCCGTCTTGAGATCCTTCACAGTAAAACCAAGTGGGTCAAATTCAACAGAAACATAGTTATCGGTTGTAAACTTTCGTACAGAGACCATATTTTTAATAATGTTGGGGACATGGAGCACGTTCTTTAATATGAGGGATTGATTGGGAGGGGGTAAGGATAGTGCACCACGACCGACTATAGGAATCATATGACCATTTTCGACTACTATATGACGATTACTACTTAATTTAGAATAGGACGAGAGATTACCATTTGTGGATGTCATGTGCGACGACGCACCGGTGTCCATATAGTAACCATCATCTTGCTGTTGAAGCGATAAAGATTGCATCACTGCAGCAATATCCGTAGGTACAAACGCTGCCGGAGAGGCACCGACGGTCCCTGGTTGCGCTATAAATGCTTGAGAGGGGAGCGGACCAAGAATACCTGTTTGTCGGGATGCAGGAGGAGGCGTCCAGCCGGCTGTAGGGTACGGACAGGGCGGCATAGTCCACCCTTGCTGCTGTTGTGGGGCCTACCAGGAAGACAGGGGGACCCAGGTCCAAGTCCCTAGTTGTTGCTGACCTCCGCGACCGCCGCTGTTACTACTCGAATTTTGATTATTAGAGGAACCACCACCACCAGACTTACCACGATTGTTGCGTCGGTTATTACGGCCCCCTTCCCCTTATTAGAATTATTAGGAGCATCCTTAGATTTGTTTGCAGAGTAGCGATTATCCGAATCAGAGGAAGGATTGGCTGCCTGTGAAACGTGAAGGGCAGTGGCAGAGGAGCCCGTGACATTGGCGCGGCGTTTTTCTTCGAGTGCGAGCATAGATCGAGCTTTATAGAAGGAGGGTAATGGGTCGCGTTGTTGAATGATGGCCGCGATCCCATCGAACCCATCGGAGACCTGACTGACCATTTGTAGGACAAGGCGGGTTTCGGAGACCGGAGTACCAACGTTAGCTAGTTGGTCAGCGATCATTTTGAGCGCTTGACAGTAAGACGATACGTCGGAGTAGTTATCCATATGAATGTTGGAAAACTGTTGCTCCAATAAGACGGCACGGGAATGTTGATTGTCGACAAAGATGTCCTTGAGTCGATCCCACGTGGCTTGAGCGGTGGCACCGGGTTCAAGGATGGTGTGAAGGAGGTCGAGGGAAATTGTACTATATATCCATTGTTTAACGATCGCGTCGAGACGTGTCCATTGTGCATCTTTATTGATGACGGCATCCTTTGGCGGATCGATATGTTCAATCACGTCGAAGGCGCGCGCAGTATTGAGAAAAAGCTCTACCCATGACGTGTAATGGACGTTTTTAGACTCGAGGGTTATTTGGACGTAAGTTTTGATATTTGAGACAGAGAATGCCGGGTGAAAAGGAGCTTTGGATGAGACGTTATCGTTTGTCATGGCGGCAAGAGATAGGGAAGAAGAAGAGAGGAGCGGAAGGCTGAGGGATCTTTTTAGTGCTGATACCATATAAGAATTGTATTGGGTTACTTCTCAAAAAAACTTCAAACTTTAGTTTAACAACTAACTAGATTTAATGCCCGTGCGGATGCACAGGCCACTTGTTATAATTTTTTGTTACAGTTTTATTTGTACCTGAACATTATTTCATTGTCTAACTATGAATGAATTATCAATGTGACGCGTAATGATAAGATCCTCCGTAATGATAAGATCCTCTGTAGTAATATAACCTTACATTTTAACTGAAATATTAGAATATCCTATTGTATATTCTCTTTTTGTATTCATAGTAAATATTCTTAGCTGATAGTCCGCATATTGTTTCCATGATTCTAGGAGATATTTTCTGTATTTAGTTAATAGGCTTGTGTATATATTATCTCTTCTGATGAATAAGAAATTCCAACGGAATACAATTCACAGTGAAGAAGACGGAGTGATCTATTTTGTACTTCTGCAGATAAGAGAAGATGGTGCAGAGTGTGTTTATTTGCATGAACGAGGGAAAAAGCGGTTGATGGACAACAACAGTGTTGTTTTTGGAGGTTAATGTTCTTTTGTATTCCTCATCCATCTTACTTACAGTTGGCCTATTCCCTTCCTCGGAGTAAAACAAATTCTGGATGCACTCCCTGGTAACATTTGATTCCTGATTATTACACAAGTTTTGGACAAGGGGATTTGGAGGAAAGAGATTGACAGACCAATGTGCCTATGGGTAGAGGGTTGAGGAGGGGAAGGAAAGCAAGAAGAGGGACCCATCTGGCCCCTTTTAATAAACCAATTTACAAGATTAGAGGACAAATTGCAATAGCCTCTTCCCATCGCATTTCCTCTCTTCTTCTCGCTCCGATTGTTCCAAACTTATTGGTAAAGCTTTGGCTGTTGCTGCTGGTAAAATTTGTGCTTTATATTGCACTTTAGGATCCATAAAATTTTATACCACAACTCTTTGTCTGTTTTTGTTTAGAGCTTTATGAAGTGTGATTTATAAATTTCCTTTTTGTTTGAAGCTTTAGGTAATATTACTACAATGCAGCAACTCAGCTAGTCAATTCTGAAGGGAATCCTGACATCCTGTAGTTCTTGTCCAGATATTGATTTTGCCTAATTCTAACTGGATATGGGATTTCCAGAAATCGGAAAACAATTTTTTTTGTGCATGTTGCCTTACTTTGGTTTTAAAAAAAAATTAAGACCCTACCAACAATTTTAGTAATATTGGCTTCAAAATAATTTTCACATGGCTTCATAAAAACTGAAAAGAAATTTTAAGATCCACCACTGCTTGGGGATGAATTTTGGTAGGTGCGGAGTGTTGGTCGCAAGGGATTCAGAGGAAAATGTGTGGGTCTGCATGCAAGTTAGGGCGGACAAGTCAACCCCAAATGAGTTTAATACCTACAGAAAGGTCCAACAGTTTTTTTTTTTTCTCTAATTCTTAACATTTTATGTAAAATTTTTGTTGTTTGTATCAGGGTTCATGATGTTGTATGGCATCCTACAGGTTATGAAAAGCATCAAGGATAATATTACAGAAGAGGTTTTGTTAAATGAGATAGATGAGATGATAAGTTATAACGTACGGCAGTCAGTTTTGTTCTCTATAAACACTTGGTAAGCTTTAAGGCATGCAAATATAAAGCCATAGCATAAAGTAAAAAGATGCACCAAATAGGGCGAACATCTAGCTTGTTAAGGATGTTATGAATTCTTGATTCTTGGTGATTCAAATATACAAACTCAACTCTGAGAGAAATGGCGTAATAGATCCAGCAGAAAACTTTGATGCAATAAACCATTGCTAGAAAGTGTACACAAGGATACATACAGTGTAGTTGTCGATTAAATGTAGAGGCGGATATGTAATATAACAAGTATCCGGTAAGAGTGTTATGATACTGTGAAGCTCCGACTTGGTGTCTAAGGATGGTTAAGCAGTGGTTCAGGAACAGCAACCAGGATCAGGAGGTGTGTTGTCCTCTTGATTCTGTTTCAAGATATTCCTTTTAACAATATTAGATCCTTCCTCTAAGAGACTGGGAATCTCCATAATCTGTGGACAATCAAATACAAATCAGCACCACTTTGATAATGAAGTGAAACCAATCCCTTCATTTGATGTAGTAGGTTATGCGAACGGGTCGGTCTAGTTATTATTCATTTCAGGTCGTGCGTGCAGGCGGGCGTGTTTCCTTTGTGCTGTTTATGGACCAGTATGGGTAACTGTTGGTCGGTCTTAAGTAGTTATTTTTGCAGATGATGCAAAGCACGTAGCAGAAAAGTATTCAGAAAATGACCTTGATGACAAGCTCTTCAAAGCAGTGCTCGACATTTTCTCGAGTTTTAGCGCTGCATTCAGTAAACAAACTCCCTAGCTGCTGGGCAAGACCCAACCCTTCTTCCCTACTCACAGCTCTTTTGGAATCCTGTAATCGTAACACATAACTACAACATTATCCCCTTTCATTCACGACTTCTCTAAACTACTACTACTACTACTACTACTACTTGATTGAGAAACATAATTAATTACCTTGTCAACTTTATTTCCTACGAGCATCTTGACACAATCTTGATTGTTAGAGTAAAGTTCCACCTCCTTACTCCAAAACTCAGACAAGTTGGTGAATGTTTCTCTTCTTGTAACGTCGTACACTGTAATAACAATGGCAGCAACCACAACATCAGCCGGAAAACTATAATGGGAAGGTAGGAAGTTGAATTGGTGTTATTAGCTGTTTATATGTGTTAACCAACATACCAAGAACTATCCCCTGGGCACCTCGATAGTAGGAACTTGTTAACGTTCTGAACTTCTCCTGACCAGCTGCAAATAATGGAGCCAAGGAGGTGGATAGATGGTTATACATAATTCAAAGCATGAGTATGAAGTATGAAGTCAGAGATCCTTGATGTTATTATTAATGTCAGATCATCAAATTACATACCGGTATCCCATATTGTAAGCTTCAACTTCTTTTCACCAACCGTTAACAACTTGATCTTGAAATCCACTCCTGCTCAATATTGATGACAATCATAACTCTCAATTACAAACCTTATTTAGTGCTAACAATGATAACAGTATTGTATCATCGTATATTCAGATACAACCGTGCGTGCGTCTTACACAAAACAAACGAACGGACTTGTATATAACATAAGTTAATGTTGAAAAGAAGAGAAAGAAGGTAGCGTATAGTACCAATAGTAGGGGGAAGTTGATGAAAAGAAGGAGAAACAAAAGTGAGAAGCAAACTACTTTTGCCAACCCCAGAATCTCCAATCAATAATATCTTCAAGGATGCATCGTAATTACTACTTTTACTTTTACTTTCAACCTGCTGCTCATTCTTCATCTTCTTATCTTCTTAACTACACTATCTTTCTTCTTCAAAATGTAATGTAAAGGAATTATATTGTTGTATATTTAAGTAAGATGAAAAAGAAGAGAAGGGTGATTAAAATAAAAGAAGGAAATGATTAATGGTTAATGATGAACCAAATACTAAAGTAAGGAATAATGAAATATAATCAATCTTACATGAGAATGTGGAATGGAATTCCATTAAAGTTCCTTGCTTTGCTTTGCTTTAAGTTTTACTCTCTTCTCTTCTCGTCTCTTTTCTTTTGGTTCTGTTTTGGTGCATGCTTTAATTTGAGCTAATTAAAGGGAACGTCTATACATCATGCGCTCGCTTTCTTAACTTCCTCCTCAATTCAATTCAATTCTTTTAAATTGTATACTCAATTTGATGCCCTCTATGAAGTTGTTTATTCAATACTTATTCTCTGCTCCTACACTTTGACATACACCATCCTATTTTTTAAAATTACTATTTTATTTTTAGCTATAGATTATTAATTAGAATTCCCCTTTTGTGTTGATAAAAATGTAAGCATATAATGATTATGGTGGGAAGATATTAGGGGGTGTTTGGTTCAAATCTAAAATGTATAAGGTATGGGTTTGGAATGAGCCAAACCCATACCACGTGTTTGTTTAGCAAATCCGAGGGTTTCATACCCATACCTCAAACCCACGAGGTATGGGTTTCTCATACCCAGGGAGGGGGTGGGTATGAGTTTGATACCCATGGGTATCAAACTACAATTATAAAAAATATGCAAAATAAATATTA
Source organism: Silene conica (assembly GCA_029255685.2). NCBI lineage: Eukaryota > Viridiplantae > Streptophyta > Magnoliopsida > Caryophyllales > Caryophyllaceae > Silene > Silene conica. Next base: position 61,502,687 of record CM055311.2, on the reverse strand, counting down.
ACACGTATTGTAAACGAAACATGTTATATAATTATTTGATAAAATCTTTATTTTAATAATTTTATATGATAAAATTATTATTTAAAGTATTAAATTTTACCAATTTCAACTTTAACTTAGTGTCAAGCTCATATCCTTACAATTGAAACAAACACAAAGTATCAGGTATGAAGTTCCAACCCCCTACCACTCAGGTATGATTCCTAATTCCAAACCCATACCCATGCGCGAAACAAACGCCCCCTTATGGAAATCAAGGTGTAACTCCAGCTTTGGCATCCTTCTCGAAGCTCCTACTCTATTACAAGTACTGTATTACTTATACTACTAGTTACCACTAGTTTCTGTGCTTGTTCGTAGCACAAATATTAAAATAAGTTTGAATTATAGTGTATAGTATTACTTATTTTAATTGTAAAATATTAATCGTGCATTTAATATTTGATATACTATTCTTTTAGGTTTCGGTCCGTTACTAATTTAATATCATGTCTATATTGAGAAGAATTAGATAATCCCTTATTTAGTTGACAAATGAAGTAGGAGAGAAATGATGAAAATATGAAGGGTTACAAACAGTACATTGAAACGATATAATGGAGTTAGGGAAATTCTTGGGTACACCCGGTGTTCCATATCATCGTAAACCCTACCCAATTAGAATATTAGAATTGAATAAATTATCTATTAATAATAGAATACAATGTTTTAAAATAAAAACTAAAGCATTTCATTGGCTAGGGTGTACGATATTCTTTTACACCCGGTGGACCTTAGAACTTTTGATGGAGTTAGGTGTGTTACAATCATATTCATCATGAAAAAAAATTAATTAAATGTTACCGATATAATATTGAAATAACATATACACTTTTCATTCTTATTTAATGTTCTCACATTTTATTTTTGTATAATTTAATTCAATGCTTTCTCTTTCATATTTGGTAAAATAATTGACATATGTATTCTATTTCTTATATTTACAATGATACAATTGCAACTAAAACTTCACATTACGACATCTTTTTATACACACCCTTAAATATTTACAAGAATACCGCCACAAAAAAACATTATAAAATCATTCCACATTAAAATTTTACTTCTCCCATCAATATTTCAGGTTACCCACCTTTTTTCATATTCAACCATTTTCACCTCACTAATTAACTAATCAAACCCATCAGAATCAACCTTAACCATATCTCTATGCCTAAACAACCCAACCTCACAAATGAGTATATTTTTCTATCTTAAATCACACTCGTAAACGTCAGAGAGTAATCTTACCCGTCGAGTACCGTTCTCACTCATTTAAACAACTTAACCGTCAATATAAATTATAAAATGTATTACTGGAACAATAGGTCTTACTTATGACGGATTATCCGTCACAAGCTTGTGACGGGTCAAATAACACCCATAGAAATAAATAAAACAAAAAGTTGGTAAATCTCAAATTATTTGTCTTTATCTTCCCATGTGGGTTTTATTTGCCCCGTCACAAGCTTATGACGAATATCGGCCATCACAAATGAGAATTTGTGTTCCTGGAAACCCCAACCTACCGGCATTGACTTGTACTACTCAACTCACACTTTTCAGCATCGGAGAGTAACCATACCCCCAAGACAGTTATCTTATCTCTAAAAACCTATCTACCCCCACCCCTAAAAAAAATACACATCCGATGTAAAATCAACCCCTACCCGATAACAACATTTGTGCCTTTGTCATTTTCACCAAATTGAACTTTGAAATAAAAAATTTGTATCTACTTTCTCGGTTGTTCTAATCATTGCCTTAATACACATGTATCCTTTTTCCGTACCAATTAGGTATTCGTCGTACCATTCTAACTCAACTACCAACTACAAGGATTCTAAGAATGTACGACTGATTAACTACAAGGATTATGAGAACGGGTGACTGATTTTGGTGACTAAAATCAGTCGCCAAAATGAAATTGGCGACTGAAATCAGTCGCCAAATCTAGCCGCAGGCCTTAGTCGCCAAAGTAACTCGGGTGACCGATTTTAATCACCAAAATTGGCGACTGAAGTAGTAGTCGCCAAATAGGAGAGTTGGCGACTAAAAGGGTAGTCGCCAAATTAGCAACTGAATTGAAGGTAGTCGCCAAATTGGCGACTGAAAGCAATCGCCAATTATCTGCTTCAGTCGCCAATCTGGTTGGCAATGTAATAGGTTTTGGTCCATATTCTCTGTTTTGGCGACTAAAATCAGTCGTCATTCACTTCATTTCAGTCGTCAAATCACCTGGGCGTTTTCATTGAAATTTTATTTTGATCATGCCAAATCCTATTGCGACTTTAATTCAATACACAATGCCCTTCAAACATAAAGCAACCAACAATTTGGCGACAAACACCATTTGAAACAACGACCAAATGTCATTTATTGAAAAAAGAGAAACATTATCCAATTACAAGAACTAAACTAAACTAAGTCTCATGTTCGACACTTATACATACATAATTAAACTAACTATACTACATGATATCCCATACCGGCTCCACTACCGCCGCCCTTTCCATATGGATCGTTAGGGTTGTCATAAAATGGTCTTGGACCGGGGTTACAAGTGTTGAAATAAGTTTCCATGACTTCGACTCGCTCTCTCATCAACCGCATCTCTTCATCTCTTTCCGCATTTGCCCTTCTTTCTTGATCAAGTTGCGATTATAGTTGACTTACAAAAGTCGGCTCATAGGTTTGTCGCGGTTCATAAGAAGACCTTCTAGTCGGTTCTTTGAAAAACACACCATGAGCCTGTTCGGTTCCATAGACCATTCCCTTCTTGTATCCCTTCACCAATTCAAACCAAATTTCATTATCCAGCTTGTCGAGGTGGGCCTCTTTCTCAGCCTCATATGCCTCCTATAAAATGAAATCATCATATTATTGTTAGCATTAAGAAACAATTAGTAAAGAAAACAAATCATGTTAAAAAAACTATCACGAGTTAACAAAAAACTATCATTAGTTAACAAAAAACTATCTTACATATAGTTCTTTGTCTTTTGCCTTAATCCATACTCCACTATTGTTCTGGTTGACCTTGGAATACGTGTCACAAAAAAGTTCTGGGTCCGTCATCATCGTATCGATGTTCTCCTTATTCTTCTCCTTTAGTCTGGAGGCTACTTTGGAGAGACCAAGTTTCTTAAGATATTGTGGCCAAATCACGATGTTAACGAGGCTACTTTGGAGTTTGAGTCTGCTATGAGAGAGCATTATCCCCAGTTGTTTGATGAGGAATGTGAGGTTACAGGGACATAACCTGTTTCTTTTGGGGGGATATGAGATGATCGCATTGGGTTTTAAGTCTTTCTAGTCAGTTTTATGTAAGTTTCATATATGTTTTATCACCTTTGTTGTGTTTTGCACATCTTCGGGATGTGGTGAATTTATGTTGTTTTATGTCTTGGGTGGCCATGCGGAGTAAGAAGTAAAAGTAGGTGTTGGCATACCGTAGTTGTGGTATTGTAAGTCGTGTCTTTTCAAGTTTACTGTGAACTTCGAGGATGAAGTTCGTTCTAAGGAGGGAAGATTGTTACACTTGGTTGTCAAATGTAAAATTGCATTGTTGTTTCATATCCTATGCAAGGAGGTTTCAAACCGTCAATCACACATATTATCTGATCCTGAACTATATATGAGACTTGTTGGTAGATTGCTATACTATTATATGTCAATACCTGACATATCAAACCATGTTCAACATCTTAATCAATTTGTGAGTCAGCCTAAATTACCACATCTTCAAGCAACTCTTCATGTTGTTAAATATTTGAAAGGGACAACCGATGCTAGTCTATTCTATGCTTCTAACATTGACCTGCAACTCACAGCTTTCAGTGATGCAAATTAGGGTGGGTGTGTTTATTCTTAAAGATCAATAAGTAGATATTTTGTCAAGTTGGGACAGTTTTAAATTTTATGGAAAACAAAGAAGCAAGCTACTCTGAATAAGAGTTCTGCTGAGTCGGAATACAAGAATTTGCCATATATTACATCAGAATTGGTTTGGTTATCGGCAGTACTGAAGGATTTTCATGTTCTTATCTTGTCATACCACATTGTTATGATAACAAGACAGTCCTTAGACTACGTTTATAGGTAGGTCTAACAAGGGCTATGTCTTGAATAAAGACATAAATTAATTAAAATAAAAAAATAAAGTAAAATAAATTATAGCAACTAGTTCCGTTCCAAATGGTCTGAAATAGACTTGTTGGAACATGTTTAGGAACTTGGGATTTGCATGTGGTCTCCATCCGTGATTCCAATTTAACCAAAAATAATGTCGGAATTCTCAGGTCTAACCAGGACTTGATAAAGTAAAAAAACCAGGAATTAGATCTAGTAAGTAGGTTAAGAAGTACTTCCTCCATTTTAATCCAAATAGCCAATTTGCTTTATTCACGTTTGTCAACGCACGTTTTGCGTGGTTTATATCTTTAACTACGTATTTGTAAAAATTATAAAAGTTATATATTTTCAACACAAATTCTTATTTGCAACGGCACTATCCGTCGCAAGCTTGCAACGGATACCGTTTTCACTCACAAAATACCCACTTTTTCTCTCTCTCCAACACTATTCCTGTGGTCCCCTTTCTCCACTAACTCATTTTGTATCCATTTTATCTCAGAAAATATTCGTCACAAATGGTGACCCGTCGCAAGCAAGACTTACTATATTTTCAATGTACTCGTAAAGACGAGTTAAACAAGACCCCACATGAATATATTTTTTCTTATATATTGAGAGAAAATTGAGATTGAAAGTTGATTGGTGAATAGTGTACAAAAAGCAAATTGGCTATTTGGATTAAAATGGAGGAAGTATATATTAGTATTTTAATGCAGAAACTCGGTCTAAATAAGGCGACAGGAACGACTGATAAACATGGTGTTACGATTCTAAGAATCCAGTATTCAGTAAAAGAACAGAACAATTATGTATTGGTTGCCATTTGTGAAGGATAACAAGGCAGTCCTTGTCATACGATACTCCCAAAATGTGTGCCAATACAGTTCAAAAATGTCACAAACTCACAATTAATCTGTTTTCTCTTTAAATCTATTATGTAATTTTTTAAAATATGTAGGCATGTAGCTATTGCAAATAGTGAAAAGAAGTAATAATAATCAAGCCACATGGAGACGGTATATATAGAGTCCAGGAAGAGTAGAAAGAACTGAAAGTAGATTGTAAAATGAATTTCAACTAAATATTACCTAATATAGTTTCTCAATTTATGATACAAATGAAAGTTTATCAATCTTAACAATTTGTCACGCAAAATATTCACAAAACATAACCTCTACATTCATACATGAGCCTATTTGATTCATATAGTAGGACTCTTTTTCGAATTGTAATACTACCTCTTAGTCGCTCATTTCTTCCCCTCCCATTTTGCAATAGAAATAAAGAAATGATTTTGTACCACATAAAATACGCAACCCCACATTCAAATGAATTTGGACCATACGGACGTTCCCAAAAAAGGAAAGAGGGGAGAAAGTTTGACCACCATAAAAAAGGAACGAGGGAAGAAATGAGCGACTAGGTGGCAATAATCTTTATCAACCACCAGCCACATTAGGTGGGAAAACTTTGTTGATGAAATCTAGAAACCGTTGAGAATAAAACGTTGGGTCAACAGCCGATATGGACACAGAATCGAATTGTAAGGATTTATAAGCATGTTCGATCTTCTTGCTCATGTTATATTCCTGCAGTATATCAATGATACCCAAGTATAAGACGACATCGTAAACCTTATGAAATGTTGCTTCTGATTCTCCTGGATTTTGTTCTGCTCTTGCCGGTAAGTTCACTCCAAGCTGTATTTGAAGTCTGTCATAATCAAGCAAATACAATAATGCAAACTCTCAGTGAAGGGATCTGGATCTTGGATCTTGGATCTTGTGAACAACAAAATGTGACAAATGAAGTTCCACGAAAGGAGTGATGTCTTCAAATAAAAGAAATGGATCTAAGATTCCATAGCAATACCCTAATCAAAATAAGGGGTTTCACCACTGAACGCGTGAAGCCGTGAATTGTAAACAATTTAATACATGTAGATTGTTTTGTAAACAATTTACCGGAAACCATAGCCTCTACTGCAATATTGAGAAAAAAAGACTGATTTGGTTTCAACTTTCAAGGCTTTTTTTGTGAAGAGGAATGCCAAGTGTGGTTGCCGAATCATAGACAGACGAGTTTTTCCGATAATGTTGAAGGAGGAAAACGGAAACTGCATCAAAATATGTTATGAATTGCAGGAAATTTTGCAAAAAAAGCTAGCACACAAACACTTGGCTTCAATTGCTTAATTTTTTCAAAAGTATCTACAATCCTATGAAAAATAAGCAGAAATCAAGGGAATGGGGAATATTTTTAGGGATTTAGCTCAAACCTATGTTACGGAGATCTGCTGACACGGTAACAAGTTTTAAAAATTAAGCGACACATGGGTACGGTAAAAAAAGTGTCCTGACCCATGGACACGGTGCGGGTACGACTCTTTCTGTAAAATATTTAAACTATTAAAGGCCCATACATAAGAAAAGAAGGAAATTAAATTCCTCTGTATAATAACCAGGCAAATTGCCTGCCCTTATTACATCTATTTCCCTTCCTATTTTCTTGTTTTATTCTTAATTGACACAATATCAGTGTAATGTCTGATTCTTGCGTGTCAGATACAGTATCCCGTGTATGCGTCATATCAGACCCGAAACATGTTGAACACGCTACGCGACACCTGAGTGAAGTGTTGGAGTAACATAGGTTCAAAGAAAACCTTTAATAAAGAATTTTCACAAACAAATTTTCTTAGGCATATCTAGATTGAGTAGCACAAGTATGGACACGAGGCAAGTGTAGCACAACCATCTTCGGTCCAAACAAAGAGCACCTAGAACAATCGGATAAATGATGAGGAATAATTGTTTTTTAATGTTGACGAGTATTCCTATGACATTTATGGCTGAAAGCAATTTAATGGGCAGGACCCCTTTCAAGGTTGATTTTCTTAATTTTGAAGAGTTGGGAATCAAACCCACGACCATTTGGTCAAGACTTCAACTCTCACCAATATAATTGGAGTTAAGTATACTAGAAGGACCTCATTTATGTTTGGACAGCTTTACAGACCTCTCCCAAATTCCGTTACCCCCACGTTAACTACATCTACATCTGCTTATTTTTTTGTTAAGCTGCTCCATAACAGCACATCTTCTTCCTTCGATTATTCATCACTGCCTCTAAACTAAGGACTTAAGGGGTGGGTCAATGTTAATACGGGTTTAATTTAATTAGCCAAAATTTCTCTTAAACTTCAATTACTTATTTACTTTATAGGTTATTAGGTTTAGATATATAGAGAGAGAGATACATACTTTCCTGCGATATTAGCTGTATTTAGTCATATTAAATTGGAATCATTGATGGTGTGGACGTGTGGTTGTGATCAAAATCTAATTTAATACGGGGTACTATGATATACAAAAGACCATAAAAATTTTCTCGTTTATTATCTGTTAGTTGCTTAACAATTGGTCTCTCTTAAAACACACATATACATCTTAAAATAAAAACAAAAAAAATTCTTAGTTCTCACTTCCTAGCCATTATGCTATTGTTTCCTCTATCTTATTTGACCCCTTTCAGATTTGAGACGTTTATGTCCACTTTTTAAATTATACGAGGAGAAATCACAATTCCTTTATATTTTAATTAAATCACACGACCCTTAGTTGACCCGCTCGAAATCACGTGACTTAAACTAACCTAAAGTTGAATAATTAATTCCCTCGTCTTTCGGATTGATATTGGCTTTGGGTTGGATTAGAATCAAATACGAGTTGAACAATGCATTCTAATTTATTTTTTTCTCGGATATATACTTTTATAAATGTATAATCTTTTCCTTGAATACAAACTTGTTTACTTTAGGGTTTTTTGTCAAACACCACCTTTAAAACACTTTTTTTTCCAAACACCACCTTTAAAAAAATAAATTGTCAAACACCACCTTTAATAGAAGTTTTTTTGTCAAACACCACATTTTGGCCAAACTTTCAGCGTTTGTGATGGGGTGACTTTCAGTCGATGGTTGAGATAGCAAACGAGGTCGGTTTGAAGTGTTTTTGAACTCGTTGGAAATGTGGGAAAGCAGGCTTTCCAACGGTTGTCAACACGGTGGTCAAATGTGTCCCTATGTAGGGTAGATTGATGTGTAAAGTATGATTGGTTAGAAAAAGAGCTAGAAGTTTGGGTTTACAACGAGTTGTTAGAGGGGTTTTCAAGGGTCTTTAAATGGGGTTATGATGTTGGGTTTGGTTTGAAATTTGGTATGTAGGTTGAGGGGAGGGCAAGGTATGTCGCAGTTGTGTTCTCTATGGTGGTCGTTGGTTGCAAGTGGTGGTTCAACGGGAGTGAATTGACCCACGAAAAATCCTACTTCAACTTACATAACCTCATGTGACTAGCCTTACTTTACACATCAATCTACTCCACATAAGGACACCTTTGACCACCGTGTTGACAACCGTTGGAAAGCTTGTACTCCCACCTTTCCAACGAGTTCAAAAACACTTCAAACCGACCTCGTATGCTATCTCAACCATCGACTGAAAGTCACCCCATTACAAACGCTAAAACTTTGCCCAAATGTGGTGTTTGACAAAAAACAATTATTAAAGGTGGTGTTTGACAATTTATTTTTTTAAAGGTAGTGTTTGACAAAAAACCCCTTACTTTAATAGTTAGTATACTTTACTATTAAAAATAAATTTAAATTATCATTTATTATTATTGATTTTACTAAAATACGATTTTATTAAAGTAAAAAAATGCATATAACAACACTTTAATATATACGCTTCTGACTCAACTATTGTAAATAGAAACACGTTTTACAAATCTCACTTTAACTAACAATTTTTATTTTTAACCTAATCTAAGAAAATTCATTAATTGTTTGGTGAGGAACTTTCAGCAATGTACACAAGTACTCCATATTAGATTATTTGGATGAGAGAGAAAGTGATTAAGAAAGGGTAAAGAAAAGTTGTCAGGAATGTACATAATGCGTAGTAAATAGACGGAAAGTAGAAAAGTTAACAGAAAAGGTTGATTAAGGTCCTAAAAGCTCCATACTTATAATTTGGGTCCTTATAACAATCTTTTCTCATATTTGAGAATTGAGGTCCTTCTATTATACTTAACTCAATATAATTGCTTTCTTATGAACGGCTCCCTGGAAATGAACAAAAATGATGAATATTATTCACTAATAGTCCATTATGGATTACTCCCTCTATTTCCTTGTGTTGTATACAAGCTTTTGTTAAGCGGTTCCAACAACTTGTATACATTTCTTTTCTGGCATGGACGCATGGTTTCCTACGTGTAACAACCAATACCCCAAAAAATGGTTCCAAACCCCCACTTGGACTACGTTAAGGTTCTTTTAAAGTGCAAGGATATAAAAGAAAATAGCTCACAAGTTACTCTGTTCCACAGGTAAATGTGTGACGAAATAGAGGGATTATTTAGCAAAGCCTATATGAAGGGCCATATTAAGGGACCCAATGATGAGGTTGACGGATGCGAATTCTCATTTGTCCTCTCAATACTAAGATTTCAATCTAACAAGTCTACAGCTTCCTGCTACTGTAAAACCAGACACAAAATAGTAGGAAACCATGTGAAAATAACATTGCTTCAAATCGGTTCATACCTGGCTGTGCCTGGAAGGAGCAGATCCACTTCTTCATGACCTGTGGCAGACACTGCTCGTAATCGACTACCTCTAATATGAGGGCCCACAACAACACTGTTATCGTCTCCTCGTGGGACCAAAACAAGGCTTTGTGGAAAAGCCATCATTTCATCTTCCAGAGCATCTGCGTTAAATAACAGCAACAATGTTACACTAGTGTGTTAGAGGCCTAGCAAAGCCCCCAACAAGGCACGACAGGGAGTTGGACATATACAGCCTTACTCCTACGTTGAAAATGATTCCAGTCCCATTTCTTATTATATTACACGTTTTATAGTGCGGTTAATGGGCTCGTATTCATACAATTAATGAAACTGGATCGAGAATTTCATTCACCAACTGCTACAAAATATCCCATTTGACATCTATGCAAAAACATCACATTGACTTAATAGAGCATATTAAAGTTATGTCGGTCCTCTTGGCTCTAGCAAGTCTCCAGATTTAATATGTAAATGGGACCTTTTGGTACAATTAAATATTCTATACCTCTTTTTTTTAATCATAAATACCTAACATCTTTACAGAAATATGCCTAACGTAAATTTTCGAAATAAGCCGCTAATATGAACATTTAATTCTCCTAAAAGAAGAATTTTGCAAACATAAAAGTCAATTTCTGGCAAACATCAACCATGAATGGTCTTTCCCTCTTAAAAGTAATTTCTGGGCAAAACTAAAGATCATTTATGATTAATTCTCGCTGAAAACAATCTTATTTGCCAAAAATTTAACTTTTTGTAAATGTTTGGAGAAAATGTACATATAAGTTGAAGATTTGAATGAAAAAAATTACAAGTACGGAGTATAAGTTTTGAAAAGGTAGTACAGAAATGATATTTTTTTCTTTCTGTACTCTTAATCAAACTAGAACTTGTACCCCGAATTTAAAGGGAAAGGCTGGCCTATTTAGATCAGTTTCACTATTTTAACTAGCCCAACAATCATGTAACAAATTTTCTATTAAAAGCTCATTCTTTCTTTTTAAATGACGGATTCTGTTTTAAGTACAAATACACAAAGAAAAACAGTAATTCTCCGTAATAGATTCGATACGGACCTTCCTCTGCTACAACACCTAGCCCATCTGCATTCATACTTATCGTGCGAGACAGAAGTGTCTGAAGGTGCTGAGGGGCGCGATAGTGTACTCCAAGTAAAAGACTGTAATCCATGATGTCCTGAGACTCCAAAAATTTACTGTCAACCTGTATTTGGCTGCAAACACCATTTGGAGAAACTTGGTTACAAGTAAGAACTCTTGGTTATTGTTACACAAACGAAAGGGAACAACATGGTTCACTTTAGGCATGATGGTTTCAAGCAACTTAAGAAGGATTGCTAGGAAGCAGGACCTTTTGTTACTCCGACTCGGTTGCCAATGTCGGACCTGAGATGGAGTCGAGTCTTGGACACGATATGATTGTTTTGTGCAAAAGTTCCAGGTTTTTGGCCAAAAATGAATTGTCGAAGGTGGGATTGTTGGAGTGTTCAACAGGTGACATGCAACCGAGAAGTGAAGCGAAGTAACAACTAGAACCTACACAACAAATAAATTTCTGACACATAAAAGACTAAAACACCAAAATTAGATATCACACACATAAAGTGCAACAACTACCATAACCTACTTCAGAAGTGCATCCCGCCAAGATGGTTCCAAGTAAAAAGAATAGTTCAAATCCAAATCTTTGAGGATTGTATTTTCATCAATCTCAACTTTATCTGCTGACCGCCCTAGAGAGGACCCCTTTATGTCAAATCGACGGTGGATCCTAAGCTCAGTGCAGAACATATTGCCCATCACCACAAACCGAAACTGCAAGCAGCAATAATTAACAAAGTTAGCCATTCTGAATTCATCCAACCCAAATTACTAACTATGCAATGGAAAAACTCCCCTTCCTTTCCCTCCAAACCTCCATTCCAACAAAGCCTTACAGTTTACTGGATCTAGTCTGTTTGAATCCTGCAGAATGGCTGGATCTTGTATTTTGTCACAGAGAAGCATATGTTATATCTTTATTAATTCAATAAACGATTAATAATAGCCTGACTACAAAATGATCTCTGTCTAGACTTTCATTCAGTCTCTCTCTGTGTCTCCGAATGCATGTTATTACTACCATTAATATAACAATAATAACAGAAAATCTTACTAACCTTTTGACCACTTGAAGGTATGATCCTGTGAAGTCCGAAAAACTTAGTTATAAGGGTGTTCTCATATGTACGCACATGATAATGATATTGAGGCAGCATCCGCAGCAGGACCTAGACCAAAAACAAATCATCAGCAAAAGTCTATCCTAGTAAAAGCCAAATAGTACCTGCATGAATTCATAAATTTTTTGTAATTTGGATTCAGAGGATGACAGATCTACAGCTTTAAACTTGGAACTAGTTATACAGTCAAGAAACTGATGTAAGCAATTGCTCGATGAAATAGAACCAACTATGTTTAAAACTTCAAATGCTGAACAAACAGCTAGAACAAGCATCATCTGCAATGCGTACAATGTTTAGCATTAACAGTAGAATCCACCTGTAAGTGATAGATTAAGCCAATTTAGCAATAATGCATTAATGAGGAGCATTATACAAAGTTCACAACAGTTGTACTCCTATAGAGCATGGGAGCTTAGCTTTAAAAGGCGTGAAGGGTACCGCTGTAACACCCTTCTATTTGTCGTATGGGTTACTCCGTTGAGTTGGTTGCACTCGGTCGCATTGTTGATGTATAATTTGTTTGAGAAAGAAAATGGTATAGTTATGTTGCCCGCTTATAGATGAGTTGTCTTAAAACTGTTATAACTTGAGATGTATATATGATATTGATGTAATTCGAATTAGAGGTGGTAGCTTGTCCTTTTACGATTCTAACGATAGGTCACACGCCCAAATCGACCAGGAATTGAGGGAGATATGACTGTTTTACAAAAACTGGTGGGTGCTGAGAACTGCGAAGGTACTCGGCCGAGTTGAGGTAAGTCGACCGAGTTGAGGTAGCTCGACTGAGTTGGTCGGACTCGGCCGAGTTGGCTGTTCCGTGCTCAGCGTCGCGGTTACTATGGGTCTTTGAAAGTCATCTCTACAGCATTACCCAACTAAGGTTGAAATGAAAAGATGGTGAAAGTAAGTACTAAAATGAATGTGCTAAATGGAAAGTTGAATTAGGGATAAGTTAATCACTAACCTTCACTTCGGACTTGCGCAGTGTCTTAATCATGAAACGGTCATCTTGAGAGAGAAAGAAAACACTTCCACTCTTCCCTGGGGACGAAAGTTCCCGCAAAGCATCATTTCCACAGATGGACATCATGTAGTCTGCAGCATCTATCTTGAACATCTCCCTCAAATTTCTGACAGCGTGAGTAAGCCAACAGTTTAATGTCACAATCTTACCCTGTGTACAATATTATCAATGTCTAAAAGGTACTGGATATGGAAAAAGAAAGAGAGATGATTTAACTACCCAGGAAAAAGACTTATGCAGATTATTGTGACTGGCAATACGCATTAACATACTCCTAACAAGACCATTCAATAAATTTAAGCTCAAAGCCCCCACACTAAAACAAGGACAGCCCGGTGCATGATGACATCCCGGCAAGGCGAGGGCCCAGGGAAGGGTCCCATCATAAGGGTGTAGGGGTAAGCCTTCCCTTGCCATTTGGCAAGAGGCCACTCCAAGAACTTGAACCCGTGACCTCTCGGTCAGATGGCAACACCTAAAAGCCCTACACTATCCTTCGTACAAGATTAATAGTACATCAACCTACATGGGAATGGGATATATTATAAGCCTAAAAAGAGGAATAATATAGCAAAGTAGAGTGTTCTCCAGCTGAATTTTGATGGATTTTGTTTTAAAAAAAATGGTATAACTTTATATCATCAAGACTTAATAAATATATTGCTACACTAGCTTCAAGAATACCAAGACACGTTAAAGTAGTAGACTACAAGCATTAACCAACTTGCCAAAATTACAAACCACCTCTTGGCTACCTTGAGTTAGGAATGTCGATTATACAAGTGAGATCATAGTTATTAGAATTCGGACCATAGAATCATCCAAATGTGCATAACAATCCAGATCATCAAAAATTCACTACAATTACAGGATCACTGTAAAACCATTCAGAATTGGAGATGTGTCGCAAATGAACGTATAGGATTAACAGTGGCGTTGTAAATGTTTCGATTTTTTTCTTCCACTCTCTGATTTTTTTTGGCGTGGTTCTTCATGTGATCCAAAGACAAAAGGTATGTGTGTTAAAAGACATTCACAATAGTAATGTTCTATATAATTGTATAGATTGTACTCATTTGATACACTTTCAAAATGGTATTAAGATAATCATACTAAATTCATGTTCAAATTTTGTTGATTCAAGCTATTTGTTGGAACTTCTAATCGTCCATTCGATTTAATGATCCAAATCCAAATACCTTTTACCAAAACCAAAGTAGGATCCCAATCTTAACAATCTTGGGTGACATATTATACAGATTTACAGAGCTGACTCCGCATATTACATGTCTGAGGGACTATACTATGCATGTGTTGTATTGTTGTGAGATGGATATTATAAGAATTATACTCACATAATCACATCCGCAGCTGAATAATGTCCCGGTCATAGAGAAACCCATTGGTACAGAAATCAGAAGATTAAATAAATCTAATTCAGTATCTTAAAGGTCAACACTACTTTCTAAGACCATCATGCCCATTTTTTTGTTAGGGGAAAAGAACATCTTGACTTTATCAATAGAATAAACAAATACAACCGTACTTTGTTAATTTTATACTTAAAGCCGGCTTTGTTTTGCCCTGAGTCACCAGCAGTTTGGTTATGTTGGGCCTGCATACTTTTACAGATTTTTTAACAGACTATGCTTATGTTTTTTGAAAGACTTTTTTTATTAGGGAGACACTTCAATAATTGTAATAATGACTCCATGTTGGAATCAATAACAAACCTGAAAACCATGGGGCAATAGTCCTTCCATTTAAAATCCTCTGACTGATGAGGAGGTGTCAGCTGTGACCCTTCTTTAGGAAAACTCATCCAAAAACTTGCTTGAGAACCAAAATCAGATGCTCGAACTTCGCGCTTTGGTATTGGCGTGATTTTTCCCACTGTGTATCTGATTACAATATAATGTACATTTAGTATAGATTTTCAAGATGTCACCACAGACTAAAAGACCTCCTTTACCTAAAAAAGGTAAAGACTTTCCTTACTCATGTATAGGAAATTTGAAACGACAAAAAGTATACTTCGTTCAAACAGGACAATGAATGAGTAACATGATGAATAAGACATAGGCTACCTGTGTAACATAATCTATGTCACTCGGACTCGGTTATAAGTATCCAACACCGAGTGAATGTCCAAGTGTTAGACATGTTTATTTTATGGGAAAAAAGAAAATGCCGTGCTTTTAGCTTAAAATAAATGTCCAAAGATCATGCCTAAATCCATATGTGGAGTATCAGAATCAGGTATGCAAGATAATATAAATGAGAAGTGCAATATGAGAGTACAGCGAATTCAATGGAAATTCAAGATAGCGTTGTAAACACTAGGTGCAGTTGCAAAAAGTTAATGTCATTGACCATTGGACACGATACAAGCTATGACATCCGCTATATATATTTTAATAGATGCTTTGGCAAACTGCAAGTTAATCTGTCCCAAACGATGCAACCAATCAGTCTTATGATACAAGTTCACAGCATATGAAGCTTATCAGAAGTGTACACATCAATAGAAGATAAAGCAAAGGGGTTAATGAGAGCAAAATTACCTTATTCCTAACTGCAAGCTGAGCATTAAATCATAACTTCGATGACCTTTAATAATAGCTTCACCTGGTCTTTTCACCTCTTTTGCTAGTCTCTTCTGCCTCCGTTTTGCTCTTCTAGACCTTGAAAACGAATGACTTACAACGACCTCACTGATTAAAACACCTTGCATATACTCTCGCTCGAGGATAGGTATGTTTGTCCCAGCCTGTTTCTCGCCCCCTTCTCTGAAAGACTCGGATAAACTATGTCCAATTACTTTCTCAATTGCAACCTCAAGGCTCCAACGTCTCTCAAGAGATACATTCTCCTCACGGGATTGCTCCAAGTTTAAAAGATTTCCCTTCAAAAGCTTATCTGATTGATGGTGACGAGATGCATGGCTTCTTGGAACCTTAATATTACCCAAGTCAACTGAGGATGCATGATGAAGATTAGACACTTTGTTTTGCTTTTTTGAATCGGGCAACACTCCTCTTTTCCTTAGAGCACCTAGGTAGAGCTCTTGTGTAGCTGGAAGTTGGCTACCTTTAGGGTAAAATGCACCCTTCCCGTCTTTCAAACCACGAGTCCAAGTCCCAACAAAACAACCACCTTCACTCCAAGTGTATACACCAAATCCGTGCATCATTCCATTCAACCAGCTGCCTTCAAACATATCTCCACTAATCCAGGTAAGAGTACCTTTTCCGGACATTTTCCCTCCTTTCATACTCCCGACGTAAACATTTCCATTCCTCCATGTATATTTTCCAGGGCCTTCTGGAGTGCCCTGTATCCAAGAGCCCTCAAAGATATCACCATTGGCGTAAGTTTGATATCCCAATCCATGTTTAAGGCTCAATCTCCATCGACCTTTATATGTCATGTGACCTGGCCAAGCATATGATCCTTCACCGTGCATATACCCACCGGAAAACTCACCCTCATAAACAGTTCCTGAAGGGAAAATAAGCTTGCCACACCCATGTCGCATCCCCCTTCGCCATTCGCCTTCATAAACACAGCCGTCTGACCAGATATACTTCCCAGAACCCTCGGGTACATTTCCAAGCATTGACCCATGGTAAAACTCCCCATTTGAGAGTAAGATATCTGCAACCCGAAATGCAGAGCTCGAAGAAGAAGTTTGATCAATGTCTCCGTTTATATTATCTCTTTCATTCAAATCAAACACATTAAGAGATTGAGTTCTAACTGGACACAATGATACTTCCACCCCGTTCTGAGCAGTAGCCACGGAGGCAGACATGCATACGTCTTGCACAAAGTTCCCCCCTTCAATCCGTCTTTTTGTCAAATAACAACCAACATTCCAAGCCTAACCAACTGCTAAACACAATAAGAAAAATTCAAAGAAACAAGACACCACCAAATATTAGATAAAGATTATTGTACGATAACTAACTAAGCAAGAAAATCTATGGCTTTAAGAAAAGGTCAACCCTTTGCAAGAAGTAAAAGGTAGCTCCACCAACCGACCTTCCTCCACTTCCAAAATTAAACTAATTCAAACATATTGAAACTATTTAATTAATAATATTCAAACGCCAAGATGACAACAGTCCAGAATTTTGGGATTTAAGTAAAGCAAGAAGTTGTAATACCTAGGTTCAGTTTGTGCCTCAGGAATTGAGCAAGTTGCACATTATTGAAGATAGAGTTGAGAGTTGAGACCACTCCAACTCCATCTCCATCATAGTGGACCCCCTTGGGTTTAGAGGAGATATAGTATCATATCATTCACAGGTTTCCATGGATCTACTCTTTCTATTAAAAGTCCAACATTACACACTGCTTAAGTGCTGTAATCATGGACTTGTCGACGAGAATATGCCAAAACACCATTTATTTTCTTTGATTGATACTAATGTCTAATACAAACAAATATTCGATACCATTTTGATACAAAACTTTGTATCCTATTCATGATCAACTTCTTTTATCAATATGAATAATCTTGACCCCTCTAAACTCCCTCAAAGAGACAATACAATTATCTTACAATATTAACTACCTTCCTCAATAATGAACACATTTTGACCTACCCAAAATCCAACAACAAGACAATATCCAGCAAGTCAGCAACAGTCTTCCTTTAAACCCTACTATCAATTACTCTACTCACTTCGTCTCAATCATTTGTTTGTCTTCGATTAAAATACCCTTCACAAAGGATACAAATTATCGAAATGAAGGGAGTAGAATTTTAAGATATCAGCAAACTGAGTATAACAACATTATCCCAGTAAAACCAACTTAAACTACAAAATCACAACTCAATATCTTAAGTACAGAGATTTGTGAACTTTCATGTCCCATGATCATCCTAAGTCCTAACCCAATTAATCAAATCAAATATAACAGAAATGACAACCAAAGTAAGAGCATTTGACAAAAACCCATTAATCAAAAACAGCAAATAACACAAAAAAATGAACAAGTGAGAAACAAAATTACCAGGAATGAAAAGCATGGAAATCGAAAGGAAAGAAGATGAGAAGGGAGTTGAAAGAAATGGTTGAAAGTAGTGATGTGGGGAATTAATGTTATCTTAGTTTAGTGGGGAGATTAAGATTATGATTATGATTATAATATATAGTAGGAAGAAAAAGTCGGTCCAATTTATAAAAGTTTATTTCCTAGGTGTATGATAGTGAAACTTGTTCCTTTTTACTGATTATACTAAATTTAAATTCCCTTTTTGTGATGAGATGTTACATGTTAGATAGATTAAAAGCTGAAAAGTTTCAATTTTTATGGATGTATTTGAGTTATCAAAGATAACAACTTTGTTTCTTTTTGTGTTGTTTGTGTATGTAATATGTTACTCCCTAATAATTATCATCTTTCCACCTTCTTTTGCTGCTAAACCAAACAAAGGTATGATATGATATGAAGGAAATTAATTAGCGTAATGATGCTACTATTCCTAATTTTCACATGCCATTTTATGTCTCTTTCCTTCTTTTCCACTTCAATGATAAACCCTTCAAACACTCCAAGCCTCTAACCAATATGTACACACTTTTCTCTTTGTTTTTTACTTGTAATTACTTTTGGTGTCTTGTTAATTTCAGATTTGGTAAATGAGTCAACTTTTTTACGCGGGTTGAGTTATATCCAATTCGGATAAAATTAGGTATGATCATTTTCAGATTTATTATTATCATGTTATTTACAGGTGGTGGAAAATATGCAACAAAAAAGCATTCAATTTAAGTATGGTGTAGTTCAAATCAGATCAATTTTTTCTGGTCTACTTGTCATGTTCAAGAGGTCTATATTTACTACTAGATTTCATATATAAACATAGTATGTTTAATTAATTTAATTATCTAAAAATTAAGAGGTGTTTATTTTGGACGCTTCAGAAAAAAGGAAAAGGGAATAAAAGATCCATTTGTTGCTCCTGTTAGATATTGAGTATGCACGAAATAAGAATTGACAATAATAATCCACACCGAATCGACTTTGCTTTCCTAATAGAACAATTCGATCCTATATTAGTGCCAGGGTTATACCGAATTTCCTATTGAGATAAGACGGTGTCCTCTGTTTTTCGGCACAAGAATTAGAGATGTAATTCAGAAGTATTTTATGAAGTTTGTTTTATTGTTCAATGATGCAGAAGACAAAAAAAATTTCTATATGTTAAAAATCTTCACTCCGTATCTATTTATATAGATATGAAAAGGGATAGGAAAATAAATTTGTGAAGAGTTGTAACTTTTCACAAATTCTGACATATTCAATTTTTACTACGGAAATTAAATCGCATCAAAGTTTCCCGAGCATTTCCTCGGATCCCTCATCATAGTTGTTCAAATGAAAATTATACCGTAAATTCGTAAATAATTAAGCAAGCGTACACTCCGTACTGCCCGAACTTACATTATATTATAACAAACTTACCCATTTACGAACCAAACCCGAATACGCTAAATCAACTGGTAATTACACTTAAATTACCAACATTCATCCCCCATTTAAGCGTAATTCAAGATTTTAAATAAACTAACAAACTTACCAATTTATGCATAAATGAAAATGTCACGAAGATTGAATTTCCACTTAGTGAAATTACACATTCAAAATATTCGAGTATCGGGGTGTGACTTAGCATTGAACTTTTTCTACCCATTTTGAATACATGAAGATAACTCACACATAAATTAATTTACTTCTAAAGTTACGAAACCGACACTTATTTATTAGCCTAGTGTCCCATATCTATTCATGAACATTTCAGGAGTCAAACTCATACTTCCTTGAAGCGGCTATACTTCATGTTCACATATGTTGATTCTTTTCATCGTGTACTTGCAAACACACTTTTTCAAAAGATCAACTAAGAATATATACTTCAACCTTACAACATGCAAGTCTAAGCACACACCTCGGGATATATATTATTGTGTGCTTCAATCCCTTAACAATAGGCCTTCCACATTGAATTCAGCCTCTAACATTGTATTAGAGGGGAATTGGGTATCTCATTGCTAATGATTTATACGAGTTTTAGACTCATCTCGTCAACCGACTTTATAACCAAGTCCTTAATTGAACCTTTATGCAAAAGTGATCAACTAAAATTGAGATCTCACAAAACAACTAATATCATCTCATTTTGATAGTTTATATACCACGTTTTAATAATGTTTCGGTGCGGCCGTCACCATAATTCACTTGACTATAAACTTAGCCAGAACAACATTCCTATCAAAATGTGGGTGAACTTGGCCTCTTTCATAAACGATACTAGATCAATTTCTTTTAGCCATTTAGCATTTTTACCGACTATAGTTAAGAGTCTAACACTGCGAATTCTTTCTCCAATGTCAACTTTGTAATGCAAAAATATAGCTTCTTGGAATCTACCAAGGTAATACTATTTTCATATAACCATTCTTCTAAAACTGAAGAAAACCGACATAGGACAAACCATAATTCATGATTTAAATTATACAATTTCACATTTGCCTAACAGCTTGACAAAGATGAATACTAGTTAAACTAGTATACTTACTCAACTTGTCAAAATGTAATACTCAAACCTTAAGCTTTGTGAAAACTCGAGTCATAACTCTACTTTTGCTGATGGATAAAAGCATCATTCTCGGCCTTTAGGGGTACTAACGGGAGAATAATAATCAACTCTCACCCTTGATCTCAAATACCAAAGATCATATTACCTCCCCCATGTCGTCTTTTATAAAATAACACTATGACAAAACCACCTTTACAAGATAAATCATCTTAGGTCTACGCCAAAGATCTACTTGTCATCAATCCTACAACATACGACAACTCCATAATTGAACTTGACAATAGTTGTTCATCCAATGTAGTTGATTTACCTCTTGGATGACTAAATCACCATGACTCCATAATCAAACTATGGTTATCACAAACCATCGTCATTCTCAAAATTAAAGGTAAAATCAATTATATCAACAAGCTTTGAATGCTTACTTAAAACATAAACATATTAAACCACCATCACAAAATAGTTATGTGATATTTAACACAAATTTAAAATGTATACTCTATACAACCAATACAGGTGAGTATTTAAGTCTTCCTTGAATTTAATCAAGCCATCTAATATGAATATGTAAATGCATTAGCCATCATCAAATACTTTGTGATACTCATCTTACTCCTAAGAGTCTTAACCATGTCAAGAGACAACACATATTTACCATATCACAAGAAAATGAACATTATTGTCAACCAATTAGTCATTAAACATGTATGTTAACTAACATATTCGAAACACATACACTAGACAATATCAATAAAAAAACTTGTATTAAAAATTTATACTTCTATATTATCTCATTAAACTTGCCCCATGTAATACCCAGTTCAAACAACAAAGAGAAAGAATTTAACAAAAATAAATAAATCTCTTTTCATGGGTAAGTTTACAACTACTACTTAAGCCAAGCCTAGGGGTTAGGGTGTCTCAAGTCAAACAAGAACCGAAACTTGATACCACCCTATAAACAGACCACCATGTCATTGAGCTATAAAAGCAAATGTATAATACCACTCAAAATATTATGCTTTCCAGTGTACTTTAGCGGAAAAAAAAAATCACATCCACACCGTGTATTAACACCGACTGGGTAGACCAAGCAAAACAGATGGCCTCTGATACAAATGACATACCATGCTCATAAAATGACCTAGCATTGCAAACATGTAGTAACAATTTAACCAAAGATTCATGTTTTCATATGCACTTTAAATACATGTTATTAGCTTTGTATCCAGCAAAGACATATACACTACTAAAAACCCGATTTTAAATTTACGATATAGAATCCCACACTTTGATCATATTAGGTAGAATATTTCTTTGACATATTTAAAAGTCAAACATAGCATCAATATCATTATTAAACAATGATTATTATGTAATCATATTCCATGCCAATCAATAATCACAATGATCAAAAGTATTTGCACAAGCATTCCATATTAGTTTATATTATCAATGCTTAATCTCATAAAAGTGACTTTCACTGCACACCTATGAATTATAAATGCAACATCCCGCATTTTCGTAAACAATATTTTAATGATTTTAAATTAATTTACGGAATAAAATAATATTTTAAATAAATTGTTGATTATTTTAAATCTTCCGTTAAGATCCGTCTTAAGAAACCTTAAGTCCTTAAGATGTTAATAACTTGGCATGCCTTCAACCCGACTCATAAAATCCGTTCACAAACAAGTGACCCGATTCATTTAAGAAAGGACACTACTTAACCCTAAACAAGAACCCTCCATCGACATTTTGCATTTCTCAAAACATCAAACACTGTTACATTGCCTTTCTTTTTCTCCTTTTGCCTTCAAGCTTCAAATCAACTTTTCAAGCTCTTCCCAAACCCGAATCAAGGTAAGTCCTACATTTTCGGAATCCTTGCGAAATTTCCAAGACATCTATCTCTTTCGAATTCGATTTCGTTCAACCCGAAAAAGACGTTGTTTTGGCTTATTTCCGTTCTAGGGTTCTAAAAAAACGTTTTCTTTGTTGTAGGAGCGGATTTAGAGGATCTTGAGGTCGATAGCTTCATTGTTGAAGAGGAGCTAGGAGCATAAAACACTTTTGAGGTGACGATAATGAGAAACTCAGCCTTTTTGTTAAAATAGCATGTTTCTTGATATTGTTTGTTGTAGTTTCTGATTTTTATGATGATTGTTGTTGTTTAGACTTAGAAACATGTTAGGGTTTAGTCTTTTATGATATTCACGTGATTGGTTTGATATTCATATGGTTATTTGCTCATTTTCAGTTTTGATATCCTTAAGACGAATACTAATGGTGATCTTAATATGGTCTTGTTGTTGAAATTAATGCTTGCTATTGCATCCCATATGTGTTGTATATGTTGGGTAGTATTTACTTGTTGCGAATTTTGGGAATTGGTATCGATTCAATCGAATTTGTGGTTTCCTGTAAGACGCGATTTTAGGCTCAGGGACTCTGAGCCGGTCGACCGACCGGCAGCCACTCGACCGACCGACACCCAGTCGACCGGCTGGGAGTGCATTTAGGTTGTTTTGCGTGTTTTTGAGGATTGAGCTAAAGGGGTGCTCACCCGGTAGGCCAGCCGCCTGTCGACCGGCTGAAGCACCTTGTCCTTTGTATTTTCGCATAGAAGGAGGAAAAGGGAGATGATCTCCAAGCCGGGTGGCCGGCGGCCGGTCGACCGGCTGGGGATCCTTCCTCATAGGCCTCTTCGTTTTCTTTTGTTTTTAAAAGCTGATGGTGTAGGAGTTGCCAGACGGCTGGCCGGCAGCCTACCTTTGACCGGCTGGGAACCGCTTTACACTTTAAAATCGTTTTATCTTTTGATCGGCTAGTCCGATTGGTTTGAGACTCGTTCCGTATGCCTTGTATGTGTGTTTGAGGTCCCCGGAGGATGGGTGACACTATATTGGGTTCGGGAATGGAGAGAGGATAGAGACCCCCCCGGTCGGGTAACCGAAAGGGAAACCGGCTCTCCCTCAACTTAGTTCTCGGGATCAATTAAGTGTTGTTTAGAGGTCTAGAAGATTAGAACTAAGGACCTGGTTGTAGTGTATATATCGGAATATGTCTGAGTTGAGACCATTAGAGTACGATATATATACTGATGTATTGATGCATATTAAGGTATGCCTTAAGTTGGCCTCTGAGCTTAATACGTGAGCTAGTTGCCATATATGGGAATATGCCTTAAGTTGGCCTCTAAGCCCTATATGTGTTTTTCCTGTCGTGTCTGAGATATGCCTTAAGTTGGTCTCTGAGTTCAGACTGTTATTTTGTGATCGCGTCAGTCTATGCCTTAAGTTGGCCTCTGAGTCTGACGAGTAGAGCAGTTATACAACAGGGTAGCTAGGGTGTTGATGTCTTGCCCGGAGTACAGTTGTTGATGCTAGAGTATGCCTTAAGTTGGCCTCTTAGTCTAGTGTCTTGTGATGTAGTAATGGAGTATGCCTTAAGCTGGCCTCTGAGTCTAGTGTCTTGTGATGTAGTAAGGGAGTATGCCTTAAGTTGGCCCCTGAGTCTCTTACTTGTGATTGTGAATTTGGATGCTAGTCTATGCCTTAAGTTGGCCTCTGAGTCTATTGTCTTGTTGTTTAGCAAGGTCTATGCCTTAAGTTGGCAGCTGAGTCCATGTATGTGAAAGTGAATTGGTATCTAGGTTATGTCTTGAGTTGACCGCTGAGCCTTTATACCTGCGGATTTGCATCTACTTGCAGGAGTTGGGGTACAGTGTCAGATGTTTTGCTGATTGATTGTGATAGATAGAGTTTTGATTTTAGAACTATTCATCCAAGGCATTGGATGACTCATTGACTAGTTTCGTAAATGGTTTGGATTGAAAGACCCCCCCGGCCGGGCAACCGGAAGGGAAACCGGCTCTCCTTCCAAATGGTTTCCGAAGTTGGTTGAGAGCCTTGCATAATAATCGCATGATGGTATGAGTTTGAGATATTGAGATTTATATGCTTCACATGTTATATATATGTTGGAGTATGTTGTATGTTTATGTGTTACGTGTCGTTACAAAAGGTGGCTAGGAGAACTCTAGTCACTCCCCACTGATTGTGGCGTACATGTTTACATGTATGTAGGTACATGACAGGTGGTTGGCAGAGGGTTGCATGGAGCTAGCAAGCGATGATCCTATTCATCGATTTGACTTACACTTTTGCGTTAGCTAGACTCTAGACTCTAGACTTTCATTTCAGTTTTTGAGTGCCTGTAGGGATGTGCCATCCCAGGCTGTTTGTATATATTTTACTTTCAGTACTTAGACAGTTATACTTATCTATGTTTCTGTTTATATCAGTTGTTTCATTTTCAGTTTTAATTCACCTCGTTTTTATGCATGTTAAAGTTTAAATTCCGCGTAAATTTTGGCATGTTGTATGTTTTATTTTTCCGCTAAGACGAGGGGTTTTACAATAAATAATAGAAGCTTCAATACGATATCGAGAATTATTAACCAGTAATTATATATACACACTCTCTAAAAATGTGATAGAAGTATCAAGGCAAACATAATACTTCACATTTCATACACGAGACAGGGTAACATGAAACATGATGCATACCAATGTCATTGTCACCATAGATTATTTTCACTAAAATTAATGGTGAAAGAATAATAAGACTCATGTCTGATCACATTTCATGTTGACTCTCTTATTAGTGCAATCACGATTTAATCATTATAAAATTAATTAATGGCAACTTTACACATTTGTTGATGATAAAACAAGATGTCGGCCTTCTGCTACGTTGAAATTATGTAAAACCATAAAACGAATATTATATCATCGCATGATAACCGTCATCATACAAATAACAAATTCAACATAGTGAAAATGAATATTATGTTATTTTAAAGACCCAGAAAGGTTCAACAATGAAGCAAGATTTGCATAGCCAAGTAATTTATTAACAGTCCGTCTTGCTTGTGACGATCACAAACTTGTAACCTCTCATAACCCCTCTTACTTGCAAGTTTGTCTTACGTCACAAGTTTGTGGTTTATTAATGATAAGGAACTCACCATCACATGATGACAGATATTCAAAAAGCTTTACCAAATTGATTTATCAATAAATTAACAAATTGCTTTGTTCAAATCGAGAGAAGACATGGAAATCAATTTTTACCCATTATTAAAACAACATGATTAATGAATGAAAGAAAATAGTATGTGTAAACTTATCTGTTGTGCTTTGTGATCATCCAAGCCATATTATATTCACCAATTATCCACTACAAAAAAAACACGGTGTACTGACCGAAATACTGACGGATTATACAGTTCGTCAGATGACTCGGTGTACTGACAAATTTCTGACGGAATATCCGTCAGAAATTTGTTTTGACGGATAAAACGTCACAAATCCGTTAAAATAGCATACCGCGAAAACAAAATGGGTAGGCGCGAAATTTTGGTTGCATTTTCTGACGGATAGTGCGTCAGTATATGTTAATGACGGATTCCCCGTCAGGAAAATTACTGACAAAAGGCTGACACAACTGAAAAAGTAGAACCAATTTCTGACGGATTATCCGTCAGAAATGCCACCTAATCTCTTACTGACGCTTTATCCGTCAGTACCTTTTTATTTTTGCTTTTCCTATTTTCAACAGTTCCAACCACGCCTGCGTTCAATACTTTTCCTTTTTTTACCCAAAATAAATAACTGTCCTGACGCCTTATCCGTCACAAATTGTATTTTTTATATTCCTGACGGATTATCCGTCAGGATTTTTTTAACAAAAAAAGATACAGGAGCCCCTCACGCGTTCATCTTCTTTCTTTTTTTTTTAACCCCAAAACCCTTCGACAACCACCAACCCTCCCAAAATCCGATTTCTACCCCCACCAATCCTACCACCGTGACAACCACCAACACACTACTAACTCCATCTTGCTAATAGGTAATGTTTTTATGTTTTTTTCATTAATTTACAGTTTTCTTTTCTATTTATTTCAATTCATAATTGATTTGTTTGTACATTGTAGTGTGACAACCACCACCACCGTGACAACCTCCACCGCCGTGACAACCCCGCGCCAACACTGCTTTGCAAAATTAATTAGGTAATTGTTTATGTTTATTACTTAATTATTTATTTAAGAATGAGTTAGTTTAAAAAGTAATTAGTGTAACTTATTTAGGTTAATAGATAATTAGTTAGAAATTTTGATTTAGGATCGACTCAATCCTGATGACCTTAGTGATAATCCTTATCGGGAGCTCGTGGAAAATGCATTACGTGATAATATTGAACAAATAATGGAGGATCGACTCAATCCTGATGACCTTAGTGATGAGGAAGTGCGTCATGAAACCCTAAATCCTCAAGTTTCTTCCTTCTATAAATTGTTAGAAAAAGCCGAACAACCAGTGTATGAGGGAAGCAAAATAAGTTTATTGCAAGCCGCTGCTAGGTTGATAGCACTCAAATGTGAGAACAACTTATCCCTTCGATGCACGAATGGGTTTATGTCGTTTGTTGGTGACATGATTCCAACAAAAAATGACATGTTACGCAATTTCAATGAGGTTAAGAGTGTTCTTAAGGGACTACAACTACCACATGAGAAGATCGATGCATGTCCTACTGGATGTATGCTTTTTTGAGAGGAAAATGTCAATCTCGAGCAATGTACAAAGTGTAATGCATTTCGGTACAAAGGTAACAATAATTCAAGTAATGGGAGGCGAATTCCGAATAACCCCTTAATTTATTTCCCGCTTGCACCAAGGTTACAACGATTATATGCAACCAAGAGCATAGCAGGTGAGATGAGTTGGCACCATAGAAATTCACGATTAAGAGAAAGAGGGACAATGGCACATCCAAGTGATGGAGAAGCGTGGAAACATTTTGATCGAGAGCATCCAGAATTTGCAAGTGAGCCTCGTAACGTTCGGTTGGGTTTGTGTACGGATGGATTTTCCCCACATGGCGGCCAATTTGGGAAAAAAATATTCATGTTGGCCTGTGATTGTCACTCCGTATAATTTACCTCCCTGGTTATGCATGAAGAGACAATTTATGTTTCTATCATTGATCGTTCCAGGTCCTTAGAACCCCAAGACAAATCTAGATGTGTACCTTCAACCGTTGATCAAAGAGTTGAAAGAACTTTGGGAAACGGGTGTGCACACTTACGATGTTTATAAGAAACAAAATTTTCAACTGAAAGCTGCATTAATTTGGACTATCAATGATTTTCCGGCATATGGCATGCTTTCCGGTTGGTCCACGTCTGGATACCATGCTTGTCCTTATTGTCAAGACAAAGATCATAACTCCTTTTGGCTTAAACATAGCAAGAAAGTTAGTTGGTTCGATTGTCACCGTGTGTTTTTGAGACCTGATCATCCTTTTCGCAACAACTGCAAGCATTTTCTGAAGATTAGAAAAACTGAAGATCGCATTGCCGCATTGAGATTAACTGGTGAAGAAGTGTGGGATGCGGTAAAGGATATGCCAAGAATTGTTGATGCTTCTGATCAAGAATTGAAAAAATTAAAAGACAAGAATGAAGGATGGTGGAAACAAAGCATATTTTGGCAACTTCCTTATTGGAAAACTTTGTTGATTCGACACAACTTAGATGTTATGCACATTGAGAAAAACATTTTTGAACATCTTATCAGTACGGTGATGAATGAACCAAATAAAACTAAGTTCGGAGTTAATGGTAAAGCTGACTTTAAAGAGCATTGCTTTGTACGGCCCCCATCATCTAGGTTTGTTTTAAACGCCGCGGAGAAAAAAGCTGTATGTGAGTGGGTTGCCAAATTGAAATTCCCGGATGGTTATGCTTCGGATTTGAGTCGGTGTGTTGATCATAAAAGTATGGTGTTGCATTCCATGAAAAGTCATGATTTCCATGTCTTTATGCAACGGTTACTTCCTGTTGCCTTAAAACGTTTGCTCCCGACGGGTCCTTGGAATGCAATAACTGAGTTAAGTCAATTTTTTAGAGACTTGTGTACCTCTACGATTAAGGTTGATTCTATGGAACGTCTAGAATCAAACATTGCAGAGATAATATGCAAGTTAGAGAAGATATTTCCTCCGTCTTTCTTCAATTCCATGGAGCATCTACCTGTGCATTTGCCTTATGAGGCGAAGGTTGGAGGACCAGTTCAATATCGATGGATGTATCCATTTGAGAGATTTCTTAATCATATAAAAAAAAAGATTGGCAATAAAGCTCGGGTGGAGGGTTCCATATGCAACGCTTATTTATTAGAGGAAATTTCGAATTTTTGTTCGATGTATTTCATAAATTTTTAAAATATTAAATTTGGTTAATTAATATTTTATTGTCGGATATAATTAACATATAAGTTTTCTTTGCTTTTTAAAGGGCGAGTCGGCTACACCGTACAAGGTGTTTGAGAAGACGAAGAAAAACAAGAAGGGGGAGTGGATTAACCCTAGAGCTGCTCGGACAGACGTAAGTATTTCTAATCGAGCAACTTATTGTATATTTTTCATATTAAAATGATAATTTTACAATATATTTTATTTATTTTTTATTTAATAATTTCTCTTTTTTTCAGGCTGCTTACAATGAACTTTTGGGTCAACCAATGCCAACCGAAGAGCCTCGGGATGAGATTCAGACCTACCACGAAGCTGTTGGAGGATTTGACAAAAAAGGAGGTTTTTTTGGGATCGGTCCATTGGGTGAAGAGGTATGGTATGAGAATCCTAGGGACAAAAGAGGAGATCGTCGATCTTGTTCTTATCGACCAAGCATGTTTAGTCAAATGCAAACTGAGAATATGCGTCTCAAAGAAAAAATTGAAAGCACTGAAGCAACTCAAAAACAAATTCAAGAGGAAATGGCGGAAATGAAAAAAGCTTGGAGTGATATGCAGGCTTTCTTTTCCACTCAGTCATGCTCAAGTATGCCAAATTATCACCGACGTGATGACTTCTCGGACGACCCTCATGGCTTTGGATGCAATAACATGTCAGTTGATCCTCCAACCACTTAGCATAGTTTAGTCAAATGCAAACTGAGATTATGACTTATTAACTTTAGAACATATTTTATGTTAGTGTATGAATTATGAAGACTATTTTATGTAATTCAATTTCTTACCCATGTTTTTTCTTTGTTGTTGGTTAATTGTGTTGGTTCCCGCTTAGCGGTCGACTTGGAAATATAAATCTCCGTTTGGCGGATGATGAATGTTTTGCAGGATTTAGTGATTTTGAGGTTGTAAATATGAACAATGCTATCGCATTGGGCTGGACAGCAAGCAGCTGTTTCCTGCCTATACTGCTTTAAATTCTGACGGATAGCCCGTCAAAAAAAGTCAAAATTTGACTAAATTCCTGACGGATAATCCGTCACAAAAGTCAACAGTTGACCAAATTTCCGACGGATAATCCGTCAGAAATTGAGTCAAATATTGACTTTTTTGACAAAATTCCTGACGGATTATCCGTCACAAATGGCCAAGTACTGACGGATTATCCGTCACTATAAGTCAAAAAAAAATTGACCGTGGAATTTTTTCTTCTATGGGTAGACCGTCAGAAGTCCGTCACAATTATTTTTCTGACGGATAATTCGTCACAAACTTGATTTTCGTGACGAATATTTGGGACGGAAATTTCTGACGGATTATCCGTCAGAAACGCGATTTTCCTGACGGATTTCCTCTTTTCTGACGGATTTTTTCGGTCAGAACACCGCGTTTTTTTTTGTAGTGATCCCTTGATAAAATCAACAGTAACAACAGGGGCAGTTTGTTTTCTAAAAAAGATGGAATTATTATCTTCATGTTCTACATTAACCAGAAGATGGTTTTCAATAGCTTTTAAACGACGTTGAGCATAAGACTCCATTGATGTAATCTAATCTGCTCAAAGTTGTATAGTAAATGGCAAATGAATGAAAGATTCAAACTTTTTTGCCAAACAATGTATTCGAATACTGTCGATTCGAAACTTTCAAACCACAACCACATTTTCCTGTTTTCCATGTATCGGTAATTCGGTCTTACATACATATCTCATCTTCTGAAATCAACGCCTCAAACTTATACACTTTGTTCATTACTATTGTCACTTCCTTTGCATTCGTCATCTTGACAAATTTTATAAGAAAATTGTTCTATTAGATTGTTAGATATTGAGTATGCACGAAATAAGAATTGACAATAATAATCCACACCGAATTGACTTCGCTTTCCTAATAGAACAATTCGTCCCTATATTAGTGTCAGGATTATACCGAATTTCCTATTGAGATAAGATGGTGTCCTCTGTTTTTCGGCACAAGAATCAGAGATGTAATTCAGAAGTATTTTATTATGTAGTTTGTTATATTGTTCAATGATGCATAAGACAAAAAGGTTTTCTATATGTTAAACATCTTCACTCCATATCTATTTATATAGATATGAAAAGGGATAGGAAAATGAATTTGTGAAGAGTTGTAACTTTTCACAAATTCTGACATATTCAATTTTTACTACGGAAATTAAATCCCATCAAAGTTTCCCGAGCATTGCCTCGGATCCCTCATCATAGTTGTTCAAATGAAAAGTATACCGTAAATTCGTAAATAATTACGCAAGCGTAGACTCTGTACTACCCGAACTTACATTATATTATAACGAATTTACCCATCTACGAACCAAACCCGAATACGCTAAATCAACCGGTAATTACACTTAAATTACCAGCAGCTTCATGGATGCTTCAAGTATCCATTCCCTTTACTAATAATTGGGAATAAGTTTACGATTAATAGTTGCACAAATTCTTATTTCAAACTAAACATATTTGTTTGAAACAAAAAACGGGTCAAGCAAACTCATATTGCATTATGAGTCCACCGAAATCTGAAATGGGTAGACATAGGCATTTATTCGTTGTATTTTCTGAAAAAGTCCTCTCCTATTATTGTAATATTATAATAGCAAAAATATTACATGCTCATTAATTGCATGAATGTGTCATAAAAACCTTAAAACAAACTACACAAACAAAAATAGCCTTTTTGTTTCATCATCCTTCATCTTTCTTCTGTTTCATCATCCTTCATCATCCACCATCCTTGAAAATGTCCAACAACCTCATTTGATTTAATTTTTAATAAAAAAAAGATCAACTTCACATAATGGAATCAGATTAGTTGGTTGATATTATCAACATAGAGAATGAATTTGACGACATTGTTAAAGAGGACTCTCATGGAGGTCTGGATAGTGATGATGTGAGCCCTGTCTGTAGTAGTCGGCTAGTCGCGGTGAGAAACGTACGGTAATATGCATTATAACTGTCGTTTTAAAGTTGTAACGTCGTTTGATGGGTTAAACAAATGAGCATTCTAAAAACATTAGTGACATGCATGAACCTATTTTGAATGATTTACGTGTTTTTAACGATGATTTCAGAGACTTTTTGTAAACATATCACTACTACGGAAGCGGATTATTGCGACACTTTTTAAGCTCATATAGCGACGCTAAATAGCACCGCAAGGAGTTATACCGACGCTTTTATATGCGCCGCATTTGCCTATGCCGCTACCCCTTAATGCGACGCTATTTTATTGTGTCAGTAAACCTAGAATATAGCGCCGCGAAAATTGACGCTCTATTTTTGTGCTATAGCAGTGCTTTTTATGCACCGCTAAAGAACATCCGACGCTTTCAAGCGCCTCATATAATACTGCGACTATCATCTATTATGCACCATTTTGCTTATGTTTAGGCGCTTTTTTGCGCCGCTTTTGTACTACAATTGACAATATTATGTATTGCACCTGTGTTTCCTACTATATTACCTTCGAACAAACGTGCCACAATCGGAATTACACACAACTTTTCTAAAAACAAACATATCTTAGCATTAGACAACTTTAATGTCAAATACATGTCCGAACCCCATATGAATAAATGTATCTCAAATAAAAAATACTCCAAAATAATATCCAACTATCCGAAAAAAATTTAGTTCTCTATTATTCGCAACCAAAGGTAGTAAGTGACTATTTGCGACATCTTAGAAATACATATCTTCGGTGCTTGTTAAGCAATCCTTGCGATGAAGCTTGAGTTTGACGATACATAAAGTAGCTTGAACATAGGATTACTGAAAATTCAAGTGAAAACCATGTAAGGCATTGATAACATTTTCTATGTTATTTAATATCATATCAAATTAACGATCAAATACATCCTCATCAATAATAAGTTTAGATATTACCATTATTAATGGCTTGGGTAAGGAAATGATAGTGAGGAGTAAATTAGAAGAATTCACTTACGTGTACACAAGACACTCTAAGCCGAAGATAGATAGCACCGGAACCCAAAAATAAAGTCAAATGAGTACATTAAAAAATAAAATATGACCACAAAATTAGAGAAGATTTAACATGAAGGATTACGCTCACGAAAATCAATAAATGCCAGAGCAAGCATAACAGCTTTAAGAATTATCAAGGCCATCGTCCTACATTAAGGGACAAATTAATGAATTAAGTAATGTTGACTAACAAAACCCTTTACACTGCAACAACATTAAAAAAATCACACGTACACTAGATCTAAGACTTTGCGTATCCTTCTGGAATTATCCTGAGTTTTCAATTGAATGATAGTAGAAGCTTTATTTATCTTTGCCTGAACATCATTTATCTAATTATGGAGATTTTCTGGTAGCTTCATCTGTCCTACCCCTATGTTTTTTGGCCTCAGTGAGTACTCAGTCACTAAGGGATACAAATGACTCACCCCTGATCAAACAATAGTTGAATAGTATCAGTTTGTATGGAATAAGTGGATTATCCCAAAGCACGGTTTTATCACTTGGCTATATCATCACTCATCAACACTGTTTTAATAAAATTGTACAGACTTAATATTAGTAAGGATAACAATGTTGCATCTGTGATCAGGAGGAAGAAACAACTCAACACCCTTTTTCTGCTGTCAATGGAGTAGGCGCATTCTACTGATGCTACAGAAATGGACTGGCATTCAATTCTCTGCTGAAATAGATCAACACTGGCAGAAAAATAACAGATACAACAGACAGAAGAGAGGGATTCTGAATGGCATTCTAGATGTTGCTATTTATTGCATATGGCAACAACGTAACCTTAGTAGACATGATCACAAACTACCCAGGCCTACTGTCTGAGCAACCAAGATTCAATCTGAAATGAGGGTAAGAATCAATAAGCAGACAAAGGGTCAACTGACAAGGAAGGACAAACTTTGGATAGAAAAAATTATGTAAGATGTAATTTTATAGTTGAGTTGTCAAAGGAGTGTTCTTGGCAGTGCACTTCTACAGCAGCTGAAATATGGGCAGGTACATATTAAAGACATTCCAAAAATAATAAACCGCACTGCAACAACAATGAAGAATGATAATGTCGTGAAAGCCACAGGCTGCATACAGAACAGGATGTCAATATTCGAGAGATGAAATAAAATTAGGCCAAATAAAAACAATAGACAGTTGCATAGTCAATGGTAACAATGTCCACAGTTCATTGAGAAGAACTGAAATTGAGAAACAATCACTAGAAACAAAAACCCCAAGGATTCTCTAACCAAATTTTGGGTGATGTATCAACAATTTTGCAAAGTAAGTCATATTACATTCAAAATTGGTTCAAATTGCAAAAAAAAAGTAACAACCATCATGAGTTTATATGAAAATCAAGAACTATAGATAGATCCCAGTAATCAACAAGGAAAAGAAAAAAATTGGAGTAAAAATAACAATGAGAAAGGAAGACAATCAAAAGTTGGAATGATGAATCTTCAAAATTTGATACCTGAATATGTGATTGGAGCTTCTTCTTTGCCGTTCACTTTGATTACTCTTCAATTTCTAATGCAACTTTCTCTTTGCCATTCGTATTCGCCATTCGCAAGAATGGAGAATTTTTTTTCAAGGGTTTTATTGATGAGAGAGATGTAACATCCCTTAATTTCGTAAACCGTATTTTATTTAATTAAAGTACTTTTCGGAAATTTAATATATTTTAATAATTCATAACATGTATTTTAATAAAATATTTCTTGAGTTCCGTCTTAAGCGTTGGTAACCTTAAGAGGTAAACAATTCACTTAGCAATTTCCGTTCTCAAATAATCCCGTTTCATTAAATGAAACCCGTCTCACTTAAGTTGTGAAATAATTAAGTAAGCTTCCTTACTCCTTATTTCTCCTTCAACTTTCATAACATCTCAAAACAAGTTTACCGTAACTTCATTTCTCCATTGTTACTCTCCTTCATTTCACAAAAAGTTCATCTAAATCTTAATCTTTTCTCCGTTTGAGGTAAGATTTCCATCGTTGCATTTCTCTCGTAATTTCCACCCTATCTCGAAATTCGGGTCTTTAATGGTGTTTTTATGCTTTTAGGTGGTACTTGTGTTAACCCGGAGGAAGACTTAGTGATTATTGAAGAGGAACTTGAAGAGCTTGCTAAGTAAAGGTGACTATTATGAGTAACTCGGCCTTTTTTGTCTAAATTAGCACTAAATGTGATTTTGTTGTTGCTAGGCTAGGTCGCACACCTAACAAAGATAAAAGTCCCTAGACTTGACTAACATACAAATTAATGTAGATAAGGAAGAAGGGGTCGAACCACAGGGAGACGGAAATGTAATTGTGATTAGCTATGGAGAGAATTCTATCAAGGTCGGTGACAAGAATTTGGTTATGATTTGGATTAACTAAGGTAAAACAGTAATGAAAAATGAAGATGTAAACGATTATAGGGAAGAATCTAGGGGATTGGGGTTACAAATGCATATAGGAGCTTAGTCACGTCAAATTAAAGAAATACATTGTCAATAGTTGATTAGGTTTATAACAATTTCCTCTCGGCCTAGAGTTTAACCATAGATTGATTACCAATTAGCTCTCGCGTACATTGGAACAAAATACTATAACATGCCATGCCTAATTCTATCCCGACTTTCGATCTTAGGATAAGAACAACACAATTAACAATTACGACTACGACTACAACTATCGATTGATCAAGTTCTATCCCGGCTTTCGATCTTAGGATGAGAATAATGATTTATCAATAATCATGGTCAATAATCATATATTAATCAAATGAAACAAGCATGTATATAATCAACAATATGATAATGCAAAATCAATAATTTAACATGACCTAACAACTATTCTAGCATGGTTTCCCTCCCCTAGATATAAAAACTACTCACACATGGCTTTGTGAACTAGATTATCAATTTTATTAATTAAGATAGACATGATGACGATAATGAAATAAAACCGTAAAGAAAGATAATACCGGAAATTGACGGAATAAGAACTCGGAAGATAAAATGCGAATAGCTTCGGGAAATGCTTGAGTAAATGAAGAATGACTTTTATAAAGAAAATAAACTAAAACATAGAGTAATTTTTACAAGCTTAATGATGCTCAAGCAAAATGATTTCTAATCTCCAAAATGATTCTAAAAATTGATTCTAGATTGATGCTCAAAATGAATGAAAACAAGGGGTATTTATAGTGATGAAGAGGCGGGGTAGATTACAGCCACCCCGGACCGGGGCAAGAACAAAAACGCTTGCATTCCTTGAATCTGGACCAAAAGACGCGAGATCAAAGCCACCCTGGTGTACCAGGGCAGCCCACCCCGACCGGGGTGAAAACACTGTCTTCATTCTCCGTATCTCCTCAATTGTTTACACTTGAGTTCTTGGATGACGTTGCAAGAATGATGTAATGATTGATGTTGTCATGCTTTGCACATTTGATCTTCAACTGTTGACTTCGTTTTGACTTTCTTTCTTTTTTCGTCACTTCTACGACCCGGAAAATGTTTGCCTCGACTTTGTTTAGCTCCGTGATGCTCGGTACATGTCCAAATGTAAGAAAAATCCGAAATTCCTACAAAAACGCTTAACCACATACGATTTACCTAGAACACGGAATTAGCTCAATAAACATTGAAGAATAATGTAAACGATGATAAAACATGAGCTAAAATGGGGATGAAAAGTATATAAAAATATAGCATATCAGTTGTGTTTCCATGAAAGTTAGTATGGATTATGATTCTTAGTAACCTTATTGTTGTATATAAATTGATTCTTATGAGGATTTCATGATGAATTTGATATGGGTGTTGTTATGGAGTATACATAAAAGATCGGTTTAATTTGGGGATTTGATGTAAATTCATTTAATGGATGTTTCTTTACATGTTCATATGCTTATTTGATTTGATATTCATGCTGGGACTGTTGAGATGTTGATTAGAAACATGTATAGGATGCATTATCGAAGTATTGGAATGATTTGAGAATGCGAAATAGTGTTTTTCGCGTGCAGAGCCTCCCAGTCGGTCGACCGACCGACAGCCGGTTGACCGGCTGAGAAGCTGTTCTTGGTGTGTTGTGCGTGTCGTGCAGGAATTATAGATAGGTCGGCCGGCCGGCTGGGAGCCCCTTCTCAATTGATGTTGTGTCGTGTTTTGGCATGAGAGTTAGGGACTCTCAGCCGGCCGACCGGCTGAGAGCCCTGGTCAGTGTTGTTTGCTTTATAACTTATGTTTCTCAAGTCGGATTTCATTAATTCTTTCTTCGTATGATTTGTATGCGTGTTTGTAGTCCAAGAGCCTTGGACGACACTTAGGTTGAGTTCTGAAATGGATTTGAGGAGATAGACCCCCCCCACCCCGCTGGGTAACCGGAAAGGAAACCGACTCTCGCTTCAAATTATTTTCCGAAGTCGACTAAGTGTTGAATGGATGTTTAAAAGTAAAGGATTTATGGAATAGTGAGAAGCCTCATTGGGAGATTTGTTGGAACCCCTTTGTGGTTCGTTCGTTTCTGATTAGCTCCGTGTTGAACCGCTTTGTGGTTGGTTCGTTTCTAATTAGCTTCGTGTTGAACCCCTTTGTGGTTGGTTCGTTTCTGATTAGCTCCGTGTCGAACCCCTTTGTGGCTGGTTCCTCTCTCCGTGTGAACCCCTTCGTGGTTGGTTCTTTCTCTGTGTCGAACCCCTTCGTGGCTGGTTCCTTGCTCCGTGGTTGAACCTTTAGTGGGTGGTTCGGGTGTGTGGTTAAAGAATGTTCGTTGTGTCTATTTATCGCCCGAGTCGGGGTTATGATTTGACATTGCTGTTTGTTGTATCTAAGTTCTCCTGAGTCGGGATAGGACTTAGATACTGCTGAAATGTGTTATCATTGTTGATTCATATGTTTTAGATATGCTTGAGTCGCGATATTTGATCTAATTACATAAGTATGATAAGATGAGGATTGATGGATGATTACTTCACATGATTATGTTTATGTTGGAGTATGATAACTGTTCATGCATGATTGTATGTTTTATGTGTTATTGACAATAGGTGGCTAGGAGAACTCTAGTCACTCCCCACTGACTGTGGCGCACATGTTGTATGTGTGTAGGTTGGTGATCTGCTTACAGGGGGATTTCACAGAGAGCTAGCGAGCGATGATCCTTCATCGATGACTTACCTTATTTCGTTAGCTAGACCTTAGCTTTTGTTATACAGTTTTGTGCCTGTAGGGATATGTTATTCCGGGTTGCAGTTTTGTACTTATGATTTAATATTTATCTATGTTTCTTATATTTTCTACATTTTTAGTATTGGTAATACTTACACCTCGCATGCTTAGTTATGTTTATATAAAAAGTTTAAATTCCGCTGCATTTCTGGTATCTTGTGTGTTTATTTTCTGCTGTCGCGAGGTGGGGTTTTATAGAGACCTTGGCGCGGATTTTAGTGTGGTTTTTATTTTTTTGGGTTAAGTCTAGCATTTTTGTGAGGCGCTTTATCATAGCGCTTTATATATTGGCTTAATTAAACATATTTTAGTAGTTTTTTAATAAGCGTCGGGAGGTGAGCGCCTCTACATCCCATTCTTGTGACACTTAGGG
This sequence comes from Silene conica, assembly GCA_029255685.2. Taxonomy (NCBI): domain Eukaryota; kingdom Viridiplantae; phylum Streptophyta; class Magnoliopsida; order Caryophyllales; family Caryophyllaceae; genus Silene; species Silene conica. The sequence goes on along the minus strand of CM055311.2, from coordinate 61,464,048 downwards.
TTTTCCTGTGTCTACTTATAGTTATGCATAATTAAATATTTTATGAATTCAAGGTGTTAGAAGTATGCGTATTTAATAATGAACTAGTTTTGCTACCCGTGAAAATCACGGGTTATTTTTGGGTTTCATTGCCAATTTTTTAATTAATTTTTCTTCTAAATTAAATAATTTGATTGTTTTTTACTTGCCAATTAATAGTTTACCCATATTATTGCAATGCAATTGTATATGAAATGTAGTGGTGACAAATCAACTAATGTCTCATTTTTCTTTTATTCGTCGATTTTTTTTTTCGACTTAAAAATAAATTGGGTTGAAATGTTTGTTGCCAACTTGGCTGGATAATTTTCTCCATACAGTTAGAATCATATCATCATAAATAACATTTTCAGTCAAATAAAAAGTTTAGAAAATTGAAGATCAAAATAACATTATATTATCTACATAATGCTCTTTTATAGTTCGACTTGTATATAGATTATTTAGAGTTCTAATTAATATGTACATATTTTGTGTTTTCTTTAGTTTATTACCAAACACCATTTTTTTACGAGTCAAAATAAACTGAAATTGTTAAAAACACCATGTTTAAGCAACAATGTATTAATATAGGTAATAATTTTTTGTTTGAATGGACAAAAAGGGAGGAAGATTGTTGTATAAAGGCAAGGTCGGGGCCTAGGCTCAGTAGATCTTACGATACAAAATATTAGAATTAGAATTTTTAATTTTATTATCATTGCACTCATTAACAACATTATTGTCGAGTGTTAACATTCTTAATTTAAACTTCTTCTATTAAAATCCATATAAGAAAACAATAATATCAACATCTTTAAGCATAATTCGTATAACCATTATATGTACTTGTACCAGATATCATTTTATGTCTTTACATAATAAAGAACAATTCACTGCACCACTGTTGTATTTAACAAAGTAAACCATTAGTATTTAAATGCTCTTAAAACGATTCTTTTTCATATATAAAAAGTATAAATGTCCAACTTATAAATTGTAAAATTAATAATAATACAAATAACTTCAAAGAATTGACAATATTTTAATTGAAAAGTTATGTTTTCATTTAAGTTGGTTAATTTTTATTCCATCATTCTCTACTTTGGTGATGTTATATCTCACTTTGTAACAAATTGCATGTAATTACATGACAATATATAATAAAATGGTCATAACTTACAAATTTTTGCCTTCACCCATAAATCCATGATTGGCGTGAGTTATGATGATACGTCTAATTTTTATGCTTAACTCTCGTTCTCTTAGAACGATCGATCGTCTAAATAACATAAATGACAATAATTTGTAATAAATAATAATGGTGGATGAAAAAAAAGGGGTGTAATAAGAGATTAAGCATAAAAAATGAGACATGATCTATTTTTTAGGTATACAGATCGGTCTAATTTTTACGCTTAACTATTGTTTCCTTTTAAATGATCTATCGTTTAAATAATATAAATGACAATATTTTAGTAAGATAATAATGATAAATGGAAAAAATGTGTAATACGAGATTTGGCAAAAAAAATAAGGTCCATTTTTTAGGGGTATAAATGTAATGTATCTATTTAGGTATTTATATAGAACACTCGATTTTATATGATAATTTACAACCCCGTATAATTTATTAAAAAAATACAAGCAAAGATGTCTATCAAGTCACTTTCACAAAAAACAGTAATCAGATAATTGGTTTTTCAAAGAAAATCAAATCAAATTCGCTATTAAAAATGCATATTTTATACTAAAATATCACCCTTTAAAATTAACTTTCATAAATTTCAGAATTTAATTATATAGCTTAGAAATTAAAAAAAACTTTCAAAGAGAAATCGAAGATTTAATTTACTAATTGTCTAAAAACTAAATTTACTTGTGCATGACATTGTTAGTTAGCTAAGCCAACGATTTTATGAAAACACATTCACAACCACCTACACAATATCACAAACAAAAAACAACACAAATTAATAACTTATCTTACAAAATTCAAGGAAATCAAATAAACTACTTAAATTTTTACCAATCACATAACTATTTTATAAGAAATAAAGAAACAATCTTAAATAGAAAGAGGTTAAATAATTTTAATCTAGAAGTTGAATGATGTATATTAAAAATTGCATTCATTGCCCTTGTAATATTATAATATTATACTATAATATTTCATAACACTCCCCCTTGGATGTCCATCACTGAAGAAGATGCCTCGTTAAAAACCTTCCTAGAAAAACCTCGTGGGAAAACACTAGTAAAGGAAAAGAGTACACTAATCTTCAAACACGCATAGCAAAACTGCCTCGTTAAAACCTTTGCATGGAAAACCCAGTGGGACAAAACCATAGCTAAGGAAAAAGAGTACAGCGCGTGTTACTCCCCCTGATGATGACATAACTTGATAAATCTTGAAATGATCCATGCTTTGATATAACGTCTCGATCGTTGAAGTAATACCCATTCTAGTTAATAGACTTGAATCTCCGGTCAATAGAAATCCATGACAGTTTCGATATCACATTTCTTTGATAACCCACACTCTGGATATAATCATTTCATAACAAATCTTGGATCTTCATTTCAATTGATACTTCCACAAAAATGATTCTTCTCCACAAAACGACATGACATTATATGTCGAAAATAACTGTCATCTCAACAATAATGACGATCATGACTATAGCGTAATAATGCGCTTATATTGCTACCTCGTTAAAAACCTTGCTAGGAAAAACCCGTTGGGACAAAACCTAGTCGAAGGGAACAAAGAGGGTAGCTATCATTCCTTAATTCCTCGTATTAAGGAGAATCAATACGATAATTATTGAATAAATCACCCAATACATTTAAGCTATTTTCTTTGCTAAACCATATATGTATTGATTGACATCCTCATTGTAGATTTTGACTACAATATTTTCCAATTGTTATGGTACTTCTTGACCATAAACTAATTTCAAATGTTTAGCATGGAACTCATTTAAATCATTATTCTTATATGCTCAAACTTCAGTTTGACACAATCTACACGAGTTTGAAGTTTTCCATTTTGGAAATAATCACGACAACCTTTCAATCGTGTCGTAGAGGTTCATATATAATCATGAGTTCCCAAAACTCAATTAATTAAAACATCGCCATTTGATGATCATTTATAAGAGGCTCCTATAAGGAGTTATCCTCGTTGGAGTATACCATAAGATAATATTTCTCCTTTTTAAATATTTATCAAATAATAACAATATAATTAATCACGTGCATGCATATGATATGTAACCAATTCAACATTCTAAAACAAATAATAATGTAAATACTAAAACAAAATGCAATGATGAACTTAATCTTAAAAATGCACATGATGATGACTCGATAATGCAAACTGTACAATTTTGTTTTCAATATTCATAGCTTAGATTGCCTTTCGGCCAATAAGTAGACTTCACGTCTCTGAGCTCATTCATAATCATTGATTATGTGTCAACAATAAAATTGGACTTATTTATAAGATCCCCATTATCTAGTCCATTAAACTCCGCGCGCAATTGCATATCGGTTCCTTAACTTATCGATATAATTTCAATATCTCGTGATATTGTCAGTACTGAATCAGTGATATCTGAATATATACGGTACCATTCCTTTTTCTATATAGGCCATCTATTATCATTCAGATATCAATGTCACGTCCGGGACATGCATCCAAATTTCTTTACTCAGTAAGAGTACTATTGAATTTTGAATGTCAGAATAGCTGTTACAGAATAGTCATATTTACAGCAATAATATTAGTTATTAAGGCTGAAAATATTACTCCTTAATGACCCATTATTCCAGCCAATTAATCCACAATTAAATCTCTTGATTTACTCCTTGTAACTGATGTCTAGTTACACTATATAAGGAGGTTGATTATCCTCTGAAGAGATACAGAAAATATATCAATCTACTACATATAAAATACAAACAGATTAGTTAGAGCTACCATCACTGTGTGTGCGAGTGGATTTGGGGTGTGAACGATATCGGGTTTATTGTACCTGACGGGTTTACGCAAGTGGACAATAGACGACACAAGCTACCAGTACGAGTACCGTAATAAGGTTAGTACTTCCAACAGTGGTATCAGAGCCAACTTGTGTAGTTGTTTCTGTCCCAAATGAGGTTTTGTATTAATCCGTCAGTGATTTTGTATCCTTGTTTTAATACACATTTTCTTTTACTAATGAAAATCAAGAAGAGATATGAAAACATGCTTACTGAACCATGAACATGCTTATAAACCCAATCCGACTCTCACGTTTATATTGCCCGAATGCTTTGTATCTTTCTGTTTTTTTTGTAACGAGTCCGACCCATTGCTCCTGAATAGCCGAACGCGGTTGAAAATTTGTGGCGGCGCGTGTGTGTCACGCCCCACCATTAATTAGTGGCGCGTTCGGAGCGTGCTCCATCTCAAATTAACCGTCTGCCACCGATCTACGTGATGGTGTTGGTCGTTCTCATATTTGTTTATTTTTGGTGTAAATTTAAAGGAAACCCAATCTGTTTGGGAGACTAATAAACAAGTTATAAAGGAAAATATGAGTTATAAGAAAACCCAATTTTTTTTTCTTGTTTGATGGCTTATTCTATTTAGTTGGGGTTTTTTAATTATGATTTTCTGGTAAAACCTCAAATGCAAGTAGAAAGTAGAAACAATAGAGTTCTGGTTGTTTTTCTTTGTTTTTTAGTAAAACAAAAGAAGAAGGAGAATGATCAGGAGGTCGGCGTATTGTGTTTGTGGGTAAGTTTTGTGTATGTTAGGTTTTGTAATCTGGCTCTCTTAAATACCCAACTTCTGACTTTTTTAATGTTTGTTTATGGTGGTTGCTCTTGGACCTTATTTTCCTATGGACAAAAAGATTAGTATATTTTAAGTTTTTATTCCAATGGACAATAGCTGGATTCAATTTGTTTTTTCTCAACTGAATCAAAGGCAAATCATCGGGGAACCGAAGGGAATCATACTTGCTGATTTTCCAAATCATTTGAGGTGGGGCACTCCGAAACCAGTCAAGTGAAACAAAATAATCATAATCCAAACCATTTCCCACATCCCTAGGACCGGGTAATAAAGGTTGAAGGTCGGTGGTCTCTTGGTTGAACCGACAGATATTGTGAGCTATGCGGGTTATCAACCCACCTAGGACCACACATTTGGACCGGTCACTCACTTGTTTAGACAAGTGATTGGCAAAGTGGTAGGGTATGTTGCTTTGCCATTTGTCATGTCCTTCAACATTCAAGAAAGAGCCGACAATCCGAACCTCTATCAACCTCACCGAGTGAGGTTCAAGTCTCCCGAAAAAAGTCCACCCCATAAACCGTTGCCAAATACGAAAGTCTGGTCTATGAAGCAAGGCATGGGGGAGATGGTTCCAATTTCCGGGATAAGGGAAATGGGAGATGGCATGTAAAACCCCTCGCGAAAGCGGAAATATAAATCACACAAAGTACTAAAAATGCAGCGGAATTAAAACTTTTTGACATAACAAACATGCGAGGTGAATTAAAACTGGAAACTGAAACTGACATAAACCGAAATAGATAAGTATACTGTCTAAGTACGGAAACCAAATATATACAACAGCCGTGATGGAACATCCCTACAGGCACCAAAAAATAAACTGTATTAAAAACTAGAGTCTAGCTATCGTGAAGTGTAAGTCATATGATGACAAGCGGATCTTCACTCGCTAGCTCTCAACAACACCCTGCCAACCTGCATGTACCTACATACATGTAAACATGTACGCCACAATCAGTGGGGAGTGACTAGAGTTCTCCTAGCCACCTTTTATAACGACACGTAACAAGCAATACAAACAGAATACTCCAACATATATAAACATGTGAAGCATATAATATCTCCATAACTGAAACTCATATCATCATGCAATTACTAATGCAAGGCTCTCAACCAACTTCGAAAACTATTTGGAAGGAGAGCCGGTTTCCCTACCGGTTGCCCGGTCGGGGGGTCTTTCAGTCCAAACCATTTACGAGACTGACTAAAGAGTCATCCAATGCCTTGGATGAACAATATCTAAGTCAAGGTACTGTAAACATCACTATCATCATACATATCTGACACTGTACCAACTCAAGGCAAGCAGATAAAAACAGCAAGTATAAGGTTCAGCGGTCAACTTAAGACATAACCTAAATACCAATCATTCAGCAAGTATAAAGGTTCAGCGGTCAACTTAAGACATAACCTAATACCAATCATTCAGCAAGTATAAAGGTTCAGCGGTCAACTTAAGACATAACCTAAATACCATTCATTCAGCAAGCAAGGACTCAGAGGCCAACTTAAGGCATAGACCTGCCAATCAGCAAGACACTAAACTCAGAGACCAACTTAAGGCATAGACTAGCACCCAAAAGTAAAGGACTCAGAGGCCAGCTTAAGGCATGTCCCTTCACTAAATCACAAGACACTAGACTCAGAGGCCAGCTTAAGGCATGTTCTAGCATCAAACATCTGCACTCCGGGTGAGGCGTTACGACCTAAATGCCCCGTTGTGCAGCTGCTCTACTCGTCAGACTCAGAGGCCAACTTAAGGCATGTTCCAACGCGATCACAACAAACATGTCTGGGCTCAGAGGCCAGCTTAAGGCATATCCCCATATATGACAACAAGCTCACGTATTAAGCTTAGAGGCCAGCTTAAGGCATACCTTAATACGCATCATTACAATATCATCCAAATACAGAAACTAATCTATAGTTCTACTTTCTTATACCTCTAATCAACACTTAATTGATCCCGTGAACTAAGTTGAGGGAGAGTCGGTTTCCCTTTCGGTTACCCGACCGGGGGGTCTCTATCCTTTCTCCATTCCCGAACCCAATATACTGTTGCCCATCATCCGGGGACCTCAAACACACATGAAAGGTACACGGAACGAATCTCAAACCAAACCGATAAACCGTTTGAAAGATATAAATGATTTTCAAGTCAGCAGGGGATCCCGGCCGGTCAGTGGCAGGCAGCCGGCTGACCGTCTGGCAACCTAACTCTTTACAATTCTTAAAAAGCAAAAACAGCCAAAAAGGATCCCCAGCCGGTCGGCAGGCAGCCGGCATACTGGCTGGCAATCCTTCTCCCCTTTACAATTTTTACAAATGACGAAGAACTAAGGCCCTCAGCCGGTCGGCAGACAGCCGGCCTACCGGCTGGGGAACCCAATCCCTAAGTCTGAAAACACGCAACCACACCAAGAGGGACTCCCAGCCGGTCCGCAGGCAGCCGGCCTACCGGCTGGCAGCCCTAAACACTAAAACTTCAACTTTCGAAAAACAACCAAGAAACGCTCCCAGTCGGTCGACCGGCTCATAGTTCCTGAGTAGAAAATCGCGCATCATTGTAAACTACAACTTTCACCAAATCGGTACTAATTCTCCAAATTCGCAACATTCAATATTTACCCAGCATATACAAGTCTAATATACATCAAAAGCAAGTGGAAATCAACACAATAAAGCCTCAACAAATCCAAACTTTGTATCCGTCTTAAGCCTAAATTTTCTGAAAATCAACCTATGAGCATGTGAAACATAAACAAGGCATATGAACAACATATTCATGTATTCCTAGCATGATTCTAAGTCGATTGAACATAAACAACATGTAAAATCAGAAGCTTAACTATCTAAACCAAGAAAAGTGATAATATTAAAAATAAGGCCGAGTTTCTCATTATCGTCACCTCTTAAGCGTTTATGCTCCTAGCTCCTCTTCAATCTCGACACCAACCACCTTGGGATCTTCTAAACCCTTTCCTACAACAGGAAAAGCGATTAATATAAGCTATAAACGGATTTCTCCAAAAACAGCCCATTTTTGAAGTGGGACGAAACGGAAACTGAAATTGATAGATGTCTTGCAAATTTCATGAGGATTCCGAAAATGTATAAATTACCTTGATTCGGAAATCGGATGATCTCTGAAAATGGATTAAGAGGTTGAAGTTTTAAGGAGAAAAGAGAGGAAAGGGAAGCAGTGTTCTTATTTTGAGCAATATGATTATGTCGACATATCAAATGAGTTGTAGGGTTTATATTGTCCTTTCCCGTTCCCATGAAAACAGGTTCGGTAAGTGAACGGGTTTTATGATACGGACTTAAACTTGCCAAATTATATTCGTCTTAAGGACTTAAGGTTCTTAAGACGGATCTCAACGAAATATTTAAAATTAACTTATCAATAAATATTAAGGTATTATTTTATTACTTGAAATACTTTAAACCTTTAAAATATAGTTGACGAAAATGCGGGATGTTACATGGCATTCCAAGTCACGACTGAGTTATAGTACTTGGGAGGGTCAACAAGAATCCCTTCCGTCGGTAAGCCAAAAATCTGGGCGAATTGGGTAAGGGTTTTATTATAGTCTCTATTGAACAACCTAAAACTCACCGAATGGATGTGGTCCTGCCTCCTTGATTTATGAAATTCAAAGGAGCTTAGAAATTCGAGTGTGAGTTGTGGGTAAGTTCGATAGTTCATGGTCAAGGTATAACCCATATGTACCCCCTTTAACAAGGCTTTGACATGCTTATCTAATCCTATTCGCCTCAAGGAATCAAAATTAACAAAACGAGTTGGTCGCAAACCTTTGGCTTTCAAAGCATTCCAATTGTTGAATTGCTTTTCGGAAGCAAAAACAACGGTAGGATAATCTTCATCGTGCCATACCGGTAGTGGTGACCTTGGAACCTCCTCTACTTATTCTTCTTCTTCCACCTCTATTGGGTTGCTAGGACCGGGTTCCGCTCTAGCCCCCTTACTACGATGAAATAAGTTCTTCAAGGAAGCCATAAATCTGAAAATTTCAGAAAAATACCAACCATAAAGAAACTCACAAATTTGCTAAAACTATGTAAATGGCACTCAAGTAAGGGAAATTAACACTAGCAAGGACATATACTAACTCTACAAAGCATAAATTCAAACTAGAAATTGAATTCCTCACCCACAAAGAGCAAAATCAATTTTCCCCAATTTGAAGTTAGGGTTAGTGAAAAAATGCAATTTCTAATCAATTTAAGGATAAATTAGAGTAGCATGAGTAAAATGACTTACTTGAGAGTGGAAATGGAAGTAGAAACCCTTTAAGAATGATTGCTAGGATGAGATTTGATAGTAAAATGAGAGAAAAGATTTACCTTGAGAAGGAAAAGAAAGGGGAAATAAGAATGAGGGAATGGGGAAAAAAAAAACGAGCAGTCGGTTGCTTTAGCAAAATTTTCGAGCCAAATTGCTCCTGCCCCGGTCGGGGTAGCTCGCCCCGGTACCCCGGGGTGGGTTTTCTTCATTTTTTTCTTTTTTCGAATTTCAACCTTTTTAGCAAATGCCGAGTGATGTTGCTTTGACCCCGGTCGGGGTAGCTTGCCCCGGTACCCCGGGGTGAGTTTGATCTGCCCCTCTTCTCCCTTTCAGCTTTCTTTTTTTCTTCTTTCCTCGTACGGTACCTGCAAATTCAATTCAAAATACCACATATCTACTTATTCCTATACTACCTAAACCGAAAAATTATTCAAAAAGGAAAATAAAAATTCAAACACGGGTTGCCTCCCGAGAAGCGCAATTTTAAGTCTTGCTAGACGTCACAAGTCTTCGATTAATTAAGCTTGAAGGGACGGAAGTTCCAAGAAAACTTCCTCCACTACTCCGATAACAGCATTCTCATGATAAACTTTCAACCGATGGCCATTGACTTTGAATCTTTCGCCGTTCGTACTCATCACTTCGACGAAACCAAGCTTGTTCACATTAATGACGGTATACGGGCTGGACCACCTTGATCTTAATTTTCCTGGAAAAATCTTCAAACGAGAATTGAATAATAATACCTTATCACCAATCATAAAATCTTTCTTGAGAATCTTCTTATCATGCCACCGTTTTGTCTTTTCCTTGTAAAGACGGGAACTTTCATAAGCTTGAAACCGGAATTCATCGAGTTCATTGAGTTGCAATAATCTCTTGTCTCCACAAAGAGTAGCATCAAAATTGAGCTCTTTGATAGCCCAAAAAGCTTTTTGCTCCATCTCTATCGGCAAATGACAAGCCTTTCCATAGACCAACCTATATGGTGAAGTGCCAATAGGTGTCTTGAAAGCGGTCCTATATGCCCACAAGGTGTCATCTAGCTTTGTACTCCAATCTTTTCTTGATTTTGTAACAACTTTTTCAAGAATGGATTTGATTTCACGGTTTGAAACTTCGACTTGGCCACTCATTTGCGGATGGTAGGCCAAACCTCTTTTATGAAAAACCCCGTATTTAGCAAGCAATGTATCAAGTTGTTTTTCACCAAAGTGAGTTCCACGATCACTAATCACCGCTCTAGGTACACCAAAGCGTGGGAATATGACCTTCTTGAACAATCTTATGACATGACGGGCATCATTAGTGGGAGTGGCAATTGCTTCTACCCATTTGGAGACGTAATCAACGGCTACCAAAATATAACGATTACCTTTTGATGAAGGAAAAGGGCCTTGGTAGTCGATGCCCCACACATCGAAAATTCCAACTTCAAGAATTCCATTTTGAGGCATTTCATGCCTTCTTGAAATGGAACCGGTTCTTTGGCAAGCATCACATGCCATCACAAAATTCTTAGCATCTTGGAACATAGTAGGCCAATAGAAACCGGATTGCAAAATCTTAGCAACAGTTTTAGATGGTCCATGGTGACCACCATAAGGAGAAGAATGACAACCTTCTAACACTCCCTTCACATCTCATTGTGGGATACATCTCCGGTATAGCCCGTCGGAGCAATGTTTGAACAAATGAGGATCATCCCAAAGATAGAATTTGGCATCATGCATGAACTTCTTTCTTTTTTGATATGAAAGGTTAGGTGGCAACTCATGAACAACAAGATAGTTGGCAATATCGGCATACCATGGTGTATTTTCCTCGATCATCATCAAGGAGTCATCGGCAAAAGAATCATCAATAGGTATATGAATACCTTCATCATCAAACCTCAAACGGGAGAGGTGATCGACCACAACATTTTCAGCTCCTTTCTTGTCACGAATCTCAAGGTCAAATTCTTGCAAAAGCAAGATCCATCTAATGAGCCTTGGCTTTGCCTCCTTCTTTGAAAGTAGATGCTTCAAGGCGGCGTGATCGGTATGGACAATGACCTTAGAACCAACCAAGTAAGAACGGAACTTGTCTAGAGCATAGACAATAGCAAGAAGTTCCTTCTCGGTAGTGGCATAGTTGACTTGAGCTGCATCCAATGTTTTACTTGCATAGTAAATAGCATGAAGCACCTTATCTTTCCTTTGCCCAAGAACGGCACCCACTGCATAGTCACTAGCATCGCACATTACTTCAAATGGCAAATTCCAATCCGGTGATTGGATGATGGGTGCTGAAATTAAAGCTTCCTTAATCCTGTTAAAAGACTCAAGACAAGCATCAGTGAAAACAAATGGAGCATCCTTCAAAAGGAGCTCGGTAAGAGGCTTTGCAATAATTTTGGAGAAATCCTTTATAAAACGGCGGTAAAATCCCGCGTGTCCCAGAAAACTTCTTATACCTTTGACATTTATTGGAGGGGGAAGTTGCTCAATCACTTGGACCTTGGCACGGTCCACCTCTATACCTCTTTCTGAAACAAGATGACCAAGTACCACTCCTTCATTTACCATGAAGTGGCACTTTTCCCAATTCAAAACTAAGTCCACTTCTTCACATCTTTTCAAGACCTTAGTTAAGTTGGCCAAACAAGCATCAAATGTAGTGCCATAGACACTAAAATCATCCATAAAAACTTCCATGATGGACTCAATGAAATCTGAAAAAATACTAGTCATGCAACGTTGGAAGGTTGCAGGGGCATTACATAGACCGAAAGACATCCTACGGTAAGCAAAGGTACCATAAGGGCAAGTGAAAGTGGTCTTTTCTTGGTCATCGGGATGAATGGGTATTTGGAAGAATCCCGAATAACCATCTAAGTAGCAAAAGTACTTATGACATGCCAACCTTTCCAACATTTGGTCAATGAACGGTAAGGGATAATGGTCTTTCTTAGTGGCTAAGTTCAACCTCCTATAGTCAATACACATGCGCCATCCCGTCACAACGCGAGTAGGGATGAGTTCATCTTTATCATTTTTTACTACCATGGTCCCTTCTTTCTTTGGGACCACTTGGACTGGACTAACCCATTTGGAGTCGGAAATTGCATAGATAATTCCCGCATCCAAGAGTTTCATGACCTCTTTTTTGACAACTTCTTGCATGTTTGGGTTTAAGCGACGTTGATCTTGTACACATGGCTTATGATCTTCTTCTAAGTGAATCTTATGCATACAAAAATCGGGGCTTATTCCCTTCAAATCATCAAGTGAATAGCCTATAGCCTTCTTATGGGTTCTCAACACATCTAACAACCTAGACACTTGACTTTCATCTAGATGGGTGCTTACAATGATTGGGCACATTTCTGATTCATCTAGAAAAGCATACTTTAAATTCAATGGGAGGGGCTTTAGTTTGGGTTTTTGTACCTCGACCGTAGTAGAAGTAGCAACCAAACCTATGAAATTAGAGTTTTCCTCTAAGGCTAGCTCCTCTCCATCGAGCTCCAACTTCAAAGCATCTATCTCATCACCATCAATGTCATCATCACCTGGAAAAGATTCTAGCAACAAAAGAGCCTCTAACGGATCCTTGCTCAAGGATCGGGGCAATGAATCTTCCACAATAATATCAATTACATCTGAGACCTCTATGGAATAACATGGTTCTTCTAACATTGAACTTTTCACAACATTGTTCAAATTGTAAGTCACTTTGTCATCACCAACTTCCAAAGTCAATTTACCGTTTTTAACATCGATAACCGCACCCGCGGTATGTAAAAATGGCCTTCCCAAAATTATTGGGATTTGTGAATTTTCAGCGATGTCAAGAACAATAAAGTCAACCGGAATGAAAAATTTGCCGACTTTGACGGGAACATCCTCCAAAACACCTAGAGGATGTTTTACAGAACGGTCCACTATTTGCAATGTGACACTAGTACACTTTAATTCTCCCATGTTTAATTTCTCACAAATGGAAAATGGCATGACACTAACACTAGCACCTAAATCACAAAGAGCTTTGTCGATAGTATAGGTACCAATGGTGCATGGGATTGAAAAACTTCATGGATATTTTAACTTAGGTGGGGACAAATTTTGTAAAAGGGCATTACACTCAGCAGTGAAGGCCAAGGTTTCAATGCTATCTATTGTCCTTTTCCTAGTTAAGATATCTTTCATGAATTTGGTGTATGAGGGGACTTGGGTGATTAACTCGGTAAAAGGGATTGTTACCTGTAAGTTTTTCACCACCTCCATGAATTTACCAAATTAAGTTTTCTTGTGAGCTCTTTCCAACCTATGGGGAAAAGGCACTTGAATCTTTTCTGGCTCCTTAGCTTTATCCTCACCCTTTGGGGGCTCCTCCTCAATCTCTACCAACACAGGCTCATTGATTTGTTCGGGCTCCTTCTCACCTTGTTTAGAGCTAGTAGCTTTGTTCCCACCGTCATCTTTCTTACCCATTTGATCACTTTCTTCATTGGGCATTTGGGGTCCCTCATAGGTAGTACCACTCCTTAAAGCGACAGCGTTAGTTTGCTCGTGAGGTTGTGCTCCTTGTGGTGGTAATTGACCTTGTTGTCTTTGAGGGTTGGATGTAGCAAGTTGAGCAATTTGTGTCTCAAGCATTTTGATTGAAGCATCTCTAGCTTGATCGGTCTTTTGAATGTGAAGGACCATGTTCCTTTGTGTCTCGGCCCCTTGTGCCAATAGACTTCCTATCTCACTCAATTGTTGTGGATGTAAGGGTTGACTTTGTTGATTTTGGGGGTTTTGGAATAGTGGTGAATTTTGTGAAGGGTTTTGAAATTGTTGTTGAGGGAATGATTGTTGATTTTGAAACTGGTGTTGAGGGAATGGTTGGAAATTTTGTTGAAATTGGTTCTTTTGTCCTTGATTTTGGAAACCTGGTGGTGCAGTATTTTGTGGTGGTTTTGGTGGTAGTGGGTTAAGGACATTTGTACTTTTGTAGGAGAAGTTTGGATGGAACTTTGTACCCGGATTGTAGGTGTTGGAAAAAGGGTTGAAATTTTGCCTAAAGCTTTGGTAGGCATTGACTTGTTCCATGTTACTTCTACACTCTTGGAATCCGTGTCCCGCACTTCCACAAGCTTCACATACCACAACTTGACTTGTCACGTTTACTTGTTCATGAGGTTGAGAGGAACTTGATCCTTGATTGTCGACTTGTCTTTGGAGAAGAGCTACTTGAGCTTTCAAGAGAGCTATTCCGGGATCTTCTTCCTTTGCCTTTATTGGGATGTTCCTCGAGTTGACATATTGAGAGTCGTGCACCGCCATAGATTCTATGGTCGAGTGAGCTAACTCCACATCTATATTGTCGAATCTCCCATTGTTTGCGGAGTCTAAAACTCGACGAGACTCCGCACAACACCCATTGTAGAACGTGATGGCAAGGAACCATGAATCCAAACCATGATGAGGACATTCCCTTTGAAGTTCTTTGTACCTTTCCCATGCTTCATGTAGACCTTCATGACCACTTTGGCGAAAACCGGTGATTTGACTCCTTAGTTGTTGTGTTTTCTCAGGAGGGAAATACTTTTGATAAAATGCAAGGGCTAGACAATCCCAATCGTTGATTCCCAATGCAACTCGATCAAGGCTATTTATCCAAACTTTGGCCTTGTCCTTTAGGGAGAAAGGGAATAGTATCTCCCTTATTTGCTCTTGTGTGACACCCGGTTGCCGAATCATGGAGCAATAGTCACAAAAATTCTGTACATGTAAGTTGGGATCTTCCGTGGGAGTTCCCCCAAACTGTTTCCTTTCAACAATGCTTATAAAGGCCGGCTTGATTTCAAAATTTACCGCACCAATTTGAGATGTGACTATTCCTCTTGGGAGCATAGCCGCGGTGGGCTTGGAATGATCAGACAAACGCACCATCTTTTCCTTTGTTGGTTGAGAAGTAGAGGCTTCTTTCTCAAGAGTTTTGAGATCCTCTAGATAAAAACTCTGAATATTATCAAGGTCCGCAAGAGTTGCGGCTTCGGAAATCTCCTTAAGGAAACGTAATCTCCTACGCAAAGACTTCTCGGGTTCGGGATCAACGGGAAGAAGTTCACCAATTCGAGAGGACCTGGGCATAAGACAAAAACCTAGGGGAGATTGTAAGTAACGGTCTCAAGGAACAAGTGTTCCTTAAGACAAAAGAAAACAAGATAGAATTCTACTAATCACAAAAATAAAACCGTGCGTCCCCGGCAACGGCGCCAAAATTTGCTAGGCTAGGTCGCACACCTAACAAAGATAAAAGTCCCTAGACTTGACTAACATACAAATTAATGTAGATAAGGAAGAAGGGGTCGAACCACAGGGAGACGGAAATGTAATTGTGATTAGCTATGGAGAGAATTCTATCAAGGTCGGTGACAAGAATTTGGTTATGATTTGGATTAACTAAGGTAAAACAGTAACGAAAAATGAAGATGTAAACGATTATAGGGAAGAATCTAGGGGATTGGGGTTACAAATGCATATAGGAGCTTAGTCATGTCAAATTAAAGAAATACATTGTCAATAGTTGATTAGGTTTATAACAATTTCCTCTCGGCCTAGAGTTTAACCATAGATTGATTACCAATTAGCTCTCGCGTACATTGGAACAAAATACTATAACATGCCATGCCTAATTCTATCCCGACTTTCGATCTTAGGATAAGAACAACACAATTAACAATTACGACTACGACTACAACTATCGATTGATCAAGTTCTATCCCGGCTTTTGATCTTAGGATGAGAATAATGATTTATCAATAATCATGGTCAATAATCATATATTAATCAAATGAAACAAGCATGTATATAATCAACAATATGATAATGCAAAATCAATAATTTAACATGACCTAACAACTATTCTAGCATGGTTTCCCTCCCCTAGATATAAAAACTACTCACACATGGCTTTGTGAACTAGATTATCAATTTTATTAATTAAGATAGACATGATGACGATAATGAAATAAAACCGTAAAGAAAGATAATACCGGAAATTGACGGAATAAGAACTCGGAAGATAAAATGCGAATAGCTTCGGGAAATGCTTGAGTAAATGAAGAATGACTTTTATAAAGAAAATAAACTAAAACATAGAGTAATTTTTACAAGCTTAATGATGCTCAAGCAAAATGATTTCTAATCTCCAAAATGATTCTAAAAATTGATTCTAGATTGATGCTCAAAATGAATGAAAACAAGGGGTATTTATAGTGATGGAGAGGCGGGGTAGATTACAGCCACCCCGGACCGGGGCAAGAACAAAAACGCTTGCATTCCTTGAATCTGGACCAAAAGACGCGAGATCAAAGCCACCCTGGTGTACCAGGGCAGCCCACCCCGACCGGGGTGAAAACACTGTCTTCATTCTCCGTATCTCCTCAATTGTTTACACTTGAGTTCTTGGATGACGTTGCAAGAATGATGTAATGATTGATGTTGTCATGCTTTGCACATTTGATCTTCAACTGTTGACTTCTTTTTGACTTTCTTTCTTTTTTCGTCACTTCTACTACCCGGAAAATGCTTGCCTCGACTTTGTTTAGCTTCGTGATGCTCGGTAAATGTCCAAATGTAAGAAAAATCCGAAATTCCTACAAAAACGCTTAACCACATACGATTTACCTAGAACACGGAATTAGCTCAATAAACATTGAAGAATAATGTAAACGATGATAAAACATGAGCTAAAATGGGGATGAAAAGTATATAAAAATATAGCATATCAGTTGTGTTTCCATGAAAGTTAGTATGGATTATGATTCTTAGTAACCTTATTGTTGTATATAAATTGATTCTTATGAGGATTTCATGATGAATTTGATATGGGTGTTGTTATGGAGTATACATAAAAGATCGGTTTAATTTGGGGATTTGATGTAAATTCATTTAATGGATGTTTCTTTACATGTTCATATGCTTATTTGATTTGATATTCATGCTGGGACTGTTGAGATGTTGATTAGAAACATGTATAGGATGCATTATAGAAGTATTGGAATGATTTGAGAATGCGAAATAGTGTTTTTCGCGTGCAGAGCCTCCCAGTCGGTCGACCGACCGACAGCCGGTTGACCGGCTGAGAAGCTGTTCTTGGTGTGTTGTGCGTGTCGTGCAGGAATTAGAGATAGGTCGGCCGGCCGGCTGGGAGCCCCTTCTCAATTGATGTTGTGTCGTGTTTTGGCATGAGAGTTAGGGACTCTCAGCCGGCCGACCGGCTGAGAGCCCTGGTCAGTGTTGTTTGCTTTATAACTTATGTTTCTCAAGTCGGATTTCATTAATTCTTTCTTCGTATGATTTGTATGCGTGTTTGTAGTCCAAGAGCCTTGGACGACACTTAGGTTGAGTTCTGAAATGGATTTGAGGAGATAGACCCCCCCCACCCCGTTGGGTAACCGGAAGGGAAACCGACTCTCGCTTCAAATTATTTTCCGAAGTCGACTAAGTGTTGAATGGATGTTTAAAAGTAAAGGATTTATGGAATAGTGAGAAGCCTCATTGGGAGATTTGTTGGAACCCCTTTGTGGTTCGTTCGTTTCTGATTAGCTCCGTGTTGAACCGCTTTGTGGTTGGTTCGTTTCTAATTAGCTTCGTGTTGAACCCCTTTGTGGTTGGTTCGTTTCTGATTAGCTCCGTGTCGAACCCCTTTGTGGCTGGTTCCTCTCTCCGTGTGAACCCCTTCGTGGTTGGTTCTTTCTCTGTGTCGAACCCCTTCGTGGCTGGTTCCTTGCTCCGTGGTTGAACCTTTAGTGGGTGGTTCGGGTGTGTGGTTAAAGAATGTTCGTTGTGTCTATTTATCGCCCGAGTCGGGGTTATGATTTGACATTGCTGTTTGTTGTATCTAAGTTCTCCTGAGTCGGGATAGGACTTAGATACTGCTGAAATGTGTTATCATTGTTGATTCATATGTTTTAGATATGCTTGAGTCGCGATATTTGATCTAATTACATAAGTATGACAAGATGAGGATTGATGGATGATTACTTCACATGATTATGTTTATGTTGGAGTATGATAACTGTTCATGCATGATTGTATGTTTTATGTGTTATTGACAATAGGTGGCTAGGAGAACTCTAGTCACTCCCCACTGACTGTGGCGCACATGTTGTATGTGTGTAGGTTGGTGATCTGCTTACAGGGGGATTTCACAGAGAGCTAGCGAGCGATGATCCTTCATCGATGACTTACCTTATTTCGTTAGCTAGACCTTAGCTTTTGTTATACAGTTTTGTGCCTGTAGGGATATGTTATTCCGGGTTGCAGTTTTGTACTTATGATTTAATATTTATCTATGTTTCTTATATTTTCTACATTTTTAGTATTGGTAATACTTACACCTCGCATGCTTAGTTATGTTTATATAAAAAGTTTAAATTCCGCTGCATTTCTGGTATCTTGTGTGTTTATTTTCTGCTGTCGCGAGGTGGGGTTTTATAGAGACCTTGGCGCGGATTTTAGTGTGGTTTTTATTTTTTTGGGTTAAGTCTAGCATTTTTGTGAGGCGCTTTATCATAGCGCTTTATATATTGGCTTAATTAAACATATTTTAGTAGTTTTTTAATAAGCGTCGGGAGGTGAGCGCCTCTACATCCCATTCTTGTGACACTTAGGGTTTTCCTGTGTCTACTTATAGTTATGCATAATTAAATATTTTATGAATTCAAGGTGTTAGAAGTATGCGTATTTAATAATGAACTAGTTTTGCTACCCGTGAAAATCACGGGTTATTTTTGGGTTTCATTGCCAATTTTTTAATTAATTTTTCTTCTAAATTAAATAATTTGATTGTTTTTTACTTGCCAATTAATAGTTTACCCATATTATTGCAATGCAATTGTATATGAAATGTAGTGGTGACAAATCAACTAATGTCTCATTTTTCTTTTATTCGTCGATTTTTTTTTTCGACTTAAAAATAAATTGGGTTGAAATGTTTGTTGCCAACTTGGCTGGATAATTTTCTCCATACAGTTAGAATCATATCATCATAAATAACATTTTCAGTCAAATAAAAAGTTTAGAAAATTGAAGATCAAAATAACATTATATTATCTACATAATGCTCTTTTATAGTTCGACTTGTATATAGATTATTTAGAGTTCTAATTAATATGTACATATTTTGTGTTTTCTTTAGTTTATTACCAAACACCATTTTTTTACGAGTCAAAAT
This sequence comes from Silene conica, assembly GCA_029255685.2. NCBI lineage: Eukaryota > Viridiplantae > Streptophyta > Magnoliopsida > Caryophyllales > Caryophyllaceae > Silene > Silene conica. Next base: position 61,444,657 of record CM055311.2, on the reverse strand, counting down.
AAACTGAAATTGTTAAAAACACCATGTTTAAGCAACAATGTATTAATATAGGTAATAATTTTTTGTTTGAATGGACAAAAAGGGAGGAAGATTGTTGTATAAAGGCAAGGTCGGGGCCTAGGCTCAGTAGATCTTACGATACAAAATATTAGAATTAGAATTTTTAATTTTATTATCATTGCACTCATTAACAACATTATTGTCGAGTGTTAACATTCTTAATTTAAACTTCTTCTATTAAAATCCATATAAGAAAACAATAATATCAACATCTTTAAGCATAATTCGTATAACCATTATATGTACTTGTACCAGATATCATTTTATGTCTTTACATAATAAAGAACAATTCACTGCACCACTGTTGTATTTAACAAAGTAAACCATTAGTATTTAAATGCTCTTAAAACGATTCTTTTTCATATATAAAAAGTATAAATGTCCAACTTATAAATTGTAAAATTAATAATAATACAAATAACTTCAAAGAATTGACAATATTTTAATTGAAAAGTTATGTTTTCATTTAAGTTGGTTAATTTTTATTCCATCATTCTCTACTTTGGTGATGTTATATCTCACTTTGTAACAAATTGCATGTAATTACATGACAATATATAATAAAATGGTCATAACTTACAAATTTTTGCCTTCACCCATAAATCCATGATTGGCGTGAGTTATGATGATACGTCTAATTTTTATGCTTAACTCTCGTTCTCTTAGAACGATCGATCGTCTAAATAACATAAATGACAATAATTTGTAATAAATAATAATGGTGGATGAAAAAAAAGGGGTGTAATAAGAGATTAAGCATAAAAAATGAGACATGATCTATTTTTTAGGTATACAGATCGGTCTAATTTTTACGCTTAACTATTGTTTCCTTTTAAATGATCTATCGTTTAAATAATATAAATGACAATATTTTAGTAAGATAATAATGATAAATGGAAAAAATGTGTAATACGAGATTTGGCAAAAAAAATAAGGTCCATTTTTTAGGGGTATAAATGTAATGTATCTATTTAGGTATTTATATAGAACACTCGATTTTATATGATAATTTACAACCCCGTATAATTTATTAAAAAAATACAAGCAAAGATGTCTATCAAGTCACTTTCACAAAAAACAGTAATCAGATAATTGGTTTTTCAAAGAAAATCAAATCAAATTCGCTATTAAAAATGCATATTTTATACTAAAATATCACCCTTTAAAATTAACTTTCATAAATTTCAGAATTTAATTATATAGCTTAGAAATTAAAAAAAACTTTCAAAGAGAAATCGAAGATTTAATTTACTAATTGTCTAAAAACTAAATTTACTTGTGCATGACATTGTTAGTTAGCTAAGCCAACGATTTTATGAAAACACATTCACAACCACCTACACAATATCACAAACAAAAAACAACACAAATTAATAACTTATCTTACAAAATTCAAGGAAATCAAATAAACTACTTAAATTTTTACCAATCACATAACTATTTTATAAGAAATAAAGAAACAATCTTAAATAGAAAGAGGTTAAATAATTTTAATCTAGAAGTTGAATGATGTATATTAAAAATTGCATTCATTGCCCTTGTAATATTATAATATTATACTATAATATTTCATAACACTCCCCCTTGGATGTCCATCACTGAAGAAGATGCCTCGTTAAAAACCTTCCTAGAAAAACCTCGTGGGAAAACACTAGTAAAGGAAAAGAGTACACTAATCTTCAAACACGCATAGCAAAACTGCCTCGTTAAAACCTTTGCATGGAAAACCCAGTGGGACAAAACCATAGCTAAGGAAAAAGAGTACAGCGCGTGTTACTCCCCCTGATGATGACATAACTTGATAAATCTTGAAATGATCCATGCTTTGATATAACGTCTCGATCGTTGAAGTAATACCCATTCTAGTTAATAGACTTGAATCTCCGGTCAATAGAAATCCATGACAGTTTCGATATCACATTTCTTTGATAACCCACACTCTGGATATAATCATTTCATAACAAATCTTGGATCTTCATTTCAATTGATACTTCCACAAAAATGATTCTTCTCCACAAAACGACATGACATTATATGTCGAAAATAACTGTCATCTCAACAATAATGACGATCATGACTATAGCGTAATAATGCGCTTATATTGCTACCTCGTTAAAAACCTTGCTAGGAAAAACCCGTTGGGACAAAACCTAGTCGAAGGGAACAAAGAGGGTAGCTATCATTCCTTAATTCCTCGTATTAAGGAGAATCAATACGATAATTATTGAATAAATCACCCAATACATTTAAGCTATTTTCTTTGCTAAACCATATATGTATTGATTGACATCCTCATTGTAGATTTTGACTACAATATTTTCCAATTGTTATGGTACTTCTTGACCATAAACTAATTTCAAATGTTTAGCATGGAACTCATTTAAATCATTATTCTTATATGCTCAAACTTCAGTTTGACACAATCTACACGAGTTTGAAGTTTTCCATTTTGGAAATAATCACGACAACCTTTCAATCGTGTCGTAGAGGTTCATATATAATCATGAGTTCCCAAAACTCAATTAATTAAAACATCGCCATTTGATGATCATTTATAAGAGGCTCCTATAAGGAGTTATCCTCGTTGGAGTATACCATAAGATAATATTTCTCCTTTTTAAATATTTATCAAATAATAACAATATAATTAATCACGTGCATGCATATGATATGTAACCAATTCAACATTCTAAAACAAATAATAATGTAAATACTAAAACAAAATGCAATGATGAACTTAATCTTAAAAATGCACATGATGATGACTCGATAATGCAAACTGTACAATTTTGTTTTCAATATTCATAGCTTAGATTGCCTTTCGGCCAATAAGTAGACTTCACGTCTCTGAGCTCATTCATAATCATTGATTATGTGTCAACAATAAAATTGGACTTATTTATAAGATCCCCATTATCTAGTCCATTAAACTCCGCGCGCAATTGCATATCGGTTCCTTAACTTATCGATATAATTTCAATATCTCGTGATATTGTCAGTACTGAATCAGTGATATCTGAATATATACGGTACCATTCCTTTTTCTATATAGGCCATCTATTATCATTCAGATATCAATGTCACGTCCGGGACATGCATCCAAATTTCTTTACTCAGTAAGAGTACTATTGAATTTTGAATGTCAAAATAGCTGTTACAGAATAGTCATATTTACAGCAATAATATTAGTTATTAAGGCTGAAAATATTACTCCTTAATGACCCATTATTCCAGCCAATTAATCCACAATTAAATCTCTTGATTTACTCCTTGTAACTGATGTCTAGTTACACTATATAAGGAGGTTGATTATCCTCTGAAGAGATACAAAAAATATATCAATCTACTACATATTAAATACAAACAGATTAGTTAGAGCTACCATCACTGTGTGTGCGAGTGGATTTGGGGTGTGAACGATATCGGGTTTATTGTACCTGACGGGTTTACGCAAGTGGACAATAGACGACACAAGCTACCAGTACGAGTACCGTAATAAGGTTAGTACTTCCAACAGTGGTATCAGAGCCAACTTGTGTATTTGTTTCTGTCCCAAATGAGGTTTTGTATTAATCCGTCAGTGATTTTGTATCCTTGTTTTAATACACATTTTCTTTTACTAATGAAAATCAAGAAGAGATATGAAAACATGCTTACTGAACCATGAACATGCTTATAAACCCAATCCGACTCTCACGTTTATATTGCCCGAATGCTTTGTATCTTTCTGTTTTTTTTGTAACGAGTCCGACCCATTGCTCCTGAATAGCCGAACGCGGTTGAAAATTTGTGGCGGCGCGTGTGTGTCACGCCCCACCATTAATAGTGGCGCGTTCGGAGCGTGCTCCATCTCAAATTAACCGTCTGCCACCGATCTACGTGATGGTGTTGGTCGTTCTCATATTTGTTTATTTTTGGTGTAAATTTAAAGGAAACCCAATCTGTTTGGGAGACTAATAAACAAGTTATAAAGGAAAATATGAGTTATAAGAAAACCCAATTTTTTTTTCTTGTTTGATGGTTTATTCTATTTAGTTGGGGTTTTTTAATTATGATTTTCTGGTAAAACCTCAAATGCAAGTAGAAAGTAGAAACAATAGAGTTCTGGTTGTTTTTCTTTGTTTTTTAGTAAAACAAAAGAAGAAGGAGAATGATCAGGAGGTCGGCGTATTGTGTTTGTGGGTAAGTTTTGTGTATGTTAGGTTTTGTAATCTGGCTCTCTTAAATACCCAACTTCTGACTTTTTTAATGTTTGTTTATGGTGGTTGCTCTTGGAACTTATTTTCCTATGGACAAAAAGTTTAGTATATTTTAAGTTTTTATTCCAATGGACAATAGCTGGATTCAATTTGTTTTTTCTCAACTTGTGTGGTTGTTGTTTCGCATATCTGTTGTTCCAGTACGATTTACATAAATTGGTTTTATTTCCGCTGCGTATATATATAAGTATACATTTTTTTTTTTTGCGTATACTTGTTTACTTTTATATGAATTAGTTTCGTATGTTTTTAATTTTATTATCGTGAATTCGTTTTTTTTCACTTGAAATTACAATAAGTATGTAAATTTGTTTTATGTACATTTTAATATTTTAGTAATACTATAAATATTGTATAATGCTAATTCGTTTTGGCTCAAATTTATTTAAAATGATTATGTTTCATAATAAATTTGAAGTAGTGAAAAATTAAATTTTTTTAGAATTTTATAATTTATGTCCTCGTGTGATGATTATGAGCCTAGCAAAATTTTCGAACATGAGATATAAATGAAAGAAATTTCTTTTGGTAATTTAATTTTTTGCGAGTCGTGCATAATGTCCATTTTTTAAAATATATGCGTGTAGATGGCTAAGAATATGATTGGTGACCTGTCCACAACCGAGAAACTTGATGGGACGAACTACGATATGTGGCATAGGAAGATTCAGTATCTCCTTAATGAGCGCGAGGTTTTAGATACCTTGTCGACTACTGTTGCAAAGCCAAAAGAACCTACGGACCCTATTGGCGAAGATGATGATGAGTATTTTGAAAACTTAGAGCTCCACAATGTTTGGTTAAGAAAAGATCGTTCTGCACTCTTTACTATGTTGTTTTGCATGCATAATGATCTTATTGGCGAGTTTGAGACATGTCCCACTGCTAAGGACATGTGGGACAAGCTTAAGGTCACATTTGGTCAGACATCAGCGACGAGGCTTCGTGCTTTGAACCTGAAGTGGATGGATTATACTATTAATCCCAAACATAATGTCACTGAGCATTTGCGCACTATGAGTGCAATGATACGTGATCTGAAGGCTGCTGGGCGTGATGGGCCTGATGAGGAACAAATAGTGAATGTGCTTCGCTCTCTACCTTCTAACACTGAAGAGTGGAAGAATTTTAAGCTCCTCATGGCTCATAGTGAAAATGTAAAGACTTTTGCTGAGTTAGCTAAGCACGTTGAAATGGAAGTAGAGCGCCAAAAGGCGCTAAGTCCTCCCACTACTGTTGTTGCTCTTGCTGTTCAAGGTACGTCCAAGAATAACAAAGGCAAAAAGCCGAAGGTTCGTCGCCCTAATCAAACTCATGGACCGTGTGGTAGTGTCCAAAAACAACATAAGGCAAAAGGCCGTAAAGAGACAAATGTGGCACGTGTGAAGTGCTACAACTGTGGAAAGAAGGGACATTTTGCTCGTGATTGTTCCGAGCCAAAAAAGGTACCTTTCTTGATTCATAGTCATGAGTTATTTGTTTGTTCCCATGCATTAGTTGCTAACTCTCTTCCTAATTGGATTATAGATTCGGAAGCAAGCAAGCACATAGTTCGTGATAGAGACGGATTCGTGGACTTTCATCGCTTTCCGGTGGGTTCACAAACTGTCATGCTTGGCAATGGCAGTACGGAAGACGTCTTGGGAGTAGGAACTTACCAAATAAAGCTCTGTGGTGGCAATGTGTTGCTTCTACATGATGCTCTCTATGCGCCTGGAGTCCAATGTTGTTTAGTTTCAGTTATTAGTTTGTTGAAACTTGGTTTTGTTTTCAATTTTACTTCAAGTAGTTTGGACATTTTATATCACGACGATGTGTTTGGTCGTGGTATTTTGAACAATGGTTTCTTTGTAATTGATTTGGATGATTTTTATGATAATTCATCGTTTGCTTTAGTTTCTCGTTTTGATGTCGATTCCGAATCTGTTAAATGGCATGCTAGACTTGGTCATATAGGCCAAGAACGAATGAACAGACTTGCAAAAGATGGTCTATTAGATAAGCTTACAAGGGTTAAGTTGCCCATATGTGAACCTTGTCTAGCTGGAAAAGCCAGCAAGAAACCTTTTAGTAAGGCTTCTCGAGCTTCAACTCCCTTAGAGTTGATCCATTCTGAAATTTGTGGGCCTTTAAATGTGAAGGCTCGTCATGGTGCTACATATTTCCTCACCTTGATAGATGACTATTCGCGTTTTGGTTACGTGTATTTGTTGTCTCACCGTTATGAAGCGCTTGATACGTTCAAACGTTTTGTTACGGAAGTTGAGAACCAGTTGGAACGAAAAGTTAAGACACTTCGAACTGATCGTGGTCGCGAATACCTTTCAGATTTGTTCGAAGGGTTTTGTGGGGAAAAGGGTATACGTAGACAACTTACAATTCCTTATACTCCACAACAAAACGGTGTTGCGGAAAGAAGGAATCATACCTTACTTGATATGGTCAGGTCAATGATGGCACAAGCCAACTTACCTATTAGTTATTGGGGAGATGCGTTACTTACGGCAACTTATATCCTTAATCGTGTACCAAGTAAGAGTGTACCCGTTACTCCATATGAGTTATGGAATAATAGAAAGCCCTCTTTGGATCATTTACGCCCATGGGGTTCGGCAGGCTATGTGCATAACCCGACTCACAAACATGGCAAGCTTGGTCCAAAAGCAACCAAAATGGTGTTCATTAGATATCCCGAACGCTCGAAAGGGTATGTGATGTTTGGTGAGCATCCGAATGGTGGCATGACCGAAATTGGTTCACGTAATGTCAATTTTCTTGAGGATGAGTTCCCAAGTATTGGTGAAATCAAGACTGATCTCGACTTGTATGAGTTACAAGAACTATCTTTAGGTGAAGGGGGGAATTTAGACCTTCTAGTACCACCTTGGATAGTTTAATTCCTACCAATGAAGGAAATGTTAGGAATAGTCCTACAATTCCATTGGATGAGAACTTACTTGTTAATGAAGAACAACTTGATAATGAGGTTCGTCCTCAATTCTCAAGTGTAGAACAAGAGACTACTTCTCAAGTTCCAAACTCCACATCTTTAGTAGATAATGGAAGTGATACTTCTTTTGGTAAAGCAAGTAATGTTGATGAGCGAAGAAGTGAACGCGGGAGAGTCCCTAAACGATTCTTTGATATCGAAAAGCGGGCTTTCCTCTGCACTCTTCCTGAGATCGATGAGCCTAGTTCCTATAAAGAAGCTATGGATTCACCAAATAGTCAAGAATGGATGGATGCGATGAGGGAGGAAATGGACCCAATGGCAAGTAATAAGGTTTGGGAACTTGTTGATCTTCCGCCTAACCGTAAGTCGATTGGGAAAAAATGGGTTTTCAAAGTGAAGCGTAAAGCGGATGGGTCAATTGATAAGTTTAAGGCCCGACTAGTGGCGAAAGGCTTTACCCAAATTGAGGGTGTTGACTATGATGAGACATTTTCTCCTGTGGTGAGATTTGCCTCTATTCGCCTCCTGCTAGCCCTAGTTGCCCATTTGGACTTAGAGTTGTTCCAAATGGACGTAAAGACTGCTTTTCTCAATGGAACACTTGAGGAAGAGATCTACATGGATCAACTTCTTGGGTTTGTCTCAAATGGTCAAGATAATAAAGTATGTCATCTTCAAAGATCCATATATGGTCTAAAGCAATCTTCTAGGCGATGGTACTTCAGATTCCATGAGGCCATAACTGCTTTTGGCTTCTATATGGCTGATGAAGATCATTGTGTGTATGTCAAGAAAGCTGAAGAAGGGATTATGTTTCTCTCTTTATATGTTGATGACATACTTCTAGCTGGTAATAACATGGATATGATCAACGCCGCTAAGAAGTGGCTATCCTCTGTTTTCGAGATGAAGGATATGGGTGAAGCTAGATTTGTTCTAGGAGTGGAAATTAAAAGAAACCGTGCTAAGAAACTTCTTGGTTTGTGTCAAGAGACATACATTAAGAAAGTATTAGAACGTTTTCGAATGGATAAATCCAAACCCGTTGATACTCCTGTTGACAAAGACCATTCCTTAAGCTTAGACCAATGCCCGAAAACAGATACAGAAAAGAAACAAATGAGCAATGTTCCTTATGCTAATGCTATAGGTAGTTTGATGTATGCCATGTTATGTACTCGGCCTGACATCTGCTATGCGGTTGGTTTGGTGAGTCGTTACCAAAGTAACCCAGGCCCTGCGCATTGGCAAGGTGTCAAGAGAATCTTGCGTTACCTTCGTGGTACAAGTGATTTAGCCCTTTGTTATCAAGGTGGGGACTTAAGGTTGAAAGGATACTCGGATGCTGACTGGGGAGGTGATTTAGATGAGTCTAAATCAACCTCGGGATATGCTTTCATCCTTGGTGGAGGTGCAATATCTTGGTGCAGTAAAAAGCAATATTGTGTTGCTTTATCAACTATGGAAGCAAAGTATGTTACTATTAGCCTTGCAGTTCAAGAAGCAATATGGCTAAGGAGTTTTCTGCAGGATCTCAATCTTACTCCTAAAGTTAATGAACCTGTGGTAATGCATTGTGACAATACTGCTGCTAAACAGTTTGCCCAGGATCCGAAATTTCATAGAAAAACCAAGCATATTAAGAGGCGTTATCATTTTGTTCGAGACGCTGTAAGCAATAAAGAAATTACTATCGAGCATATATCAACAACTTTGATGATTGCTGATCCTTTAACTAAACCTATTAAACGAGATTTGTTCCGGACTCATGTTAGGAACTTGGGCTTACGAAGGTTTTAGTTTAAAGTTTTGTAATCTTGTTGTTTTTAGACATGTTTTTGGATTATTGACATGTTTTTGAATATCTTATGAATAAATATGTTTTCTTTTCATATATTCCTGAGCATATGTTGCATTTTTAAGGCACGCGAGTAATGTCACCAAGCTTTTGATTAACCTAGTCACACAGGTAATCGCCTTGATGCTAGTAGAGCATGCAAGATGAGACTAAGTCTCGTTGACACTTTGTGTGTGCAACGATACAATTTCCTTATACTTATGGAGTATTGATTAAGTCGCCTTATTGTGTTTAAGATGAGACTCTTAATAGATATACAAGAGTCGAGTATGAAAAACATGTCTTTTATACTAGAGCTTAAAACCGGATATCGAGTGTCAGATTGAACATTGAGTATGTTGATCAAGTGGCTCGGGTTAGATATTTAGGTCATATCTAGACTCAGTATTCGCACAACATAGAAAAGTGACATGCCCTATCATAGTGGGAGCTATGCTGTGACACATATGTCATACTATGTGTGTTTTATCGATCGTTTAGGAGTGACAATTATTTTCCCTACCTTGTCACTGTGTGATCCCTATAAGCCTTAGTGGTTGTTATGGAACGAAGCCCTTTGACTTAGAATTTTGTTTTAAAAAACGAAATTTGATGTTGCTACTTTAGTGTGTTTTTTGAAGAGCTGACAAAGGTTTTGGCTTACCGAAGCATATTAGGAAAGCAATCAAGTTAAGTTTTTTTTTCTCATTAGTGTCTAAGAAATGATCAATTCAACTTCACTATATTATTAGCACGGCTGGCGGTTATATTTAGTATATAACTACATATATGTGATTAGCATAAAGGGATATTGTATGCTAGCAGTGTTGTTCGAATGATTTGGGGAATCGTTATTATTGACAGTGTTATGTTAGTTTGATGGTAACTTAATATAACATTATTTGTTACTGTTTTGGTCGCACGCCCCATTTTCTGTATGAACTATGTTTAGTTTGTTATTGTAGTAAACTTGGTTGTGTGACCAAGTGGGAGGATTAACTTGGTTGTTTTGGCTGAGTGGGAGTATTGAATTTTGAATGTCAGAATAGCTGTTACAGAATAGTCATATTTACAGCAATAATATTAGTTATTAAGGCTGAAAATATTACTCCTTAATGACCCATTATTCCAGCCAATTAATCCACAATTAATCCACAATTAAATCTCTTGATTTACTCCTTGTAACTGATGTCTAGTTACACTATATAAGGAGGTTGATTATTCTCTGAAGAGATACAGAAAATATATCAATCTACTACATATAAAATACAAACAGATTAGTTAGAGCTACCATCACTGTGTGTGCGAGTGGATTTGGGGTGTGAACGATATCGGGTTTATTGTACCTGACGGGTTTACGCAAGTGGACAATAGACGACACAAGCTACCAGTACGAGTACCGTAATAAGGTTAGTACTTCCAACAAGTACCAACTGCCCATGCTTGCCATTTTCTTATTCTTAAAATATGTGAACCGATATTACTTTCACACTACCTTTCTTGTGTGTTTGTTATTCAAATTGGCAAGAATCTAATTTTTCGTTGCACCAACTTTCTATGACTAATTTATAGCTCGCTATACCACATATAGGGCTATCTGTCTATAACTAAATCATAGATTTCATTGTATGAACATATCACATTTTTTTTTTTGATAAGATGATCAAAGTGTCGTAATACATCTTCACAAGCAAATGAATATCATGATTTCTAATTCCATGAACCTCTATGTGATGTATTTCATACTGAAAACAACCGCTGAACATCATGTCCAGTTGAGAAAATATACTTGTTTGTTTTTACCAGCTTTTCCTTATCATTCTCCCTCTAAGGTGGTAAAAACCATAACCACTTTAGACCTTAATTTCTCATATCACCAATGAGAATTTATGTAAGCATTTTTCGTACAACAACCATATAATGCAGTTGGATTTTAAATGTGCTGAATCACAATGTCCAATTTGGAGACTAACGATTTCATATAATAAGCTATGATTACCACACAATAACTACTTAGAAAAAAATCATTATGTAGCTACAAGCCCCTTAATATAGTATCAATCCATAAATGAACCTCTAAGTTCTTTATTACACTCCAATTAGTTGTTAGATCTCCAATATCAAATATATTCAAACTCCGTGTAATGTCTTGCTTTTAAAAATTTACACGAGAGAGTTTCAGCACTTATATTTTCCTTAGGATAAACTTCAGGTTTATCGAAACGGGTAAAATAAGAACCCGGATGGCCTTAATATGTCACATCTGAATTATTTCATGTCAACTTTCTAAGTTGCCACAATGAATTCATGGCAAACTTTAATAAGAATCGGCTGTGTCTCAATAATTTCACTTATCACACGCCACCCCAAGTTGACTATATTTCGCATGCTAAATTGGTTGTCAACAATACTTTATTCAACCTGATAATTGATGTGACAAATGACACAATAACTGTCTCATATATGTAGGCAAGACTCGTCAATATTCCAATAGGAAATATATTTATCTTTGACTTTTCTCAAATGACCAACAATTATAGTCGTCAACATATACGATGATGACATACCCATGTTTATCACATCCTTTCAATGTGTTGTATAACATGATAATTATATATGTATATTGATCATAATTTAACTTATAAATCAATTATTCTCTTAACCACAAAGATCCCAACAATTTCAGAATTAGTTGTCTTTTTCGACAATTTAGCTCATAATACCATATGAGTGTCACATTATCTCATTTCTTTCAAGGGTGTAATAAATATCCACTTTTGGTGGGAATATAAGTGTTTCAAAATAAACACACCACGTCCTTATATATAAGGATTATCGTTGACATAATTTTGACATAATTTATTCCCAATAAAATAATAATTTCACTCAAAACATTTTTTTTTTCACAATTGTGTATTCAATACTACATTATATGAGTGAAATAAAAAGTATATTGCATCATTACTAAATCTCATATGCCATAATTTATGAGTTTTTGACATTCATGAATAAACCCCGACTTTATTCTTGTTTTAGTACTCAAAATGTATCACCGTATACAAAAATAAAGTGCAAACACTGTAAACTTCAGGCCACAGTTTTAATATTTGTAAACATTATGAACTTCCGGTCATAATTCTATATACGTAAACACTTATGAAATTCGAGCCATAATTTCATTATTTTCAAACGCTATGAACTTCAGGCCATAGTGTAAATGTCAAAATTTCCAACCCATACATAATTTATCCTTTCTCGTATCAAATTTCGAGCATATATGAGATACTTTCATTACTTTAAATGAATTGAATTTTGGCTCAAAATTCTTCTTAGGCTCAATAAAACCACATCATTAAACTTAATTAAAGTTTCTTTACTTAGCTTAGCTCATCAAATGGCTTCATTCTTAGCCTCAATAGGGCTACATCATTAAGCTTATTATTGTCCAGTAACCTTATTATTGTCACATGTTCTCGATCTCTGTCACCGGCAGAATCTTTATGAGATGTCACATTCACTACCAAGAATGGATCTACTTTCAAATCTCATTAAACTGTTCAACTTCAGGTGAACAATAATCAATTTTGAAATAATTTCCCTTGAATAAAACCGTTTTATTCATTTAAAACTCAAATGCGTATCAAAATCGCAGCTGTGAACTTCTGGCCACTAGCTTTCATCTGGAAAGCTAGCCACTTGCTTTATACAATATAAACTTATGAACTTCAGGTCCAAAATATAATATGAATATCATATCTCCCCATCTTTATAAAATAAATCTTTTGGAACTTCAGGCCCAAGATAGTATGAGGTGTTTCCCTAAACTTCAAGTCCAAAATACAATATGAATATATTGTATTGATGTGACGGTGTTCAATTTTTCCTTGAACTTTGAACTTCAGGTCAAAGTCATAATATAAACATATCTCCCTTATGAGACGGTGTTAAATTTACATCCCTTAAAACTTAGGTCAAAGTCATAATATAAACATATCTCCCTTATGAGACAGTGTTAAATTTACACCCTTAAAACTTTGAACTTCAGGTCAAAGTCATATAAACATATCTCCCTTATGAGACAGTGTTAAATTCACACCCCTTAAAACTTTGACCTTCAGGTCAAAGTCATAATATAAACATATCTCCCTTATGAGACGGTGTTAAATTTACACCCCTTAAAGCTTTGAAGCTTTGAAGCTCAGGTCAAAGTCATAATATATGGACATATCTCCTCATCTATATAAAATAGACCCAAAATTATATGATATGTCCTTTTTCAAAAGATGTTTCCCTATGAAACTTAGTTCCAAAATAATATGATATGTCCTTTGTCAAAACTTGTTGACCCATATATAGACCTTCATGTTCAATAATAACATATGTCCAAATTAATTATTATAATAATCATGAAATATGTTCTCGTACATATTATTATTACGGTATTACAAATAACAATTAAGGTCTTGAATAAACCAACCCATTCAACATATTCATTAAAGAAAGTTTAAAATAATTTTTTTTCTTTTCGTATAAGAAAACGAATAAAATAACGTAAGTCAACAATAGGTAGTTCTATTGTTCCGCGAATTAACCATCATTGTTAATACATAGATATACGTCAACAAACTAATAATATATATATATATATATATATATATATAAGTGATAAATTTCATAAATAAGTTATAAAAAATAGGATTAGCTGATGATATGACGTGCGTACCGGTAGAGGAAAGCTTCCTTCGTTTCAGTAGAATGCTCCTTAATCACATGAAAAAAACAAAAAGAGCCCCCTCGATGAGACCATTAGCAAGGAACATACCTCTTACTCTAGAGAATTCCTATGGGAGGAGTCAAAGTCTCTCATACATGGCGCCTACCACAAACACTACGTTGCATACCTGGAGCTAAATATAATAAAATAAGATTATTAATTCCTCCTCGCTCCTCTTCGCTCAGTCGGTCAAGACTCGTGCTGATCACGTGTTGTAAATAAAGACGAGAGAGAATTGTAAAGAGAAAGTGAGAGAGACAAAAGTAAGTTCTCATTCCATTATGAGGGGTATATATACATATTACAATGAGGTAGAGTTTCCATAAGATAAAACACTCTAAGATATTATAAGATATGGACATCCATATAATATTATACTATAATATTTCATAACACTACCCTTTTAATTACAAAATTAACAACTTTTTATACAAAAAATAAATAAGTTTAAATTTTAAAATTGAAAATATACGGTTAAAACGAAATCAAAAGGTCTGAATCATGGACGGACATAGAATTTGGACGTCTAAACCATACTTGGATGTGAGGATTCAACATCCTACTCCATATGGGACGTGAGGAATCAACATCCTCTTCTATATGGGACGTAAGGATTCAACATGCATCCTCTTCCCCATAGGATGTTGATTCTCAATGTCCTACCCACCCCACACCACAAACCCGAAATCAATTTTCTCCTTCCTTCTATCTTAGCAAACCCAAAATAACAACACTAATAACAACAACAATAACAACTACAAACAACACTAAAAACACTAACAACAACAACAACAACAACAACAACAACAACAAATCTGAAAAACTGAAGACAAATAAAAAAAAAACTACAACAACATCAACATCCTAGTCCATATGGGACGTGAGGAATCAACATCCTCTCCCATATGGGACGTGAGGATTCAACATCCTCTTCCCCATAGGATATTGATTCTCAACGTCCCACCCACCCCACACCACAAACCCGAAATCAATTTTCTCCTTTCTATCGTAGCAAATCCAAAATAACAACACTAACAACAACAATAACAACTACAAACAACACTAACAACAACAACAACAACAACAACAACAAATCCGAAAAATTGAAGACAAATTGAAAAAACTACAACAACATCAACATCCTAGTCCATATGGGACGTGAGGAATCAACATCCTCTCCCATATGGGATGTGAGGATTCAACATCCTCTTCCCCATAGGATGTTGATTCTCAACGTCCCACCCACCCCACACCACAAACCCGAAATCAATTTTCTCCTTCCTTCTATCTTAGCAAACCCGAAATAACAACACTAACAATAACAACAACAACTACAAACAACACTAACAACAACAACAACAACAACAACAACAATTGAAGAACAAATTGAAAAAACTAAAACAACAACAACAACAAAAACGAATTGAAGCTACAACAACAACATCAACAACAACAACAAAATAACATAAATGAAGAAGATTTACATACATTATTAGTCTAATTAAAATCAAATTATACAACTAAAACTAAATTAATTTAAAAAAAAGACTTACATTGGCTCCGGTTATCGCGTGGTGGAGGTGTTTTCGTCGTGTTGCTCCGGTGGTCGTGGTGTGGTGGTGGTGGTGTCGTGGTGTCGTGGTGGTGTCTTGGTGTGGTGGTGGTGTCGTGGTCGAGGGAGAGAAGGAGTAAAGGGAGATGGAGACTTAGGGACAATGAGTCAATAAGGGTAGGTTGGTCTTTTTTTTTAAATTCGTCGACGATTTGTTATTAAACGTCGACGACGTTTTGCAACTCGGATTAAAATTTAGTGACAGAAATATTAATTGGGAAAAGGGTGATGGTTTTGGCTTCAAGAGGTTGTATGTAGTTTATAAGTTGTTTTATATGATCTTAATTGTGATAAAAATTATTGCAAAGTTAATACGAGAGTTGAATGAGTAATGATCAACTATTGCATAGATAAGAGAACAATATTATGGTAAAAGATGAGAATTATTTTGTGACACTAAAATCAATATAGACTTTTAATTTGGCCCAAGTATACTTTTAATTACATTTATAGAATTATTTTAAAGTTAATACTGGAGTTGAATGACGCATGGTTAATTATTCTATAGATAGGAGAAGAGTAATTATGCTAGAAGATGAAAATTATTTTGTGATATCAAAATCATTTTAGTTTACCCTAAGTATCCTTTTAATTATAATTATAGATATTATAGATATGTGTATGTTGGTTGATGATGGGTGAGTTGCACAACTATTTATAAATATTATAGATATGTGTATATTGGTAGATGAGTGAGTTGGACAACTATGTATAGAGAATGACGTGGTTTGTGACATTTCATCGATGTCTATTTGACATTTAATCAATGTTTTAAGTAACTTTTTAATAAAATTTTGCAGATTTATTCAATGTTTTAAGTAGTCTTTTAATAAAATTTTACAGATAATGAGGTGATTTGATAAAATTTAATGTTGGAATGAGATACTTTTGGTTTGCCCTTTTATTTTATTTATAGATTTATAAATAAATGAATTAAATTAATGTCAAATAGTAAATTGATAATCCATGTCAAATTAAAACTTGTTATGTCACATTTAAAATTGTCATGTCACATAAAAATATGTCATGATACATTATTTAAGTTAGCCTTTTAGTACAAGAATTGTGATGGAATGCATGAGATATAGGGCATTAAAAAGATTATATATAAGACTTTAAATGTTAATTATTCTTGTAAATTAACAAAAATTTGATAGAGGTCATTAGCATTCTCATCAAAGGGGAGATCAAGAGGGAGGGGAATTGAAGAACATTACTTACATAATTAGAGGGAAATTGAATTGATGGTATTAATAATAGTGACTAATAACTAATAATGGTGAGTAATGGCTAATAGAATGAGCTTGAAGATGAAAAGACGGGTAAGACTTTTTTTTTTTTTATTTCCTTAATAGATATTGTAGACCACATGACATGTAGGATTGTTGGTGGCACGTGTCAATTAGACTCGAAGCTTACGTGTCATCTCAATAGGGGGCTCAAGATGTCTTTTTATGTTATTATATAGATTATGTGTATTTAATTCGGTTTTTGGTAAACATGTTGCCAGTTATGATCATTTTGCTTTCACTTAGTGATAATTTCGATATTTTGAATCATGCACACAAACTCGTTTAATTATGTTACCCTTTATTCTTCAATGATTGCATTGAATGAATGTACTGATTGTTCTTATGATTAAAGCATTAATATAATTTGTTGCATTTAATATCATTTGTTTTATTTAATTGTTGCATTCAATGCAGGTTTGCAAACATATGTCCCCACATATGTTATGTCTCATTTGTTTGAGTCGTTGAAGAACCACTGTTACATTAAATGTTTAATTATGAGACCTCGTGAATTATGTTAGCGCTTGTTGTTAGAACACATAGATTTATGATGACAAACCTCGTGTTATTTGATTGTTTGCTCTTAGTATTCTTGCTTAGTGATTGAGGCAAATAAATGGACTAGTGGCCAAAGCAAATCAAATCGGCCTCTATGAAGATTCAACATGATCAAAGAGAAACAATACAAGACAAAAACAAATACATCCTTCTTAGCTTTAATCATATTTCAGTATCTAGTTCAGCGGCCCACTAGAGGCATAACAAGACACACAATCAACAGTTCAGCGGCCCACTCGAGGCTTAACTAAACACACAATCAACATGTATTGGTTCAAGGCCCACTCGAGGCGTAACCAATACGATACATAATGTACCGGATTCAAAGGCCCGTTCCAAGGCATATCCACAGTACTAAACAGTTATGTATTGGTCTCGGCGTTCCAACAGAAACTCCTGCCAATACATAACAAGTTTTTACGCGTCAGGTTCAGAGGTCCACTTGAGACATAACCCGACACGACCAAACAAACTCACATTGGACCTAGAGGCGTGTCCCAATGCATCAAACACACACACGTATCAGGCTCGGCATTCCAACCGAGACTTCCTCTGATACACAACACACACAGGTATTAGACTCATATGCCCGTTCCAATGTGTGTCCTAATAAGCAGCCACAACATACAAGTATTGGGCTCGGCGTTCCAACCGAAACTTCTACCAATTTTGAGAAGTCGATGTTACTAATTATCGATTTTATCGGATAAAACATCTAAAGCATACGAAAATTAATCTAATAAATTTTCAGCTTCAGATCCGACGAATATATAATAAATGAAACATAAAATAATTTTCTCAAGTTATTTAATTCGTTTTAGCTATTTTTGCCAAAATAGTTACTATTTATCTCATTTTTACCTTTAAAATTCATCAATCATGCAAAATGAGCTTAATTCATTTCAAAATTTACACACACTGATTAAATATTGCATATAAGAACATATTAAAAATTCATGGCCTGATTTACATTTTAGCTATTTTTAACCTATTAACCTCTTGATATGCCATTTTATCTCATAAAATTTATATTTCATGCAAAATAAACTAATTTTATCTCAAATTTTACATACAGTAAGTAAAATATGCATGTGAGGTTAGATAAACAAATCAAGGTCAATCAATGTTAAACTATTTTTAGTCATAAAATCTCATTTTTTTCATAAATCGTCATTTTATACTAAAAAACATATTAATGAACAATAAAAATTCCACAAATCATAATTTATGACCTAAAACATTTTTAAGACCAGAATGTAATACATGCAAAAATATTTCGTGATATTTATCTTATAAATCACAAATTTTAGTTTTGTTTTTAGTTCATAACTCGTAAAAACTAATAAACGATTTTGCATGCACAACCTAAACTCTTGATGTCAATTGTTAGCTTCATAAACCTCATTAGTCTTTACTAATGTCAAAGTTAAACCTATTTTAACATAAGATCTAGCTAGTACATGCAAAACAAACTAGAAGAAGAAACTTCCTTGCATTGGAAATTCGAAAATTAGGGCACAAAGTTGGTCTTCTTGAGCTAATTATACCATCCCAAAGCAAATGTCATACTAATTAGGTCACCATTATATTTTATTGTTAATTATTTTCCATTTCCCTAGAATTTTCCATTTTTCCCATCACTTTTTATTTATTCTCCCTAAATAAACTTTTTCTAAACCTATTACTTTTGCTCACACAAAATAAAAATAGGACAACCCATTTTCACTAGGTCATGAAGAAGGTCATAAGAAAGGTCAATTTGGTTAAAAGAGGTCACCAATTGACCTTATTTTGTAATAGTAAGTTTTGCTTGTGACGGGTCACCATTTGTGACGGATATTTTGTGGGATAAAATGAATACAAAATGAGTTAGTGGAGAAAGGAGACCACATGAATAGTGTCAGAGAGAGAGAAAAAGTGGGTTTTTTGTGAGAGGAAACGGTATCCATCACAAGCTTGTGACGGATACCGCCGTCACAAATGAGAATTTGTGATTTTGTAATGGGTCATGTTAATTAAGTTACTAATACTTAATTAACTTAATATTATTTTGATTTTGATTTTCCGTCCGAGCTTGTTCATATAACTCGTGAACCTTGCTCCATATTGTGATTGATCTTTGGTTTTTGCCAACTATTGAGTTGGTTGTACGTAAACACCAAGCGGAAATAAGAGCTTCATCCTCTTTTTCGGACCAATTTTTACCCTCCCCAATTGTAGTGGACTGTTTTTTTTTTATGGTATTGATTTTTTGGATTTTGTAGCACAAAAAATAGGGGTCTCCTCTACAAAATCTTGAGTAGGGAGTTGGGACAACAAAATCAGATTTCCAAATATATCGAAATTTTGATAACTTTGATTACCCGAAACTAATTCCGTAAACGTAGGAATTGGAGTACTTTGATTTAGATCGATATTTTGAGTGTTTTGCAATGATGTAGTATTGTCATTTGCATAACTTGAAAAATCAAAATCATTTAAATCCATATTGTTTTAAAAATTAGAAAATATTAATAAGTGTATGGTTTTTTTACTTTTAGGAAAAGAAGACAGTAATATTTTTTTTTGAAAGACAGTGATTTTTGTTGAGACAGTAATTTTTGTTGAGATAGTAATTTTTTTTTAGGAAAAGAAGTTAGTAATTTTATTTAAGAAAATTTGATATTTTATAGTTAATTTTGTATTTAATTTTGCAGGTGATTGGATGTTGGAGTTAAACACGTTTTCATATGGCTGTCATTGGCTGTAAAGAGAGAAGGAGTGGCAGAGAACAGAAATGGCAGAGGAAAAGTGAGGAAAAGTTATAGGCTTTGAGTTTTGAAATATTTTAATAGTTTATCTTTTCTTTTTTTTCTTTTTTTTATTTGTAACCAATGACTATGTAACACATAATGGGTCAATAGTTGGGTCAATTTCCTCCCCCTTGGGTCACGAATTGACCCTCAACTCCCAGGGTCAATACTAATTTGCTACTAATTGTAATTAACTTGACTCAAGCAAGGTAGCAAGCAATTGACCTAGCAATTGACCTTGCTTGGGGATGATCTTATAAAGGATGATCCTCCAAGGTTGCAATATAGAAACCCTCCAATAGATGCACCCAAGACTAAGCCCAAACACTAATAATAATTTTAGTCTAGAAATTAATATTAGCTACCTTAATATTAATCTAATATAAATTATCCTACTACTTTAGTAAAATATGAATTATTAGATTTTCGATGAACAAGCCATAAAACAATTTTATGAGAGATAATGAGAAAATATTATACAATGCATAAGAATAAAATTTGAGGACAAAAACAGGGCCGTCTCCGAGATTTTGGGAGCCCTGTGCGAAATTTTGGATGAGGCCCTCTCTTTTAGTTTTTCGTTTGAATGTAAATCGTTATTGTAACGGTATTATGTATTATAAATAATAGTAAGTTATTTAATGTTAAAATTTAAGATTAAACTATCCAAAAAAAATGAATATATATATTTTCCTTGCCAAAAGAATATTGTTGACTAATTTAAATGGATGAAAATATATGCAATAATATAAATAAAATAAACGACAAGAAAAGTTAAGTTTGGATAGAGGGAATTGAACATGAGGCATCTTGGACAAAAGGTTAGTTTTTAACCACTAAACTAGTGTCATTATACAAATTTATTACTACATATTTAGATATATGTACAATCTGACATATTATTGGGCCCTCCAAAATTGGGGGCCCTATGCCGCCACACGGGCTAAAAGACGGGCCTGGACAAAAAGCATCAAATAGAAGAAGGGGTAGACGGTTGGGGAAGGGAGAAAAAGGTTATGAAAGTGAAAGTTCACTTTAACTTTATCTCTTTTTGCTCTTACTCATAATAGGTAATTGCAAGAGTTTTATTTGCCTTCTCCATGAAGTAATATTACACAAAATAAAAACGCATTTCTTTCCTCTTTTCTTCTAAAAAACCGCCCACCATAAGTCCTAATATGGACTTTATTTTATTTTTATTTTTTGTCAATTGTAAATGTGTGACATGTGACACGTTACATGTTACTAGGGTTTACTATGCAATTCAACAAATTAAATATCATAACTCACTAATTAATTATAATTGATAATCATACAAGTAATTCATAATTACCTATATGTAAAATAAGTCACTTTAATTATAATTCATAACATTTGTAATTATAATTAACATTTTATTCTTATCTCGCATGTTTCCTAAACATCGATTAATAATTAGTAATATAACATTTTATTTACTAATTTCGCATCTCATTTAATTATATTAAAGTAAAATTTCATTTTCTCATTTTGTTCAAATTAAGGAATTAATTAATCTGTATCAATATACGATTAATCAATTTTACCGTTTGGGACTCGTCCTATAGGTGTGACCTAAAAGGAACAACCGAACACCACCGTCATACGACAGTAACGTTAAACTCTAGCTAGCCAATTGGTACCGATTAATGTTGATCAATTGACTATATACAAGAATCATTCATTGCGTATTCTTATTATGAGATTTGAATATGTGATCGCACTATCGTCGAGGACACATACCCCAACACATGGGTCCTAGGAGAAATGATGGAGGCTGCAATCTAGCTCGAGGCTAGAGGTCTACTGACTGGTCCTATAGATACTGACAGCCTGATTCCTGAGGGTTGCTGGTATGCTCTATGAGCTGGAAGGGCTGAGATTGGTTCCATACATGGTGATAATGGTGATAAGAAGATGGCGGTATTGGAATAATAACTTTCGTGGGAGCCAAATTATTTTGGTGAAAAATTATCGAGTCTAAATGTGAGGTGTGAGTTAAAACGACTATTGATTTTAATGTATGCCCTAGGGTAGATACACTACAAAATAAACACATTTGCGACGGACAATTTCGTCGCAAATCATAGGAAATCCGTCGCAAAAGAGACATTTGCAAAAGGATACAAGAGGTTTGGTGACGCAGAATTATAAAGCAAAAGGAGATTGACACAAGAGGTTTGGTGACGCGGAAAAACGCACTATGGAAAACAACCGTGGGGGGAAACGGAATCCCACCAAATATTGCACTAAAATCGAGGAGGAAAAGAATACACTACGTATACAGAGAGAAATTAACAAAATGTGTAAAGTTATTGCTTGAACTGCTCTAGGATGAATCATCCTCTAGGCCAGGAGCTCTTGCTTCTTATATAGGGGTCTAGGGCCGAGTCAGCAACTTCCCTGCTCCTACTCCTATATTCCGCTTCTTGTTAAGGAAAAATAGGGGTTGTTAACCTTTCTTCGTATTGACAACATCTTTGAAAACTAAGCTTGGGTGTCTTGTTCATAGGCCCATTTTTTGTTTTTTTCGCGCTTCTCTCCTCTGTTGGGCTCATGCTTCCTGGATGCAGATTTTGGGCTTAACATTATCATAGTTGACTTTGGACAAGATCTAAAACTATCCCCAATGATTTGTATAGACAAAAATCCTATTTTATTTTTCAAGATTTGTTGACTTTATTTACCATTTCATTTCTCTATTTTTAAACGACAGAGTTTATAAAAAAAACTTATTTTTTTTGTATAGGTGTTTTTGAGGATCGTCAAAACTTGTGAACAACTTATATTTTGATTTATACGAGTACTTCATTAACTTTACTTTGTAGGAACACAAATTCTCATTTGTGACGGCGGTATCCGTCACAAGCTTGTGACGGATACTGTTTTCTCTCACAAAATACCCACTTTTTCTCTCTCACCGACACTATTCATGTGGTCCCCTTTCTCCACTAACTCATTTTGTATCCATTTCATCTCACAAAATATCCGTCACAAATGGTGACCCGTCGCAAGCAAGACTTACTATTGTAGGAATTCATTTTTCAGAAAGTTTTTGTGTTAAGTTTTCAACTACCTTCACGACGATAGATGTTCAGAAGTTTAAGAGGGTCAAAGGATGATGGGTTTTTATTTGAGTTGGACCAAACCGAATGGATCGTGGACCGAACAAGAACCTAACTTACATAATAAAAGAATCTTTATATTTGTAACATTCTTGATTTTATGTACTACGTACTTTGTTTACACGTATTATAAGATATATTTAATTATTTACTTAAATATAAAAAAATAATATTTTTTTTTAATTTGATCATTACGAACTCCTTGAGGTCTAATTTTAAATACTACTACACACTGTTTTTGACAACCATATTCGGTCCATTAGGCCCGGTGCGGTTTGGTCCACGCGTCTTCATGGTCCGGATCGAATCTAACCAATATTAATATCATCTGACACTGGTCCACTTTTTAACCTTTATTTGGTCCTTAGTCCAGACAGTTTGCCGAGGCCGGCACATAAATTGTTTATCATAACATTATTTGAAAAGAAATTATTATTCCTAGTTGCAGTAAAATGTTTTATTAGGATATGGGCCTATTTTATCGGTTTATGATTCTAGGGTTTGACGATGTGTTATAAATACATCGTCACATATCAATGTAAATCCTACCAATCAATAATACAATTATTCCATATGCAATTCTCCCTCTATAATCTTAACATGATATCAGAGCCTCACGCTCTTGAGGCCTAACAACGACATTCCGCCTCCCTGTCGGAGGGACTAATTAACTATGGTGCCCTCCGGCTGGATTTTAGGATGATATATATTTATTTTTTAAACCAAAAAAAATTCCCCTATTCTTCAATTCAATGTCTAAATCTTATTTCTTTAATCAAGGTGGTATTAAATTTATTGGCGAGTTACGCATGAAAAAAAACTGGCGAGTTACGCACATGAAAAGAAACTGGCGAGTTACGCACCTGAAAAGAAACTGGCGAGTTACGCACCAAAATTTGTCTGGCGATTCCTATACGCACCCTTACCAACCAATTTGTGAAAAGGAAGAAGATGGATGATAAATGTCTTGAAGGAAGATCAAGATGAGGAGATGAAGACTTTTTTTTTTATTGATTACGTTTTTCTTGTATTTTTCAAATCGTAAAGTTCATATTACGTACTGCCTTTAGTCTTTTACGATTGCGAGGTATTAGAATATTGGGCCTATAGGCCCATCTATCGGTTTATAATTTTAGGGTTTGACAATATATATAAATATATCGTTACATATCAATGTAAATCCTACCAATCAATAATAAAATTATTCCATAATATACAATTCTCCATCTATAATCTTATAGTAAGTCTTGCTTGCGACGGGTCACCATTTGTGACGGATATTTTGTGAGATAAAATGGATACAAAATGAGTTAGTGGAGAAAGGAGACCACATACATAGTGTTAGAGAAAGAGAAAAAGTGGGTATTTTGTGAGAGAAAACGGTATCCGTCACAAGCTTGCGACGGATAGTGCCATTACAAATAAGAATTTAACATAATCTTAACATGTTTATTCCCTTCTTATTATTATAGTAGTAATCTTATAATGAACCCCTTCGATGATTAATTTTTCATGCTGGTACTTATCTTGACCATCCTGACTCAACCCATTTCAGCAAATCAATAATAGAAACAAAAAAGGAAAAAAAAAAAAGTAAAACGTACGTAAATGACAACCAAACGAAAAGCATAACTTTTGTCGCAAACCATATATTTTTTGAGTAATCTTTTATTAGCACCACATTAATCGCTTTTATCAGCCTAAAATCCTTATTACAATTTAAATGATAGGCTTTTAGATTTGAGTAAGGAAGAAGCAAAATAAAAGGAGGAAAACTTGCAACTTTTCACCATTTTGCATGTATCAAGCTAAGAATATATCCCATGACATAATAATAATAATAATAATAATAATAAACTTAGACACTTAAAAATATAAGGACATGTAAATAGAGAATTTCTTGATTAACACATCTTCAGTAGTTTGCTAAGGAATAATCAATCTTTTTCAAGAAAACTAGGTTTTAAATATGAAGTATATATACTACATTTTGTGTTTACGTGTATAGTGTATACTACTAATCACTAAGTGCCCAAATATCAACGAAGTAAGGACTGTCTTACGGTGTATGGTGACGAACAAGACATGGAACTCAAGGTTATTATCAGACTTCTTCGATACCTCTTTCTCATAACAACTGTCCTATTCTTCACTTATTCTGGTACGTCTACTATTTATATATTTTTTTAAGTAACTCATTTTGTTCGAGTTTATATATTATGTTGAAAATGAAAATGAGATAACGCTATCCTATAATAAAGTGGATCAAACTAGTGATAATGTTGGTTGTCAATATATTATTTTTTGAATTTGGTATATTTGCACTCAATTAGCAATAAACAATGTAGTGTGTTATTACAAGATTGTTGTGTAAACAAGTTTTGTCTAAGAATTTGTATTGTGTTAATCTTATATCCTTATATACTTATATATTATGATCGTTTAATGATTTAATAACACGATACAGTCATAATATAGCTTACAACAAGTTTAATGATGTCAATTAATTTTCTGGATGATTGTTCCTACCATGAATTGAAGGCCATATACTTGAATCGATATTGTATAACCAATAGCCATTCAAACTCCTTTTACTTGTACGATTACGTCTAATTATATTTATGGATATGTCTTATATCAAACTCAATCAACTTACTAATTAAGTCATCACTTTATCTGGATGCAAAACAGATGCAAGGACAATGCGACTTGCCAACGACGTCTCACTTTCAACGACTACTCAGAATATGAAGCACCTGAAAATTTTAGAAATGGCAAAAAACTTAAACATGCTAATCGACGCATCTGTTAAGGATACATCAAACCTACAACCTTACATAAACTCTCCATTAACTTTACCACCTTACGATGCATTAGCACCGATATCTTTCCCTAACAGTAACGGTAACGGTAACGGTAACGGTAACAACAACAATAATCCTCCATATTGTGTCTACCCACCACCTCCAAGCCTTGGTGGGTCAACAACACCCAGCCCAATTGAGTACAGCCCAATTCCTACATCAAGCCCACCTCCAAGCCTTGGTGGGTCAACACCCAGTCCACCAGATACTGTTGTGAGCCCATTAACTCCTGTTACGAACCCACCTAATTATGAGCCAAGCCCACCTAGTGGCAATATTATCCCAAGCCCACCAGAATACATACCGTCTCCAATTGGGTTTGAGCCAAGCCCACCGGAATACGTACCAAGTCCAATTGGGTTTGAGCCAAGCCCACCAGTGTTTGAGCCACCAGTAGTTTATCCACCACCTACAGTGCCGCCTCCAGCGTCTAGTAGTAGCGGAAGTCGCGGGCCAGGTGTTTGGTGCGTGGCTAAACCCTCAGTGCCTGACCCAATTATACAAGAGGCAATGAATTATGCATGTGGATCAGGAGCTGATTGTGATCCAATACAACCAAATGGTCAATGCTATGCACCCAACACACTTTTGGCACATGCATCTTATGCTTTCAATAGTTTTTGGCAAAGAACTAAAGCTGCTGGTGGTACTTGCTCCTTTGGTGGCACTGCTATTCTTGTCACTGTTGATCCAAGTAACTCATAACTTAACTCCCTTTATTAATCCATGTTATTCTTTAGAGCATCCACATTGAAGAGGATTGTCCATCCTCTTAAATGAGAGAGAGGATGTTAAGAGGATATCCTCTTCGATATGGAACCAACATTGAACATCTTTTTTAAGGAGGATGAAAAAACTTCCTCTATTTTTAGAGAAAGTATAACCTAGGGCCTTGTGCCCACTCACCAATAAAAATATTACATGCATGTTTTATTTTATTTTATTTTTAATAAAAAATTAATTAAAATATGAAAGAGGAGGTAGAGAGGATCCTCTTTGATATAGGAAAAAAAATAGAAGAAGAGAAGGAGGAGGATGAATATAGTGGAAAATGAGTTGAATGAAAAAGTAACTGATATGTCAAAAAATATAGAAAGAGAAAAAAAATAAAAGGATCTTAACATCCTCTTCAATGTACATGTTCTTAGGCTTTAGTCCGTCGTTTGTCCCCATCATTTGTTTGCCTATTTTAATTATAGGTGGAACCGTCATTAGTTTACCATTTTAATATTAGAAAAAAGATTAAAATGTAATTTGATCGTCCACCTAACTCATTATCCACTTATGATTCAATAACAAATCAACCTCCTTAAATAGTATCCTCCTCTCCCCTTGATCTTTGTGTAAAACCAAAGAAACAAATGACTTGAGAAGTAACAAATTGTTATGTTTATTTTTATGATAAATAGAAATATTAACTCGTTTTTGTAAGTTGGAATGAATTAATTAGAAGTACTTCTTATTATATTTTGAAAAAACAAACATGGAATTTGATTAATAAGTTACTATGGTAACGATAAGTGAATAGAATAGATAAAATTTAACTAGACTAATATTGAACACTTTAGTTTAGCTTGTGTATGTAGTTTCTTTCAAGTAACTGATCCTTAGCTTGTTCAAATATGTAAACTAATACTCCCTCTATTTATATCCACTTTGCATGTATTCCATTTTGGTCCATTTAAATCTACCTTGCATGTTCCTTATTTGACTGTACTTTTAATAATATAATATTATAATAACATTATTAAGGCCCACTTCTTCAACACAAATTACACACCATACTAACACTTTATTTGTTGTACTTTTAATATAAGTTTCTTATTATTTGTGCATAAGTACAATGTTGATTTTAATGGGGGAATAGTAATTTTTTACGCCTAGATTTGAACTTAAAAAAATAGCGAAATTGTACTAAGAATGTTTGAATTCAAATTGTGAGAGTTAGTAGAACAAGAATAGATGAGATGAGAGGAAAGAATGAGTACAACATTCAACAATAAGACATACTATCGTCACAAATTTTCATTCGTGACGGACATATCCGTTCCAAACTTACCGACGGATCACCGATTTCTACTATGAAAAGTAGGGATGTCATTGGGGCGGGTACAAGGGGATGGTTTTGAAAACTTGTACCCGCCACGGGTGGTGGGGCGGGGATGGTTTTGGAAACTTATACCCGCCATGGATAGTGGGGCGGGGATGGTTACGACATTTTCTTGATGGGTACGGGTACGGGTACGGGGAGCCTATATCCAGCACCGTCCCACCCCAATGACATCCGTAACGAAAAGTATAAAATTTACACTAAATTTTATGTTTTTATTCCAGACTTCGCTGGCAATTTAATTAATTCCATTGCCAAGTTGGTCTGTTGTAAATAATTTTTGTATGTGATTTCCAGGTTCGCAAGGATGTCGTTTTGTAAACTATTAGCTACAACTGAAAACAGGAGCTCAAGGATGGAGGATATAGCGCTTTCAGTTATAATAAAACATTTATTCCAGATTTCCAGTTTTCTCTCATATCAAACAACAATATCATCAATCGCACTCAAATAAGCAGCACAATAGGAGCCTAACAAAAATTCTACTCTTACTGCCTTTATTTTCATCTTAATTAAATTGTACGACTTTATTTTTTGTATTGTACATATAGTAAAGATGGTAATTTTATGTTTAAACAATGCGTTAGTATATTGATCGTGCATAACACAGGTTTAGAGCATTGTACTATATTTTTGAGCATTAGTACTGAAGTTTCTGAGCTAATATAGTTTTTGAGCATTGTACTATACTTTCTAATTATACTGATCATTTTTACCCTTAAAACTATTGTACACCAATTGTCAAATTAATAAGCTACACCAGCAACAAATAAAGACAAGTTTTTTATTGGTCATGTTTGTAAATATATTGAGCATTTGTCTAAACTTTATGAGCATCAGAATGAAAAAAAAAAAAACACAATGTAGAGTCGTAAAAAATAATTCAAAAATGCTAATCACTCGAGCCATTAATATTTCTTCAAGTCGTAAGTGTGAAGGGACACTATTGACTTCATATCTAGAAATGTCGTCTTCGACAACTGTATTAACAGTCGATTTATTCTATGCACGAGTTGCAACAACCTTGTGTTTTCCTCGAGCTCGACTTGTCTCAATATCTATGATGCTCCATTTTCTAGTAAAATTTTCACCCTTTTTCGTCTTCCCCTTCGAATTTTGTATTACATCAACATCGTCCCTTCTATATCTGAGACATCAATGCCATCCAAAACACTTAATAAACGAATATCTACAATGTGTTTGATAAGCATCGTCCTCGGTATCAGCTGTAAGTCCGTCAATTCAGATTCCTTAGCCTTGACCCTTTCATTTCCGCCAATATAATCTGAAAATACAATATCCAACAAAATATGTAAATAAAATAACTATTAAATGCATATCAAACTTTCGAGTTACATTTATTAACAAACAACATAAAACAGCATAACTCATAATAAATACTACTAAAATTACAACAATAACAACGAATATTGACCTAAAACATCATTAACTATGAGTGGCTAGAACGGGCCAAAATTTTTACGCATTATCTACTGGTTTTAATTTAATGTACCTTATTTTATGAGCATCTTCATTGAATGTTCTGAGCAGCTAACAAAACTCTCGTTTAGAGCATTTCACAAAATCTCAGAGCACCTCCCCAAAGTTTCAGAGCATCCTCATTAAATTATCTAAAGCAAATTCGATGTTAGAGCATTGTACTATATTTTTTTTAGCATAATACGGTTCTCGAGCAGCATACTATCTTTTTGAGCATCGTCATTGAAGTTCTAAGCTAACATAGTTTTCGATCATTGTACTATATTTTTCGAGCATAACACGGTTTTCGAGCATCATACTATATTTTTGAGCATCATCATTTAAGTTAATGAGCTAGCATGGATCATTGAATTATCTAGGCTATTACGATTCTAGAGCATTGTACTATCCTTTTTAGCATAAAACTGTTCAAAGCAACATATTATATTTTTGAGCATCATTGAAACTTCTGAGCAATCGTTATTTTACGGCATTTTGCACTATACTTTATGAGCACACTTATCCTTATACTTTTAAAATTATTGTACGACTAACCGTAAAATTAGGATAAACTAAATAACCATCATCAGCAACAAAATAGAATCACCATCAACATCATACTCTAATGGTCTTAATTACAAATTGTGTGAGAACTCTGATTTACAGCTTCTTCTACACGAAATTCGTCAACAATAGTACACACATCAGTAATCTGTGATCAAATGTTGATGATTCCGTCATCAACATACTGTTACTTGATAGTAATTACACAAAACTTGTTGAATCTTCTACCATTGATAAATATTGATTTTGTTGTGTTGGTTTTAAAAATAAAAAGAGATGATAATGGAAATGATTTGGTAATAACTAATTCAACATCACGTTTGATAGTTATTTCCATTTTTTTTGTTTCTTTTCCCTGACTTAACAATGTACCATCTTTACACGCAATTTGATTTGATAATGGAAAATAGGTTGCAAATTCAAGATATGTCATAATGAAATTATAACAATATTCACAATTTACAGAAACTGTAACAGCCAAAGACAAACGTTGGGTATACAAGGTTGAGCATTCTCATCAATTATTGCAAAACTTAACTTGAAATTGACCGTTTCGCTGTAAAAAGAAAGTCGAAGAACAGAAGAAAATGGTTTAAATCCAATACATATAAATTTAACTTGTGTCAATGTAAAAAGCAAGTTCCACTGGAGTGACTATAGTTAACAAATTTCCTACATCAGAAGCAAAGATGACCAAAAGACAGCAAAGAAAAAGGGTAAGATCATACAGAGCAACAGCCCCATCAAATAGATTAGGTCAACTCATTATTGATCGTAATCGAAGGAAACAACTTCTTCTTTCACATCTATGACCTCCTCATACTCTATTTCCTTTGCCTCATATTCCTCTTCCTCATCACTGCCTTCACCGCCTCTCAGTCTCTCTCTCTCCAACCTCTCAGCTTCGTGGTTTTGGTTCCATTGGTGAAGCCAGGATTCCCATTCTTCCTTCAACAGCCGCCTCTTCTCGCGGTCTTGTTCACTCAACAACAAGGATACGTCCTGGTCCTCAGCTTCGTACTTCTTACTGTACTTCTTTATGTTCTTTGCTATTTCCTCTTCCTTTTCAGGGCTTAACAAGGTTGGCGGCCTTGGGCGCCATTGATACTGTAATAAAACAACGGTGAGCCAAACACCAGACTCGATGACTAATTTAAAACAAAAACAACATAAAAGCCACGACCTGAGAGCGACAGCACAGACAAAAGGATCTGATTAACTATCTATAACCTATGTCCCCAAGAAATCGGAACACAAACCATCCACATACCCCAAATGAATCAATAACAAGGTATCCGAATGACCAGAACCTTCAATGATCCAACACAGATGACTCATTGGCTGGGTCAAGTTCAGAGTAAGCCAATCTGAGACTAAACCTTTGAGTTTATCGCCAACAAGGAAGCATTTCCCCAGCAACTACAGCCGAAGATGGTTTTAAGAATGATGTTTCCAAAACAAAACTGTTCTAGAAGTAATACGGAGTACGGTGTATGCTACAAGTAATCTGGACAGGAACAATATACCGCAAGGGTAGAACAGAGTACCTTACCTTGACAAGTTCATAGACCTTATGACATCACAAATTCACGTCTCTATTGATAAAATACAATTACACATCCCTGTGTGTGTGCTTCTTTCGACAGCTAAATGAACAAGCAGATCATGTAACAAATATTACATTAATAATAACATAAGGTCATTGTTCAAGGTTGAAACGTTGGGTTCACCTACGATCTTATATAACTGTATCATAAACTACAGTGCTTGGGATAAGATCATTCAATTCAAAGAAAATATAGACAAGCGACAATTATATTTTACCTGGAAGAAATGATCCTTCATTATCCTGTACAGAAGCTTCCCGTTGAAGGACCAAATGTTGAAGCCATTCTCCATCTCGTGGACTGAAGTGACAACAGTCGCAACATATCTAAAAAGCACAAACAAGGCAGAAAGTCAGCAACTGCAAGATCATTCATTACGGAACCCTAGAAATCTTGTCTGACAAAACAAGGCAGAAAGTCGGCAACTGCAAGATTATTCATTACAGAACCCTAGAAATCTTGTCTGAAAACTGAAAAAACAATATACTTATTAGAACACTGAAAACATATCACTACCTCCCAGTTGGATCCCATTCAATGTCAGTACACATGAAATGCTCAGCCGTACCCATTGTTTCAAGCTCATCAACATTGAAAAATTCCAACTGCCCATTCAAACCCTTCAATCCAGCTAATATTATATAACGACCACCGGGTGACCAATAAAGGGCATTTGCTTGCTTGGTTTTGAGAGTTGTGAGCTTAGAGACTCTGCTTGTATGGTGAGTCGTCTTCATTGAGTAGAAGCTTATGTCGGGCCTAGGGTTATCACCATGGATAACTGCAAATCGGTGGCCCTTAGGTTCCCAAGCAAAAGCAATGATTTTGTCATTTTTATTTTCAAGTTCCAAAACTTCAATAGGTATGTCACGTTCCTTGATCCGGAAAAGCTCAAATCCAGTGTATGTGCTTTTCTTTGTTTTGGTGTATCTATCGACTTTAACAGCAAGATACTCTCCATTGCTTTGCCAATACATTTTGCAATCACTGACACTGAAAAGATTTTTTTGGCGAATCTCCACTTTGCTAGGGATCTGATAAAGACTCACCTGTAGATAATAGAAATTTTATGAGCAGTTGGATGAATAATTTTGTATCTACAGGAGTTATTGAGTTAGCAGAATCCCACTATACTGACAGCTAGCTTACAAGAAAGTAAATAGAAACAAGGTCCATACCTTAGCCGGTTGGTTACCAAGCTCAGGAACAAAAAGTGCCAAAATCGAATCAGTGGGAGACCAACTGAAGTCCATAACATTTTCCACCTTTATGGACTTCTTGTCAATGAGAGTAAACGTTTCTGTTTCATACACCGAGACGACATTTTTCCCAATTCTAGCAAAATATTTGTCATCCCTTCCACCAGCCCATCTATAAACAACAAAGCAGTCATTAAGAGAAACTGTTGATAAGCGGCAAAACAGCGAAGGAAGAAAAAACAAGAATAACAACTGAAAGCTAAACCCCATAAATAAAAAGAAAGAAGAAAATAATAGAACTCGACTAAATTCAATGGACAAATAACACAAAAAAAATACTTGCTCGTATAAATGGAACCACCAAAATAATTGCAAAATTGCACAACAAATGTCAAAGCAGTCACACGCTTAAGGCAGATGAAGTCAATAAACATTACTTGAAAATGGGCCAACTGATCCCAGTCAAACCACCTGCCCCTCCTACTGCAAACTCGTCAGCGCTTCCTTTAAAATCTCGCTTCACCTTTCCTGTCCTTGTGTCAAAGATATTGAGCACAACCCTCTAGTAACAACACAAAAAAATAGATCAGAAAAAGGACTACAAACTTTCCAAATATTAACCACTGAGAAGAAAAAAATCATTTGCCAAAACATGCTCCATTTGAAGGCTGAGTGGTAAAATAAGCTTACATGGGTATCTCGAGGATTGCTTGGTTCATGGCTGCTGTAAGTGACAATAAACTTCTCTCCAGGAGAAAAGTCAATTAGCTTAACCTGCAAATGCCACCATTTAGCAGCCAAGGGCATTTATTTTCAATTAAAATACAATATTTAATCATCCATGCAAAACATATAACATATGCTAGCTGGACAACTAACCTGTGGATGAATATAACGCATTAAACGTTCAAAGGTTGAAGCCCCACCCCAAACAGCAGCACCTTGACGGTGGATTGTAGCCAAGTAAGTGCCCAAAGGGGACCACTGCACGTAGCCGTCGGTCCAAAACTGAAATTTCAAGATTACTGATTACACGTCTGATGAAAACCAAACAAACAGGAAAAAAAACTAAGTCCTTTTAACGATCTAATCTGAGCCAGTGCCTGACAAGTTCGTGGGCACCAAACTTTAAACGAAAATGAAATAAAGAAAATGAAGATATGCATACAGCACGTTTGTGAACAAGATCAGGCTTCAACTGCCTGGCATCGTTCCACAAAACCTCTGTGTCTTGCCCCGCACGGATAACAAACTGATCCCGAGCCTTGGCATCGGTAAGCCAGCGTTGCAAATTTTCCTGAAACAAACAAAATCAGTATAGAGCAAACTTACAGCTCAGTTCCCGAAGATACTTATAAATATAATTCATTAAGATAAATTCAAATGCCTACAATCTCTTGCCTATGCATTCCTGTGCACAATACCAAAGCTCAACTATACAGGTGTTTTCCATATCTACATTTCTTTACGAATCAAATACTTTCTACCAGTGAGTTACACCTAGAATTCCATAAAACAGCCAATGATTGGGTCGCTCAGAAAAATCTTTGATTCCTATATCACAAGCACAAATTTGCTTTCCACCTACCAGAAAACAACCTCTACGAACAATTGGTACATCCCTTAATGAAACTATACAGAAGTCATTACAAGTACCAAAACCCTAAGTATATGTGCCTTCCCAGAAAACAAGTCACTTATTAGTTATCCCTCACTGAAAAAGTACAATCGCCATAGATAACAAACAGCATGTGGATATAAAGATATCATCAGGTCCAACCACAACAAAAAAAGTCTAAGATGGAGAGGGAGATTTAATAATACGACTACTTCAGCCAAGAGCAATGAATGTAACTACTTGACCAGAATACATATATACAAGGCAAAGAGATAAAGTAACCATGACATCTTCAAAAACAACAGCAAAAAGAATCAAACTCAGGCATTAGAATTACAGTTGGTTTGTATGGCTGCATTTCTGGCGCCGCCCACTCATCAGGAACTTTCATATACTTCTCAATATCTTCGAAAAAATTCACAGCAAATAAATGGGCCTTGTCGAGCCTATATCCATGCGTCTTTTCCTTTGCAAGTTCAGCTTCCTAAATTAATAAACCAAACCCACATTCCACCATAAATATGTTGCAAACTCAGCTACAAATCATACCAGTGATACCACATATAGGGCATAATCAAAAGTCGGGATCGCACTATAAATTCAAACTAAAACAGTAAACACTAAATTAAAGAGTTCAATCAAGGGTTACCTGAGGGGGAAAAACTTCAAAATTCACATTAAATTTCATCAAAACAATATCCATCAAATTTCATAAATTGTCTTTCAAAAAACAATGATCCTCCATCAACATGATTCATTCATAATCAAAAGGACACAAATTTTCGATTCACATTAAATTAAACAAACGTTTGTGCAAGGCTCGTCGTCAAAATCAACATATTGTATACATATTCCCACCTAAAAATATTAAGAAAACACTATAATTTCAAGCTAAGAACATCCAACCCCAAATTAAGAAACCACGAAAATACTAAGAGAACGCTATAATCATACAACCTTACAATTCTCAGTAACCTAAACATATATATTCAATATATATCAACAAAATCATCATATTATACACATATCCACCCAAAATATTAACAAACCCTAAAGTAGAGAGTTGTTACCTGGGGAGTATTAAATTCAATAAAACAATAACCAAGAGATTTGCCAGTTTTCTCATCAACTGGCATCCAGAATCCGTTCTCTTTGATAACACCCATTTGACTGTAAATCTTACGAATAACAGCCTCAAGCTTATCAAACTTTTCAGGCAGAACTTGGGGTAAATTATCAACAACAACAATGTTACCAAACCCCTGCTCGAATTCAATTTGTTCTTCCCTGAGATCTTCATCATCGCTGCAATAAACCACGTCAAAATCGAATTAAAACAGGGTAATTAGATAAAAGTATAAACAAACTGAATTACAACAATCAAATATGAAACCTTTTAATGCCGAAATCCTCTCCTGATGGTAATTTGATTGAATCCCAATTAACCTGGGATAGATCAATGCCGAGGGCGGTGGCCCTTTCTTCAAAATCTACAGCCATTATTGAAGGTAATCGCGGTGGTGAGAGATTTAGTGGAGAGGATAATAAGTGAGAATTAGGGTTTGGGGAGAATATATTGAGTGCTGCGAGAGTGTATACGGGTGGGTCGGGTTTTTATTTGAGAATAAAACCTTTATGTAGTAAATCAAAACCCATGGGTATTCGGATTGGGAAATCTCCTTTCTATAAAAGGAAAGACATTTCAAGTCTTCTAATTGGCTATCTTTTTTTTAATTAAGAAAAAAATTAAGATATCCACTTACTCCCGACTATCACCAAACTAATTAATTACTCTCTTTCTTCCTACTAATTCTTCCCACTATCTCTTTTCTCTTATTCTATTTTCTTATTGCAAAGTTTAGTGAAAATAGTAAGTGTAACTATATGTTTACTTTCTTCAATAAAATTAAAAGTTTAAAAGTATTAAATATAAGTTAATTGGCTAAACAAAAATTATTGTCATAAAATTAACATCTCGGATAGTTATGAAAATTGATTAAAGAAGAAATTAGTGATATATGAGTTATACAAAAGAGAATAAATTTTAATAACTAATATTGTTCCAGATTTCATCTTATTTATTTTTTACAAACTTTGTCAATAAATATATATACATCAAATTGAACGAAAATTTATACATATGTTAAAACCATAAATTACTCATAAAAATAAAATAAAAAATACTTTAAAGGAACAATAATTTTTCAAAAAATTCGAACACAATAATATTTTTTTTATAAAAGACCAATAATCACAGTATTTATGTAATTTATTATAAAAAAAAAAATAAGCTAATGAAAGTTGTTAATTATTCCCCTGCTTCCTCATAAATTAGTCAATCAATGAAAGTTGTAAATTTTTCAATCTGACAAATTTGCGATGAATTATCCTAATTCCCAATAAAACAGATAAATTAAGAATAAACAACTAAATTTTTTATGATAAAGAACCCTTAAACTCATCCTAATCAATAAATAAATTAATTCACATATGTTAAATTAAAGACGATTTATGATAAACAATAAAAATAATTAAAAATATTTTAATTTCGGGATTAAAATAATTACACCCGTCAATATTTCAAAACCTACAATAAAAGCTAATATTTTGCATATATATCCCGTAATTTTGAAGATAAACCCGTGCATTTTTTGCACGGGATTAAAACTAATTAGTAATTAAATCCTTAATTTCGGTAAGGGTGAAATTAGTGATTAAACCATTAATTTTGGTAAGGGCGAAATTAGACTCGTTAAACTGTCGTAAATTTGAGACGGGTCAAATATACATATTGCTTGGATGGGGTATTGGGTAAAGCAGTCAAGTGTCAATGAGATAGATTATTTAGAAAGCACATGTTTTATATCTAATTAATGTTTATATTTTTCGTTCTAGTGTCACCCTATTAACTAGAGTAGGTCAAATATGTAAATGCACATGTTGTAAATATTTTCAATGTCTTTATTTTAAGGCTTAACTAGTTTTAATCCCGT
The DNA here is from genome assembly GCA_029255685.2 of Silene conica. Lineage (NCBI taxonomy): Eukaryota > Viridiplantae > Streptophyta > Magnoliopsida > Caryophyllales > Caryophyllaceae > Silene > Silene conica. The sequence continues at coordinate 61,406,943 of CM055311.2, read as the reverse complement.
GCAAATTGCACGGGAATGCAGGTTCAAGTATTGTTATTTATAAATAATGATAAGTCATATTTTCGATTTTTGATTTGTAATATAATTTTATATGACCGATATGCTAAAAATATTGTAATATTAACTTACAGTTTATATTCAAAGTATATCAAAACGCAATCAATATATATAAATTTGAAATATGATAACAGAATTACAATATACAATGATAAGTAAATGTTAATACAAAAATCTCAAAATTTTCTTCATTATATATGCATTTTTCATCGTCATAACCCACTCATAAATCAGAGTTATCAACCTGTCGAATTCTTTAGAGATGATTTGAAAGCCGATAGTTTCAACTTACCTCATTCAAAATAATGAAATAGGTTGGTCCTAATCTAGAGGATCAATATAATTTTTTACCTTATCAGAGAAAAAAGATATAACTGCCCCCAAAACCCGTCATTACTCATATTTTTGTAAATGTTAAGTATCTATTATGGTACTTTTCTTTTGCAATTTCGATATCCCATTTTTTTTATCGTGTCATTATTAATTTAATATTTGGAGCGTTTTTTTCAAATAATATTTATGTGAAGTTTTACACATAAACTCTTGAATAGATACTTTTTACCGTAATTAAAATTTCCCTCCATGAAGTTTTATGCTAGAACTTTGTGGTATTTTTTTTGTATTTTTTATCATTGTTTTCTTTTGTAGTTTTAAATAAACTTTTTAGATTAGTTCTTGTGTCTAATATTTTTGGCATGCTGATATTGATATGATTATCATGAAAAATAATGTATGTTTGTTATATATATAAAAAATTAAAAATGAATATAACTTTTCTTGATTTACTTTATATAGTTTAACTAACATTTTTGGTCATATTATTGTTCCAAAAATACTTTAAAATAACTAATTTTGGGATGTTATTTATTTGATTAACTTGATTTGTTAAAATTGAAAATGAAAATAATACTAATTAACATACAAAATATTATATAATATTTAATTTTATGTTATACAAATTGACCGTTTTTCGTAGTAATTTATGTTTACGAATTTATTGCTATGTTAAGGAGATGGTTGGTTATGCATTACAGGTAGCTGATGATATTGAGTTTGAAGAACCATTATCTTATAAAGAAGTAATTGTTAGTAGTGAGTCAATGCAATGGCTTGCTGCTATGGGTGAAGAAATGAAGTCTCTTCACAAGAATAATACTTTGGAACTTGTGCCACCACCAAAAGGGAAAATTGATAGGGTGTAAATGGGTATTTAAGAAAAAGGAGGGAGCTTCAGAGATTGAGACAATTAGATACAAAGCTAGACTTGTTGCTAAGGGGTCTAGTCAGATAAAGGGAGTTGATTATGTGGAGATTTTTCCTCCTGTTATGAGACACACTTCTATTCGTGTGTTACTAACTATAGTGGCACATTATGATTATGAACTTGAGCAACTTGATGTCAAGACTGTCTTTCTGCACGGTGAGTTGAAGGAAGATATTCTAATGAAGCAGCCATAGCGGTTCAAAATTCCATGGAAAGAGCATCTTGCATGTCATTTAAAGAAGTCCTTGTATGGACTTAAGCAATCTCCAAGGCAATGGTACAAGAGGATTGACACTTTTATGGTAGAGCAGGGTTATGAGAGAAACCCATATGATTGTTATGTTTATCATAACAAGCTAGAAGACAAATCTTTGATTTATTTACTCTTATATGTCGATGACATGCTTGTTCCTGCTAAGAGAATGTCAGATGTTGAAAATTTGAAGAAGCTACTCAGTTCAGAGTTTGATATGAAAGATTTAGGGTCCGCAAAGAAGATATTAGGGATGGAGATTTACATGGATCGTTCTAAAAAGAAGCTTTTCTTATCTCAGAAAAGCTACATTGAGAAAATATTTGGTCGTTTTGGTATGACTAATGCTAAACCTTAAATACTCCTTATAATGTTGGTAAGCTAACTATATCTTCTGCACCTGAAACTGAAGCTGAGAAGTTTTATATGTCAACGGTTCCCTATGCTAGTGCAGTTGGCAGTTTAATCTATGTCATGGTTTGCACTAGGCCGGATATTGCACATGCTACTAGTGTTGTTAGGAGGTTTATGGCTCGACCTGGCAAAGAACACTAGTTAGCGGTAAAGAGAATTTTCCGTTACATGGGAGGAATGGCGGATGTTGGTCTTGTTTACGGGAATGATGATGAGTGTTTGGTTGTTGGATATTCTGATTCTGATTATGCTGCGGATATAGATAATAGGAGGTCCGTAACCGGGTATGTTTTTACACTTGGTGGTTCTGTTGTTATTTTGAAGTCAACATTACAATCTTCTGTGACTTTGTCAACAACGGAGGTAGAGTATATTGCTTTAACAACGGCAGCTAAGGAGACTTTATGGTTAAAGGGGCTCGTAAATAAGCTTGGTCCACATCAAGAGATTGCTTCGTTATATTGTGATAACTTAAGGGCTATTTGTTTGGCGAAGGATCAAGTGCACCATGATAGAACCAAACATACATTGTGTGTTTATTCTTCCGCTATCGCGAGGTGGGGTTTTACATAATTTACTATATAATCCCTCTATTTCAATTATTTGTTGTTATATACCATTTTGGGGTGTCTTAGTCAATTATTGTCATTTCTATTTTAAAAATGAAGTTATTGAGCAATTTGATCATTCACACACAATTGAGATTGGGCCATTTGTCATTTAGTAATTGTAATCTCTTATTCTTTGTGCCAAAATCAAAGGACAACAGTTGACCACGGAGGAAGTATTTTTAATATGAAGTCCAGGGAAAACTAAAACTTTAGTCATTTTCTGCTTTCAAAAAAAAAAACATTAATCACTTTCTATTACAAAAATTAATTAGACCATATGATTCTTGATTAATCTCATAATAATCGTACATTTATACCCTGTACCCTATCTTTTGCAAATAGACCATATGACTGATTAACCAATTATTATTTTACTTTTATGTATTTCACTTAATCCAATCACACTTTCGTCACTCTCATACTCCTTCAACTTTTTTCTGTCAGGAGTAAAGAAAGGATTTTACATCCGACTGCCCTGACCATCTAAGCTAGCCACACGATTAAGGTCTTTAGGAATAAAATTAAAACTTAAACAGTGAAAAACGCTAAAAATTTCCTTGTAGTCATCAAAGATGCCCTTAATGAGATTATCCATCTCCTCAACTCCCACCATTTGACAAAGTAGTTTTAGATAATCCGTAGAGACCCGCAAGTGAAGAACGTACCTACCCCGAGCCTGCAGGAGAACTGTTTGAATATCAATAGCTTCCGCTTAAAGGGCCGACTCCGCCCCGAATCTATGACTGGCTTTAAACACCTCAGAGTCTTCCTGATTGTAGACCACAAAACTAGCAGTTGCGCATCGATTTTTTTACGCCAGCTAGCATCTACCTTAATATGAGTACCAATACATGAAGAATTCGATGTAATGATGTGAAAAGGGAGACCCCTTCGAAGATCAAAAACCCAAAAAACAGCTTGATCTGTAGCAAGACCAACGCTATTATCCACCTTAACCTTTTTAAGATCCAAAGCCATTTAGATATCCCCGACGCATCGATCAATACCTTCATAAAAAAATAGGAAAGGATGATGCATCCCTTTAAAAACAATAGATTTCGCCTCTTCAAAATTCCCCAAAGGATTGCCAAAAACAACTGAATCCTCTTCTTCCCTTCATCAAGATTTTTTAGGTAGTTAATCTAGCCAATAACCCATTTTGGACCATCTATCGGGCTACAAAAGTCAGTTCTGAAACCGATGGTAGATCCAACCCAGATTCTTTTTGTAATCTGACAGTCCCTTAACAGGTGTTCCAACGTCTCCACCTTATTACCATTATCAGAACAGAAAACACAATTAGTATTCCCCTTGAAGTTTCGCTTCTTAAATTCTTCTCCAATCGGCAGAGTGCGAGAAAGAATTCGCCAAAGAAAGATCTTCCAAAGTTGAGGGATCTGAAGAGTCCAAAGTGTCTTCATAAAGCCTTACACCTCCCACTAAGTCTGGTTTTGTCTTTAAGCTATCCATGCTTTTCCATGTACTCCGATAAAGCCACTCCATACCCACTCTCGACAGAAAACTTACCATTAGAAGTCAATGGCCACACAACACAATCCTTAACCCTAGAGGCATAAATAAGGGTGGCATATAAATACTAATTCTAATCACGAAACCGTAACAAAAGATGTTAAGAGGGGGCATAAAGTTACGGTAAGGGTCATGTTGGCACTCTATTTGTCAAATAAGCATCTGACTTGGCAAAAGATTTTTCCCATTGATGCCCCTATGATCTTACTTTTCTTACTTGTAACCCTGCATTTTTTGCATTTTCGATTTCGATATCTTTAAAACCGCATTGCTTATTATATCCCTTTTAAATTAATAAAAATTGTAATATATCGTTTATTATATCTCTTTTTATATCGCTTGAGATAACACCGTTATATATTACCTTTTATTTTATTCAAAAAAAAAATTATTATCTAATATTCACAACCTAGTTTATATTAAGTGGACCAAGACGACAAACAAGACGAGTGTCATTACCTGTCAATCATATCGACCCTGCGACGTCACTTACCTATTTCATCATTGAAGCACCAACTAATTTTAGATTCTCAGAACCCCTTTCTTTTAATCTATCATAAATTATTCCCATATTTTTTCGGTCTCGATAAATTTTGTATTTATAGTCTTTTACAGGTAATTTGAGGTCGGTAAATTTTTAATTTTTTAATCAAAATATTTTTGACACTTTTACTATTTAAGTAAATTTAACAATAGATCGTTCGGTAAATCTTCGGATATTAACAATAAGATATATTTGTAATACCTTGGATTAAACATCGGAAAATTTAAACTTTAAATCGTATATCCGACTCATGTAATTTCAATTCCAACAATATTTTCACTCCTTTTTATTATTCATTAACCAGGGGTACAAATGGGAAAAGTGAAAACCATAAGGGCGTCAATGGGAAAAACCCTTTGCCAAGTCAGGGCTTATTTGGCAAATAGAGTGCCAACATGGCACTTAACGTCTAAAATAGACGGCATAAACATATTTAGCTACTGATGAGTTTAACTAATTAAGTTTAGGGGTACGACTAGTAAAATGCTATACGCAGAGGTCCAAATGAGAAAACTCTAACCCACAGGGACATCAACGGAAAATACCCAAAAAATTATCAAATTATTGTATAAATACTCATTATCAAAATAATAGTAAAAAAAAAACTACAAAAATACACAATTGTTACAATGATCATTCGAAAATTATTTTTGTCCCCTCTCAAATGGTACGATAATTCAAACAATTAAAACATAGACTACAAATAGTTTATGGCTAATCATTTATAGTATGAAGTAAGCCTTGGTCATTTAAAGTTGCACTTGATCGGGTTACATTTTAAGATTTATGAGTGTTAACATTTAAAAATAATGTTCGGGTAAAAATCATGTTTACAGCTTGGGTCAATTTTCGAAACAATATTGATTATACATTGCTCGATAACAAGGTAAAATATTATTGTATGATATTTATATTTGATTTTTATAGTTTGAAAATGAATATAATAAGTGGTAAGGATGATTTCGTTCAAGTATCGTTTGATAAATCATTTTTATTCGGGCTCTCATGTGCAAAATCTTAATTGGTAACAAAATTTATAACTCAAATTAAAATTTAATTTAATTTGTACAAGAACTAAATCATTTTTTTACACTATTTTAGGTAACGATGTAGAATAGCATAGTTGTGCATTTTGCACAGGTTTAAGACTAGTATCTTTTAAAAGAGCAACCAAACAATTTAACGTAGCTTTTAAAAATGAGTTTACGCATGAATGTTATGAATTAATGGACTCATTGAAAGTAGTTTTGTTTTTAAAAACTACACTAGTTTTGTACCCGCGAATTCGCGGACTTGTTTTATTTGACCCGTATATTTATTTTTTGTTGACGTCCATCTTTAACTTATATATAAAATAATATATTTTTTTAATCGCGAATGAGTTATAAGCAAAACATTTGTAAATGTTTTATTCTATATATATTATTTTTCATGATCATAGTAATATAAATATATGTTTTAATTTGAATTTTATATATTTTAATAAATGTTAATATTATTCTTGAATATTTTGTAATCAACAGTTTAATGTGGCTAATTTTAGAACTATAAATATTTGTTTATGTGTTTTTACAAATTTGTTATTTTGCTATATTTATGAGGTACATCATAAATTAAGCTAAAAATGGCTACGTCACTAAATCGATAAACAAAGCACTCCAAGATCGCGGTGACATATCTGATAGGCCTTTTTAAGAAAGTTAAATAGATACTTTGTAAGCCGACTACAAGAGTAAAAATATGTTTTTGTTTTTCACATTTAAATCCAAATATATAATTTTCTCTTTTTTATAGCCTCTTCACAATCAATAATTGCAAATCGAGATAGTTAAAATTGTAATTTAAATAAAATAAAATAAGCATCATCTTAATTACAAAACTAACTATACAACTTATTAAAGGTTAAAAATTTTAAAACCTTAAAAGATAGAAATATAGAGTATCTTTTTAAAAAGATTATGAACGTTTTAATCACGTGCACATATACACCTTGTTTCTCACTTTTTCGCAAGTGTGCTAATTACAATATTTTAAGATGGTTTTGAAAAAAATCGAAAGTGTCAATATGTGAAATTGTGAAGGTTTATAATCCAATTTATTGGATTTTTTTCGTTTACCACGTATAAGACCTTTTAGCTACTATCTTTATTATTGCCAATGAGAAATTATGTGGATAGATTTTACAATTTAAATAATGAAAGTAAATTCTTAATTTATTCTTATAATTTAGTACATGATCATATGATTTCAATTTAAAATTATTTTTAGTAGCTTTATAATTTAAATTATTAGACTTTTTATTAACTCTATGTTGGATCTTTTAAGTTTTAACTACTATCTCTACGGTAATGAAGAGTTAGATGGTCAAAATGTACAATTTAAATGATGAGAGTGAAAGCTTAATTTATTTTTATAATGTAAATCCTGATGGGTATCATTGTTTCCATCAAAAAAAATATTAGTAAATCTTAATGAGAATTTTAATAAATAAGTTTTATGTACCCTTAATATTAACCAATATAAAAATGACATGTGGAATAAAATTAGATGTTTTAAGAAGCCTTTTAACTATATTATATAGTGTTTTTTTTTACAAAATAAAATAATAAAAAATAAACAATTTACTAAGATCCTCTGAATTCAAATTAAAAACTAAAATTATATTTAATATATGCCATTTTTCTAAATTGATTTATTGATAAGGATGATGAGATCTCATTTTCTTGAAAACTAATAAATATTTTCCTTCTAATACAATGGAGATCAAAAGAACAATTAAAGTAAACGTAATTTGAAAGATTTAAGCTACGACTAAATGTTTAGCTTAATATAGAAAATGACAAAAACGACTATATAAACAATGTAATTAAAAAAAAAATTATTTTTAGATTAATACCTTAAGCTTCTATTTAGCTTTATTCTATGGACGTTGATTGATCAAAACCTAAAAGACAAAGAAGTAAAATAGCGAAACATAATTTATGAAGAAGATATTGTTACAAATAAAAATCAAAAGAGTAAATTAACCAAATTAAAAACAAAGGGAGAAAAACATATGAAAAATAAATTAAAATTAAATAATAGATGATGAACAAATAACAAAATAGATTCTTCTTTCCAATTTTCAAATTTTGGGCGCGGATAACCTGACAAATAACAAAAAAAATAGATTTCACTGAAAAAATTAACAAATCTGACGAGAATGAAATTTTAGTTCTCATATATATGAGATTAGATGAGCAATTAAATGATAACATTGATATGAGAAAAGATAAAAGGGCAGATAACTCCTAAAGTAAGTACTATGAAATTATGTAAATAATTTAATTTAGTTAATTACTTACTACTCATGGTAATTAAGTTGAGAATAAATGAGAATTTTTTTAGAGATTTATTGAGTAATACCTTTCATATTTCCAATTGTTGGAAATTTACGATAATATATTAATATGCATTTGTGAGTCTTTTTCTCATCGACATATTGTCGGAAACTAAGTTCCCTTATTTTATACTCAAATCTAATGTGAGTTTAATATATTTAAGTTTAGTCATAAAACTTAATTAGAACTTATGCATGCATGATGATATCATAAGATTTAGTAGTCCTTACATTGGTTTTAGAAGGTTTATACTCAATAATCACCTATTATTTGAGTCTTCAATCCACCGAAATTACCCTTAAACGATCTAACAAAAATCGTCTCCTAAAGGTGCGTATCAAGGACCCGATCTCAAACCAACACAATTTTGTTACTAGAAAAATGTATTAGTTAACTAGAGATAATAATAATATTACTCTTAATATTATTAATATGGAAATAATAACCTTCTTAGTAAAAAATATTTTACTAAAGAAAATATGAGAATAAGGTTTGTAGTATGAATGTGCTAGCAAGAAAAATAAGCATTTTTCTACTACTACAAACTAAGGCATGAATGGTGTGTATATATTGAGCAACATAGGCTTGTTACACAAGCCATATGGCCGGCCAACATGCATGCCCAAGGCCAATGCATGGCCTCTTACACAATGCAAAAGAAACAAAGATGCCTTACATGTTTCTTACACACTTACACACCTATTCATAGGTTTTGTAAGGCTTTGTGTAAAACACACACAAACACTACACACTACCACATACACGGCTGAAATGGGTCTAATATGGACCCATTTTATCTTTGTCAATTGTGTTAATTTGTAACATGTCACACATGTCCCATAACACATGACCCAATTTGTTAATTGTGCAATTTTAACTATTAAAATTCATAATTTACAAATTTATTACATTTAAATAATTACACTAATAATTTCGAAATTATTATTGCACAAAAAATGTAATGTCATAATTTAATTACAACTCTTTGTAATTTTATGATCAACCGTGTTCATTCTCAATTTAATCGTTTCCTAAACGAATAAATAAAACCGAGTAATAAAACAATTTTATTACCTTGACTTTTATTATTATTATTATTATAATCCCATTATAAAAATATTCGTCATATAAAATTATTTCCAAAAATTCCAGTTATTAATTAATTTGTATCCAATATAATATTAATTAATTATTCCATTGAGACGGAATTCCCTAAAGATATGACCTTAAGGGATCAACTGATCACCACCATCATATGACGATAATGTCAAACTCTAGACCGCCAATCATTATCGATAAATGTTGATCAGTTGACTTTAAAAGAGTAACACTCCCAGTTGTGTTTCAAATGAGTTTTAATTATGTCAACACACTATTGTCGAGGACACTTCCTCCAACAATCTCCCACTTGTCCGAGACAAGTGTGTGTTACCAATTCTCTTGCCCTATTACTATCTCCCACTCAATGCATGGCGTCCTCTCAGGTCGTGCCGGCAATGGATTAAAATCTAGAGTGGTTTATCTCGATCTGGAGTTATAACTACTGACCGGAATTATCTACCATAGATACCTTCCGAGCGTGGCCACGCATTTCTAGTTATTATTCTCCTGGAGTGGCCTAGAGATATTTCTCAACCCTGACAAGGGGTGGACAATTCCTAATCGACTTATTCCTTCCGGCTGGCCACAGCCCATCATGACCCAAAATATGTCCTTATAAACCCCAGTTACGAAGGTGTTAGGACATAGATCAAAGTTAATCTGAAAACTGTGCCACCTCAGAGAACAGTCATTAGTCCAAGAACTGACTCATGTGAAACACGATAGATGCTCCCGCCACGACCAGGCAGTCTTTTATAAGAGTACGCCAGAGCTCTATCAGCGGTCATTAGCCCGGCAAATGTATCTTAACACGTCTATGCCTAGGTGATCGATTAGTCATCCCGTATGACTCTATGGGAATTGAACTCGCCATCAATCGCATCACTCATCCGGTTGCATTGAGATGTCACCTCACTTAAGCAACTAGGGGCGAGGTCATGATAATTCAATTCACTTTAATGGGGTTCAATATGGTCTTACCATCCCATTTGAATTTTACTTGACCTTTCGTGAGTTATAAATAGCTCAAACAATTAGTGGATTACACCATCCAAGTGGTCAACCTTTGAACACCATTTAATTTACAATCAGCTTTAGGGTCTCTCGTTTGTATCCCTTAAAATTGTAATTATCTTCACTTTGAGTAAACCAGGTTTACCATGGTTCGTGCGAGCGTTCACTTTGCGGATCATATCCATACATTGATCTTTCATCTGAAAGAGACAAGTCATTCTCATGACTAGCGAATAAGATTATGTGTATTGTGTAACTCCCAGCCACAGCAATGCCTTTACATAATTTGTGAACTTACACATTTTGTAGAATCTTGTGATGACCATGTAGTTAAAATACAAGTCATTGAGATGCATAGTCAATGAATGTAAGCAAAAGATTATCACAAATCTTTGCTTGGTATCTTGGAACTTGAGTCGTTGCAAACCTTTTACCATACGACTAAGTTATCTTCTAAAATCTTGAATTTGTCTTTCATCTTCATTGGAGAATACTTTGACAATTTACCAAGGTTTAATCATTGGTTTAACACCTGCTCCAAGGGGTTGTCCTGTAAGCGGTGCACATCCATTTTACACGATTATACTAATGGCGGAAACATTAGTGATTTAAACGTGCAAACAATAGTACTTAAGGTTCGATAAATTTCCATGATCACATCATGGTTATACTATCTTCATCTCCATGAACAACCTTAATACTAACATCAAGATGTCTCTTATAATCTCAACTAAACATCCCATGTTCAATTAGATTTAATTCATATCAATATGTCATCTAGAACCAAAAACTCGTGTACCCTTTATAAGTATCAATGCTTCATTCCAAACGAGCAATGAGTTGTTTTAGATAACGTTTACTCCCACTAAACTCTTGTTCTTGCCTGATTCTGAAGATCCCGAAGTCATACCCATGACTCAATAGCTTCAAATCCTGGAGCGAGAACTCCCACTGAACTTTACATTTAACCGTAAATCATAAAGCTCCCACTCAATTCAATGTTCCTTAACATTTAATGAATTGAAATGGTTGGGACTTTACCATATGTGCTAATAGTCACATCCTTTTCAAATACCCTTTTGAAAAGTGGTTATTGAGTTTACTGAATTCATTCTCAATGAATTACCTTACTACTTTCAACAAAGTTACCCTTAACTTTGTAGACTGCTGGCATCCACATGTCAACATATGCTTCTCCCAATAAATCTCATTTATTAGCATGTATGTCTTATAAATTTCATGGTCTTTAAAATTTGCATTGACACATTTAGATCACCATCTAAATCCAAGAACCCTTTCTTGAGCCTTTGCAAAGTCTCTTGAATAATTTTTCTTCGAGTGTCCTCCCGTAGTTTCTATAAGAGTCTTTTCTTATGGTGTATAATTTTGTGTGTGGGAACTTTCAGTTCCCCACATTTATCTTATCTTGTACTGTACGAGGACTCTATCATGGATCTTATCCATGTATAGAATTTTTCCTTACAAACTTCAAGAATTTATTCTTGAAGTATCCCCAGGGCCGGGGCCGTTGGGATATAAGGCGTAGATTTTTACCAAACCGTAGATCTTATCCACAACTTTTGGGCTTATCCACAACTTTTGGGATGATAAGGCGTAGAATCTTATCCACAGCCTAATCTACCTTTTAAAACCATAAGGTGTAGATTATCTCAATCGTAGATCCTATCCACAATTTAATCTACCTTCTAAATCTCTTACACAACCAAAACACGATAAATCCTACTATTCACTAATAGATCATATCCATTGTGCTCATCAAAATCATATGCTATTTGTGGCATTTTAAATTTCTCCCACTCTAACTTTGTAATAATAATCTTGTTTTATTACGAAAGATAGCCACTAAGGCCACAAGCAATGACTTTGATGTTGGTTTGTGTGCCCTTATGATTTATTACAGAAATTATTCGTTTTAAAGCTTAGATAGTTTTGGATGGTTGACAACTTTTCCTCTTAATTGAGTTCTAAACTTAATTTGATTTTGATTTGATTTGAATTGGGTATCCTATACCGATTTGGCTTCAATGGTCATACATTGAAATTTCATAATCAATTCTATTTTATGTTTAAGATTTGCAAGTGTATGTTAAACTAAACAAGAACATAATTATAAACCGATAGTGACTCGGGTTGAAAACCAAGTCACTACATTATCCAAAATACAACATATTGTTCAAGGATTACCCTTTCCTTGTCCAACAAGGAAATAAAACATAGGTTTTAATTGTTCATACAACACTTGAAATATTAGCAAAATAAGCGGAAAAACAAAGCTCCTTGATCATCCCGAGTGGAGCTACTCTTAGTTCCCTTGATCCATCAAGCTTGTTTCTCTTTTCCCTTATCTTTGCTTTCATGCCCTAATTCAAGTAAGAAGAGCATTCACATCACAACTTGTATCATGATACATTAGTTGAGATTAACATAAAATCGGGATAGTTATCGTACCAACTGGAAGAATCTTCCCAGCTTTGAGATCGCTGAGATACTTGGAACAGTTCCTCTTCCAATGTCCTTTGCCATTGCAGTAAAAGCATTTGGCCCCTTGATGAGGGCTCTTCTTGGATTTGGAGGTGCTTGCCTCAGAAGACACTTTCTTTGAACCTTTGGAAGGTTGCTTCCCCTTTGCCTTACCCTTCCTTTTGAACTTTCCTTTGCTCTTAACATTAATGTTGAGCACATCCTTAGGGGCACTAACATTTAGGCCCATATCCCTTTCAGCTTGCACGATCATATTGTGCAATTCATCGAGAGAGATGTCTTGGTTTCTCATGTTGAAATTCACCCGGAATTGTACATAAGTTTTCACCTTAGACAAGGAGTGGAGGATTCTATCAATCACAAGTTCCTTAGGAATGTCCACTTGATTCATCCTTAGGGTTTCTACATGCTCAATTAACTTGAGCACATGTGGGCTAGCCTTTTGCCCCTCCTTAAGGTTGAGATCAAAGAAGGCCGATGCCGCCTCGTATTGGACAATTCTCGAAGCCTTTGAGCACATTGTCACAAGCCTGGAGTAGATCTCATAGGCCGTGCCAATCTTTATGGCACTCCTTTGGAGTTCTGGCTCCATCGAGAAGATCAAAACATTTTTGATTGCCGCAGACTCCTTCTGATAAGTATCATAGGGTCGTCTTGCTGCGGCGGTGACATTTTCTGCAGGTTCAGGAGGTGATTCTTCAATGAGGAATTCGGTCTTACCGTCTCCCTCTGCCGCTAACAACAGTTGGGCATCCCAATCGGCAAAGTTCGCCCCATTCTTTTCTAGCTTACAACGATCCATGAAGGAACGTAACCATGAATTGTTCGTAGTAGTGGAAGTAGTCATGATTGATATTGAAACGAAGACTACAAAATTTTAAACATATGAAGAAATTAAATGCTAATCGTTTTAATTTTCATCTTAACTTGTAAACATATTTACTAAGTTGATGCATCTATAAAATGACCTCTATCCAATTTTATAAATGATTCCAAGACCAAAACCCATACTATCGAAATCGTGAACCACTGGAACTCCGACCCAATGATATGGTTTGGTGGGTTAAAATAAACCGGTTCTACCCTAGAACTCTTGGTTGATGACAAATCATAATTTATACATCTTAGCCCGGAACACATTGACCACTGGTCATCTACACTTCCGTTGAGTACAAACCAAATTTCAAATGCATCGGGATGCGATCCGCCCACTGGACTGAATCCATCCCATCGCCCCACTTATCCTACGTAATGGGGTTCGTACCGCCCACTGGACTAGCACCACCCCACGAAATAGAAGCTCATGGGTTCTACTATTTGGTAAGGCTAATTCTCAATTGTTTAGTTTAATATAGAGGTCTTGTCAATTTATTATCTATCTCCTTTAAGTGAATTAAATTGGTGAACTCGATAATTATAATTGACACGGTCGTTTATAACGATCTAAACTAGTATGCATGTTTATGGCGATTTGGCTATGCATGCAAACATATTAAAATGCAAAAGTAAAAGCAATAAAGCAATAAAATCCTAGTATGGCCTTCCTAGTAATAGTAAAAACTAATCAACTATTACACATTCGGAAACCAACTCCATGGTCCCTTGAACATCATTGGCACGCCATCCAAGAAAACACCGTCTTGTCGGAACTCCTTTCCGTAAGGCACCGTCTTTTGGATCTCCGGAATTACAATAAAATAATACAACTATTCTATTGTAAAACTGAAAATTTAATTAAATTACGAACCCGTGATGCGAGATCACATAAATTACAACCGAATCAATATCCCCTTTCATTACGGATAATATTGATTAAAACTAAGGCCATACTAAGAAAATTACATAATTCCAAATTATATAAATAACATTCAAAATATGACATTCATATTAAATAAAATGCAATAATAAAATATGTATGCACGTACATGCTTAATTTTTAATGCCAAATCGCCTTATGGGAGCAAATATCTCATATTTGTTTACGGTTTTTACGGATATGCGCGATTTTAACTATTAAAATCATCAAAATTACATAAATCTCATTTATGTCCAAGTTAATCATCCTAACTCACTTTAGGAATCAATGTTTAGTCTCTACTAATATTTGATCATGATCTAACTTGATTTTGCATTATTGTTCATAAATTACTTGTATTTTCGGGAAAAATAAACAAAATATGGCCAAATGAGTCAATAAAATTCGAAATTTAAAATTCAAAAATTTTAAACTTTCTGGAAATTTCCTTAAAATTCAGAAATTAATAAAATGGTCTTATGCAAATATTTACGGTTTATTTCTTAAATAAATCGTATAAAAGCCGTTTTTATGGTTAAAAATCCGATTTAAATTATAAAAACTTGCAATAAATTGCTATAAATTTTTAGTCATCCTAAAATACATATTAGAATCTGAAAATGACCAAAAATTACAGACCATACTCGAAAATTTTATTTTCGACTCATAAATTACGATTATTAGCTAATTAACTCATTAAAATTAATGATCATAAAAACAGAAACTTTTGATATCTAACTTTTAGATCTGATGTTCCTATCATATAAGACATCTATGGGTAAAATTTCATGCCATAATATTAAGATTAACTATTTTTAACACAATAAATCACTATTTATCCAATTTTAACCATTAAAATCATAAATCATGCATCACTTGGTAATAAATTCCCAAAACTTACATACATACGGTAAATATTGCATGTGACATTGTGTAAAGTTTTTATGGCAAAATTCCAACTATAACTATTAAAGTCGAATTTAAGTCACTATTAATCCGATTTTTACTATAAAAATCATTAATCATGCAAAATAATTCCAATAATTTCGAAAATTCATACAGGAACTTTATATATTGCATGTGACTTCTCATAAAATTTTTAAGGTCAAATTCGAAATATAACCTTATATACCCATTTTTACTCATATTATGACTATTTATCTCATAAAATTCATAAACCATGCATATTAACTCCATTTCTTACGAAAAATCATATACAATATATTAAATATGCATGTGAGAACATATCAAAAAATCTCGGCCAGAAACTATTTTTAGCTATTTTTCACATTAATTGTTGTTTAAAACCGATTTAAACTACAAAATATACAAATAAATATAAAAATGAACAATAAAAATCCATAAAATTATTTTTATGTCCTAAAACCATTTTAGAATCAGAAACTTTAACATGCAAAATTATTTTGTGATTTATCATAATAAATCAAAATATTTCGAAAATACCGAAATATGTATGTTAATCCGATTTTAACATAAAACATGAATCCGATCATGCATGCAACAACCGTAAAGCTCTGATACTAATTGTTAGAAACTAAGTTCCCTTATTTTATACTCAAATCTAATGTGAGTTTAATATATTTAAGTTTAGTCATAAAACTTAATTAGATCTTATGCATGCATGATGATATCATAAGATTTAGTAGTCCTTACATTGGTTTTAGAAGGTTTATACTCAATAATCACCTATTATTTGAGTCTTCAATCCACCGAAATTACCCTTAAACGATCTAACAAAAATCGTCTCCTAAAGGTGCGTATCAAGGACCCGATCTCAAACCAACACAATTTTGTTACTAGAAAAATGTATTAGTTAACTAGAGATAATAATAATATTACTCTTAATATTATTAATATGGAAATAATAACCTTCTTAGTAAAAATTATTTTACTAAAGAAAATATGAGAATAAGGTTTGTAGTATGAATGTGCTAGCAAGAAAAATAAGCATTTTTCTACTACTACAAACTAAGGCATGAATGGTGTGTATATATTGAGCAACATAGGCTTGTTACACAAGCCATATGGCCGGCAACATGCATGCCCAAGGCCAATGCATGGCCTCTTACACAATGCAAAAGAAACAAAGATGCCTTACATGTTTCTTACACACTTACACACCTATTCATAGGTTTTGTAAGGCTTTGTGTAAAACACACACAAACACTACACACTACCACATACACGGCTGAAATGGGTCTAATATGGACCCATTTTATCTTTGTCAATTGTGTTAATTTGTAACATGTCACACATGTCCCATAACACATGACCCAATTTGTTAATTGTGCAATTTTAACTATTAAAATTCATAATTTACAAATTTATTACATTTAAATAATTACACTAATAATTTCGAAATTATTATTGCACAAAAAATGTAATGTCATAATTTAATTACAACTCTTTGTAATTTTATGATCAACCGTGTTCATTCTCAATTTAATCGTTTCCTAAACGAATAAATAAAACCGAGTAATAAAACAATTTTATTACCTTGACTTTTATTATTATTATTATAATCCCATTATAAAAATATTCGTCATATAAAATTATTTCCAAAAATTCCAGTTATTAATTAATTTGTATCCAATACAATATTAATTAATTATTCCATTGAGACGGAATTCCCTAAAGATATGACCTTAAGGGATCAACTGATCACCACCATCATATGACGATAATGTCAAACTCTAGACAGCCAATCATTATCGATAAATGTTGATCAGTTGACTTTAAAAGAGTAACACTCCCAGTTATGTTTCAAATGAGTTTTAATTATGTCAACACACTATTGTCGAGGACACTTCCTCCAACACATATGACATATGAAAGATGCCTAGACTAACTTTTAATAGTATTTTATTTAATAGATAGATATTATAATAATATGAATAATTAATATATTAAGTAGTACTTTGTTTTCATTTTTATTTTCACTTTTATTTTTAATTATTTTTTTCTAAATTATTAAAATGTTGATGTGATTTTTTGTAAGTTACATTTTTTGGGATTTTTTAACTCATCAAATATTTAATATAGGAGTATATAAATATTTAATTTAAGGTTATTGATGTATATCCTTTAATTTTCTTTATTTGTATGTTATTACAAAATGTGCAATAACATTTTATAAGGACTTTTAACAATCATTAATTTTTTTTCAAATAATTATATCAAATAATCTATAATCCATGTCATACTAATTTGTCATGTCACATTAATAGTATGTAATTATATGTAGATGTGAAAATTCATCAAAAGAAAAAGTCGCCAACAATATATCAATCTACCTATGACATATGTAATTTCATTTGAATAAATGAAATATATAAAATAAAAAAATTTAAGGAAAACTTAAAATGAGTAAGGGAAAAGGAAAAGCCATAATAAAATAAATTAAATGTGATATTATTGTTGTAATTATTATTATTGTAATTAGTATTGTAATTAGTATTATTGATTATTATTATTATTATTATTAATTATTATTATTAATTTTATTATTATTATTATTATTATTATTATTATTATTATTAGTCATATGTGTCGTTGACTTGGACTAATTATTCACATGTGGAATTCACGTGGAATTATTTGTCTCGAGTGATATTTACGTGGCTTTTTGAAAGCTGACGTGGATTTAACGCATGGTATTTAGGTGGCATTTTGTAGGTAGCATTTTAATATAATTTTATAGATATTATTAGTATATTAATCAAAATAACAACTAAAGTACAATATATATATAGTTTTAAAAATATATCAGAGTTGTCAAAGAAATAAGACATTAACTGATGGGTTTAACTAATTAAGTTTAGGGGTACGACTAGTAAAGTGACTAGTAAAGTGTTATACGTAAGGGTACAAATGGGAAAACTATAAATCACAGGGAAATCAATAAGAAAAACCCAAAAAATTATCAAGTTAATGTATAAATACTCATTATCAAAATAATAGTAAAAAAAACTACAAAAATACACAAAAGTTACGATGAACATTCGAAAATTAGTTTTGTCCCCTTTCAAATGGTACGATAATTCAAACAATTAAAACATAGACTACAAATAGTATATGGCTAATCATTTATAGTATGAGGTAAGCCTTGATTATTTAAAGTTGGAGTTGATCGGGTTACATTTTAATATTTATGAGTGTTAACATTTAAAAATAACGGTCGGGTAAAAATCATGTTTACAGCCATTTTCGAAACAATATCAATATTGATTACACATTGCTCGATAACAAGGATTAATAAGTTGTAAGGATGATTTTGTTCAAGTATCGTTTGATAAATCATTTTTATTCGGGCTCTCATGTGCAAAATCTTAATTGGTAACAAAATTTATAATTCAAATTAATTTGATTTGTACAAGAATTAAATCATTTTTTTACACTATTTTAGGTAACGATGTAGAATAGCATACTTGTGTATTTTACACGGGTTTAAAACTAGTATGTTTTAAAACCGAATCGCGAAAGGTCGTCGACGTTTTGCGAAAAATCGTCGACGTTTTTTTCAACAAAAGACCAATACTACCCTTTCACACTCACACTCTCATTCAAATTAAAAAAAATTAAAAACACTCTCCCCCTCCATCACCGAGAACACCACCACACCACACCACACCACCACACGTCGCCACCACTGCCGAGGACCCCACCGCCGACGACAACCACCGCCGAGGACCCCACCGCCGACACCAAGCACCACCAAGGTTAGTTGTTTTTTTTAATTTTAGGGATTTTGATTCAATTTTTAGGGATTTTGATTCAATTTTTGTGCTATTGTTGTTTGTTGTTGTTGTTGTTGTTGTTGATGTTAGTTAGATTGTTGTTAGAATTAGATTTGTTGTAAGTTGAATTTGGGGTTTCAATCAAAAGCCGAATGTGGGTTAGGTTAGACACGATTTTTCGCAAGAGCAAGGAGGGACGTGGGAAGTAGACGGCTAAGGCAAGGAGGGACGTGGGTAGTTCACGTTTAGGGTAGGGAAGGGACGTGTGGGGGGCACGTTTAGGGTAGGGAGGGACGTGGGGTTGGGGCGTTGGTGGGGGGATGGGACGTGGGATAGGGGCGTTGGTGGGGGGATGGGACGTGGGGTTGGGGCGTTGGTGGGGGGCTGGGACGTGGGGTTGGGGCGTTGGTGGGGGGCTGGGACGTGGGCTAGGGGCGTTGGTTGGGGGTGGGGACGTGGGTTTGGGGTGGCTAGGGTGGGTTGGGATGTGGGTTAAGGGTATATGGTATAGGGTTTAGGGTATAGGTAGGGTTTAGGGTTTAGGGTTTATGGTGGGTTGGGGTTTAGGGTTTAGGGTATAGGTAGGGTTTAGGGTTTAGGGTTTATGGTGGGTTGGGGTTTAGGGTTTAGGGTTTAGGGTTTATGGTGGGTTGGGGTTTAGGGTTTAGGGTTTAGGGTTTAGGGTTTAGGGTTTATGGTGGGTTGGGGTTTAGGGTTTAGGGTTTAGGGTTTAGGGTTTGTTTTTACGTTTAGGCCGTATATTTTCAATTTTTTCTTATTTTAGTTTTTTATGACAATTTGTTTAATTATATTAGTTTAACGTTATTGTAATCTCGTAAATGCAGATGTCTTACAATGAGGATGATATCATGCCTGCGATTGGCCGTACCGCAGGCCGAAGAGTGACGGGATCTAAACGTCGTGTCCCGATAGCATCACAACCAGCAGCAGCACCACGAGTTGGTAGGGGAAGGGGTAGGGGTAGGGGAAAGGGTCTCCTAATAAGGACTCCCGACCCTACTCCCGAGGACGAGCTACAACTACCGAGGGCTTTTTTTAGGGACCGACTTAGTTCGGAGGACGAGGAGGTTGAGGAGGAGGAGGAGGAGGTGGAGGAGGAGGAGGAGGAGGAGCACGACTCCCAGTTTTTGGACGAGGATGCAGCCGATCGACCAGCTAAGGTGATCATACGTGATGGTAGCGGCCGATATAGGCCATTTGTGAAGAGTGGTGCCTCTAGTAGCACGGGCGGGAGGAAGAAGACTCCGGATCTTTCCTGGCGTCTACAGGGTCCGGTTGTAGGGGGGCCGTCTCTACCTACTGTCTTACGTAGCTTCGGTGGCCACGTAGCTCGCAGTAGTTGGACGGATGAGGGGAGCGTGAGACAGTGGATCACGTGTTACGAGAGGCCGGGCGCTATGGAGAAGATGAGTAAGTTGAGGGTCCGCTCTGCGGTTATGGATAGAGTTGCCGAGAGCGGGCTTGATCATCTTAGGACCTGTTTGACCACTGGGTTGGATGAGAACCTTATTAGTGCGTTCGTTGAGAGGTGGCAGCCGGACACCAACACTTTCCACATGCCGTTTGGTGAGATTACGATACTGTTGCACGACGTTCACAGGATCCTCGGCATACGGGTGGATGGCGCTAGGGTTATGGACGAGGGTACGAGGGGGGAGAGTGGTCTCAAGGGGAAGTTCGCGGCCTTGTTTGGCATCGACGTGGCGGCCGTGACTGCACCCCTTTACAGGGGTGGGGGGATTTTGGTGAGGAAGCTGATGGATGTTGTGGAGAAGGGGAGCCAGCAGGACTCCCTACGGGCGTACATGATGTTGTTGGTTGGACAGACTCTGTTCACCGACAAGTCCAGCGATCGGGTTGTCGCTCGTATGTTGCCGCTGTTTGATGATTTAGATGATTTAGGCGGTTATGCTTGGGGGGCCGCGACATTGGCGTACCTGTACCGACAGTTGGGGATGGCTTCGCGTAGGGAGGCAGCTGGGGTTAGCGGTTGTCTGCCGTTGCTTCAGGCTTGGATATACGAGTACTTTCCGACGTTCAGGCCTCACTCGGGATATTATGTTAAGGGACGACCACTTGTCGAGGCTTGGTCACGGGTTCCTAGGTTTAGGGGAGATGAGGAGTTGTTGGAGCAGCACAGGCAGAGGTTGGACGGGCTGAGGGCGGAGCAGGTGAGGTGGCTCCCTTACGGTGTTAGCCCACACAGGGGTTGTCGGAGTACGCTCTACTCGGGGGTGATCAGGTTTATGGATGTAGTGGAGCCGTACCAGCCTGATAAGTGTCTCCGTCAGTTTGGCTATGTTCAGGATTACCCGAACCCTATGCGGGTCCCAGCTGCTGAGAGTCGTCCGGCGAAGCCGGCTCAGGGTTACAAGCTTTCGTACGGTGATGCTGCTGATTTGGATTGGGGTTTGAGAGAGGCTGATGAGATTCCGTTGAGACAGCGTCATGACCGGGCTTTGATGCCGTTTCAGTGTGATCCACGTTACATGAGTTGGTACAAGAAGATTTCTCACCCATACTTCTACCCCCTTACACGCCGTGTTGAGATGGAAGCACCCCCTTTCACCGAGGAGCCGGAGGTTGGCCGGGCTCTTAGCCGTCATTTCTCGCAGATTTATACTCAAGACCCCGACCAGAAATGGCCGTACGTGCGACGCTTGGTCGATGATATGGAGCGGTTCTACATATCGAAGGATGACGTTGAGGATGATCAGGCTGATGATGATGATGAGGTGGAGGACGATGATGATGATGATGATGTAGTTTACTAGTTAGTTTTTTTATGCTTGGACTTTATTTGTTGTCTTTTGTACGGACTATTTTATTTTTCTCGTGACTTCTTTGTGAGTTTATTAGTTATTTTATGCATATTTTAATACATATTAGAACTCATAGCTTACATCGGACATGAACAAAAGCACATAAAACATAAATCGTAACTAAAATTTGATGAAAACATAGAATACATTAGACATTAACGAAAACACATCAAACATCAAATACAAGTTTACAATACTTAATTATCTTCAGATGACGAAGATGAAGAATCCAGATCTCCTTCGTAATCTCCAGCTTCAATTATTTCAGGTTGACTAGCCACGTAATGATCATAAAACATTAAAATGCGCAGACGGACATTACCTAGATTGAACACTCTACCGGCACACAAATCAGATAGTGTCGCGTAGTCTATCAAGTTTAGTATAAGCTCGATATATTTAAGGAAATCGCTTCTTAGCTTGCGGAACTCCCACATCTTCCCAGTTACAATCTCATCAGTAACTTCATCGTCTGGAACAACCGGACTGCAGAGGGGGTTACCGTGTAGGATGCCAAAAAGGTTGGCAATTGGAGGATGTTCTACCAGGTCCCAGACAGTGTCACTCGGAATGACTAGTTCAAGGCGAGAAACTAGTACTGGGAACTGCGTAGTTATAAGATCGATCCTTAGCTGATAGGCTCTGTTTTTTTGAACATTTGTGAGAGCCATATTAAAAGAAATGATTTTAGTAGTGAATGATGTTGTGGTTGTTGCGATTACAATCAACATGAAAACCAATATATATAAAAAGCCATAGTATAACGGTAACATTTTCAAATTGTAACGGTAACATTTTGAAATTTAAAATCACAACGGTTACATTTCAATATTACAACCGAAACAAAATTGGTTAAAATGACGGAAATATAAAGACTTGAAAATAGTACACGTCCATACATGGTATGGACGTGAATAGTACACGTCCAAACCATGCATGGACGTGTACTATTCACGTCCATACATGGAGTGGACGTGTACTATTCACGTCCATACCATGTATGGACGTCCAGGATTAACGTCCATACATGGTATGGACGTGAATAGTACACGTCCACTCCATGTATGGACGTGAATAGTACACCTCCATGCATGGTTTGGACGTGTACTATTCACATCCATACCATGTATGGACGGCCAGTTTTCAAGTCCATTCCACGCTAGGACGGTTAGTTTTCAAGTCTAATTCAAAATTTCGATTGAGTTCAATTTGTCTATTCTATGCCTTGTACGATTAATTCAACCTAATTTCAAGGCTTAAACATGTAATTCAACAAAAATTAATTGAAAAAAAATCTAAGATTTAAGTTAGTTATCGATGAATCGTTGTCGTCGTTTGAGATTAAATCGTTGTCGTTATTTGATGTTGATGTTCGAAGTTGAAACCGTCTCTTAGGAATTTACGTTGTTTTTGTTGTTTTTGTTTCAGAGAATAAAAGCTAGAGAGAGAGAGAAAAGGGCAAGAGTTGTCTTTTTTCAAAAAAACGTCGACGATTTTTCGCAAAACGTCGACGACCTTTCGCAACCCCTTTTTAAAAGAGCAACCAAACAATTCAACGTAGTTTTTAAAAATGAGTTTACACATAAATGTTATGAATTAATGGACTCATTGAAAGTAGTTTTGTTTTTAAAAACTACATATTATTAGTATATTAATCAAAATAACAACTAAAGTAAAATATATAGTTTTGAAAATATATCAGAGTTGTCAAAGAAATAAGACATTAACTAACTAACTTTTATGTATTTTATGACTATCTTTTTAAATAAATAAACTAATTACTCGGAGAAATCTTAAAAATACATTATAAAAAAACTAAAATAGATAAACCTATAAATTTCACTAGTCACAAACCTGGTTGTACTTCTTAAAACTTAACAGTTTGACATGGGAGAAAACAGTGCAACATTGATCATCTCCTGCTTTGTGGAATTCATGTCCTTCAGCTTCTTAGTAAACTCAAAATTATTAATTATTGTCCATGTCCTTCCTATTCTGAAGGGAATCATGCTTCGTATAAACAACTTTAGGTACACCCGCTATTATTGAAACTGAGAAATGCTGAATGCATTAAGAGTATAGGTATTTTGTTTAGTATATACACAGTTTTTGATTTACAGTAGGATCCAGTCGATGAAGGTTAGTTGTTAGAGCTCTATGCCTTGGCAAGACTAGACAGCGTTTTCAAATGCATCATGGACATGGCATAAGCAAATGGTAATGCTAGCCATTTCTTGACTTTGCTAACGTAAGCCCTCTTCGTGAAGTTGTTGTAGTCATTCGCTTCAATCTCGTCCAGTATCTGACGATAAAGAAGCAATGAGGCCCAAACCTGCAAAATAACATCACCTTAGAGATCCTTACTAACAATGGGACCGACTGTAAAGAAAGGGATGTTGCTAAGGAGTGAACTTGAAAGGATAAATGATTATTTGTTATCGGTCGTGGCCACACTCTAACTTTATAAGCTCAAAGAGGTTCCTTCCCAAAACCACTTCACAATGGGATCAAGTAACTCGTTGGTCGACTCTTTTATTATCTTTTACTATGGGACACATACGTAGGCAGAGTCATAATAGGAGCTAGTTTAATGGTTAGAATCAGGAAGAGCCGTTGATGCTTACTGGCCATCGGCTTGCTGGACTGAGCTCTGCAACTCCTCTCTCTGCTTCCTCGAAAAAAGTCCTAGCTCTCTTGATCTGATTTTTCATGAAATTTCTCCATTTGTCAGTAACCTTTCCAACAAATATGTCTTCATCGGAAAGACCTGCGTCTGCCAACTCATCTTGCGGCAAATATACTCTTCCTCTCCTTGCACTGAACAAGAAATGAAACGAGTTCTCACGATGTCACAATAATTTATTCTAATGTCAAAAGGAGATTTTCAAATTTATCAACGAGGAGTACAGACGATCAAACACATACATCGTCGTACGAAGCTTGTTTCAAAACCACGTAATTTTGCCTTTACTTAGACTCGACGGAGTTATCACAGTTAAGGTTACTGCATCCACATTTAGAGGCGGTATCGGCTGCAGCACAACCTAAGAACGGGGTGCGATGACCGATACAGTGAATGCACTGACGAGATGAAGTCTCAAGCTGAGATTTAAGTCCATGGACTCAGTACTCAGTTAACAAGTGTCTGATGTGGCAGACACGGGCCCATGGCTATTTTGTGCAAACTTTTCATGTTTAGGCCTAAACTTAAGTGTTTTGAGTGTCCAGTCGTGTTTAATAGGAATCTCGCGTGAACAAGCGACACACAGCTTCAGTGAAGTGTCAAAGTATCGTTAAACTATACTACCTAGTCAGGCCGGTTCAGATATTATAATCCAGTTTCAACCTAATTTACCAACAGCATTTCAGATATATTCACAAAAATTAAGCTATATCACTAAGAGACAAGAGATGGATGAGTGATAAAAACAGTAATAGAGCTAAGACGATGAGGGTAAAAGACAATGTCATCAATGTATTTGGTACTTACTCTTCTCCAACATCTCTCAGTATGTTAGTAAGCTGATTTGCGATCCCTAGAGCTAGTGCAGCATTGTACACAGTTTCTGTTGTTGCCTTTGATTCGGGTGCTATCCCCATAACAGGAACACTGATCAACCCAACTGTGCCAGCAACATAATAACAATACAAGTACAGTTCATCGAAGTTTTGGTATCTTGATTTTATGAGATCCATCCTCATTCCTTCGACCATATCTTTAAATGGCTGCCAACATAAGACACACGAAATCAGGAACCAGAATCCTTGAACAAAGAAGCACCAATGTCGGGAATTTCAGAAGCAAAGTGTCTGGGGTACTTTTTTCTTTTAGTAATCTCCCGCTTAGCTACGGCCTACGGTTCATGAAAGTACATAATCACAGTAAAGGAAGAAAGGGGTAATGCTAAGTGGATAGCAAATTGTCAAAGTTTACAATTTTTATGAGGGTATTTCATTTCTCATTTATTCTCCAAGTCCAATCAAGGCAAAGGTTCACTATTCTTTGATACAGCGTTATGATTGAATAAAGCAAGACAGCTGATGAAACTAGTTGTCCTTTTTATTCTGAAGTATAGTCATTTGATGCAATTCTTGACTTAATATTTGTTATGGATAAACAGCCTCTCTCTCTGTATAGTTAACGTAGGGGTAAGGCTGCATACATCTCACTCCCTTAGAAATGGCAGGAACCTTGGATTGTGATCTCATGGTCCATACCACACGCATTGAAGGTAGAGGGGATTTATTTTCATAGAAACTTTCCACATGTTCTCTTACTGATGAACATACCTGAATATCAATGGGAAACTTGGCCACAGTGTCGGACAAGGCAGCGTCGAGCATATCAAATGGTCGGCCTCTGAAAAGATCTTCTAATCGTGATTCCCACCTATCCAAAGCAGTAGCTGTGATATGTGAAGCATTAGGCCCATCTACAAGTTCATCAGTCCTCCTACACCACACTGCATAACAAAATATAATCAGAATATAGTCAATATACAGCAAATACAAATGCTTACACTCGACAACCACAATATTGCCCTAATGCGTCAAAGGCTTTTGTTATGAAAGTAGAGGGGCTGGATGTAAGCAATATTTTAAATAACAAACAACTGTTTTTTATGACCCATAACGAAAACTGCTCCAATAGTTGCATCAACCCATTGCCATTTTCCAATATATAGGAAGAGCTGATAAATTAAGTGACCTATTCATTATTTCATTATCACATTATTTAAATGAAAGAAGTGATTGGCTTTGGTCTTTAAACATTGATTATAAGAGATCAAACGATCAGGGCTATGCTAGACAATTGAATCCTCCCTGACTGACCAAAGTAAACCTAATACGGAGTATAAGCTAAGCTCCCCAAGCTCCTTAGCAACCGTTTTACTAATTTCAAAAACTTAACTGAATTAACAATAACTGGTACGAGTATATTTTTTTTTCTCGTGATCTATAAAAATTACTTTCTCGCAATCTCTACAAGTATAAGATGAGGTTAAGTCATGCAAATACATATTTCATACTTTTGATTAATCAGAAGATAATTAGAAATGATCATAACATTTACTCACCATAGATTGCCCAAATAGCCCGTCGCTTCTCAGGGGTCATAAGTAGAGTTCCTGCAATAGTGATTAGGGCGTTAGGCTGCATGAAACCACTTCTCATTTCAGATAATATCATCTTCATTCAAATATGTACGTAACAAATTTCTTGCAAAAACAACATAACCCTAATGGGATAGGGTATGGTGTAGAGAGTCTTGTCTGTATGTTATAATCATAGAGGATTAGAGGTTGTTTCCGGATGAACCATAATACAATTATCAGCCTTGAAACAATTCAATAACAAAAACAGAGAAAGAATAAGTACCCAAGTAAAATGTCTTTGCATACTCAGCACAAACTTCACCACACCGATCGTACGCCTCTCCAAGCAAACTTAGAGTGCCAGGAACAGCAATATCCGGTTTAATATCAAGATCAATAGTATCCCTTGATCTCAACTCCCTATCTACCAAGGCTGCCTGTTTTAAGACAACATCATACACCTTTTGCTCAGTCGACAAAACTGTCACATCCCCTGTTGGATTCGCTACTATGCTAGATAGCCCAGGGAATCCCCCTCTCATTCCTTGTTTCTCCACATTCAAAGAAGAAGAATTCCACTTATGTTGTCTCTTAAGACACATCCTTCTCCTTGGCCTCCCATCGAAAATTGAATGAGCTGACAATGATTCAGTTAAGCCAAAGCCAGTATACACCTCTGTGGTTGGAGAGACAACCCATAATAAATGCACAGACATGGCTGTTTCTCCTAACCAGACAGTATATTAATATATTTATGCACAATTGTTGTATTACTATGCTCCTTCCAATATCTGCAAATGCCCATTAAAGAAGGGCCCAAAACACAGATTTCATTACTCCATATCATCATAGCATTTCGAGTGTTAAGTCGACAACAAACAACATTGACAAAAAAACGCACTTAAGAGTACATAGTACGTCCACGACCGAAAAAAACACCCACTCAGATTAGTAATGCTGATAATATTGTTTATGAGGCAACTAAAACAAGGGTGTGTTGACAACACTATTATTAAAAAATTGAGCTATGCTGCAAGTAGAAGGGCCATCTCCTAATCTCCTAATCTCCTATCCTTAGTTCCTTACAATGGGCAAATGAGTTTTATAATACAAGATCAGCAGCATACACTATAACTAGTTTTTTTTAATGCAGGAACTACTATCTAATTTGGGTTTGTCAGTTCTCCAACAGTACTTGATTTAACTATTCACAAATTCCCAACGGATTTAAATAAGGCAAAAATAATAGAAGGGTGTTGAGAAATCTTAAGTTATGATAGTCCTGATAAAAAAAATCAATAACACAAACACCTATACTACAAACATCAAACACACTTACATATTAGCATATCAGTTGGTATTACATGACAGTCATTATGACATTTGTGTAAGGTAAATATTGCTGAAGACCCACAAACAAACAAACAAACAAAAACCACATCAGTAACAGCAAAACTCAATGCCTCAATTGCAACATTGAATGTAAGCATGATACCTAGGCAGCTAGCCTGCCTACGCTGAAAAACCGAGTAAAAACAATAATTAAAAAGAGGAAATGCTTTAAAAAGCACAAGTCATTAGTGTAATGAAATGAGTGGATTAACAAAACATGAGTTGAACGTACCTATATACCACCAATTGTAAAACCACAAATAAGTGGGCAGAATAAGTGGGCAGAATTTGCATATCAGGACTATCTTCCTCTCACCCGTTGGTTTTACTATGTAACTTCATCTTGTTATCAAGTGATCCGTCTCTCCTCTATTTGGATGTGACCTGACCCGTTTACAAGTTCTAACTGACCCGTCCTAAGTTTGTGACTTTGTGACCGAGACCTACAGTTCAAAATAAGTGGGCAGAATTTGCATAAATCTCCCCAAAAAAGATTCCAACTTTCTTCTCTTGTTTGATTTTTAATTCTAAACTAGTTATTGAAATAACATTACTATGCAAAATCTCCCTCTTTTTTCTCAGTAATTCTTCTAAATTGTAATGGGTCCGTAGACAATTGAATTTAGTTTCTAAATATAATTATGAAATGGCACATTACACACTACACATTACACATACAGTGTAGTTCACCAATCACCAGTGACGACTGACGAGTGTTGTGTGTCCACCACACCCTTAAAATTGGGCACCACATGCATTTTCTCTGAGATTAAGAGATAAGAAGTGGAGAGTACTACAGTCATTATATTGCTTACTTTTTCTTCTTACTATTATAGAGATGGAATTCGAGCTGCTAGTCTAATCGTGTCCATACCGAGTCGGTTAAGATGAGATGGCAAAACTCACTACCCTCAAATAGCAAAACTCACTGCACTCAAATTACTTGACCTGTTATCCGTAGTTGATTTCACACCTGAACTTGACCCAAATCCGAATTGACCTTATCCGAAAAAAAAAAATTAAATGTTAATAATGTAGAATCGGGTTGTATTAAACGTAGGATCGTAGGATCAGGTTGGGATTCTATTTTGAAAAAAATTGACACAGATTGAATCGTAAGATTCTATAAAATTAAAATCTTACTTAGGATTGGGATGGATTACCATTTTTTAGATCGTAAAATCGTAACATCCTACCATCCGAATCAAGAGCTTAAAAAAAATAGTTGTATGTGAAAGTTTGTGCGGATCCTCGTGGTTTAGGCATGGCCAAATTTGACATATCAGTATCTTACATATGCATGAAAATGTGAAGTTGGGTAGGTGTCATCTTATATGATATTACAGTTAAATAATTTATGAAATTGGGGTGAGGTAGGTCTCTATTCCCATCTTGTATGACGGGAGTTGTACCAGGGATGGGGTTAATCACATTTTTGGTTTTAGCATGAGTGCATGACCATGGGAAAGACAACATTTGATAACAAGCGTGTTTTTATCTATGCGCTAGATTAACGTATTAGAGATGAACGTTTGGCCGAGGGTTTACAAGAAGGAAAATATAAACAAAGTTACTCATTTTTTTTATTGGTGTTTTTTTTGACACAAACAAAGAAAATGTAACTACAATTCTTTACCCTCAATTCATCTAATTTCTTACCCCCACCCCCTCCTAAAATATGAGATTTCATTACCCTCGTTACCCTTCAATCAATTTTTTCATCTACCACCACACTTTCGACTACCTCTACACTAGCCACCACCAAACCACCCCACCACCGTCGCCACCACCCCCACCACCGTCGCCACCACTGCCACCAGGACACCCCCAACATTACTGCCATGACACCCCACCATTATCACCGCCACCACTGTGAACACCACCGCCACCATAATGATACCTCCACTACCACCGCCGCCGCCACCACCACCACCATGACACTCCACCAATATCCCGTCGTGACCATCACCACCACCGCCACCACCACCACCACCACCACCATGACATCCCCACCGCCGCAGGTACCACCACCACCATGACATCCCCACCACCGCAGGTACCGCCATAACCACGACACCCCCCCCCCCCCACCACCACCACCACCACTGACATGACACCCCACCGCTAGTAGTAGAGCTGACCGTTTGCGAGCTTGGGTTGGACATGAGTCGGGTCTAACCTATCAAAAAGTGCCCAATGGGCTTTTTTTTATACTTGTGTCTGCTATGGCGGGCCTACTATAGCTGCCTGTACCCGCCCTATATAACGAATGTGTGTCCACAAAAGAAAGCCCTTACCATTCAAGAGTTAGTCATCTTGATCCCTAATTCCGTGGTGCCAGAGAATGATAAGGAGAGTGCGAGAGAAGGGGAGCGGAGTGACAAGGAGGAGGTTCATGTGGTGGAACCCTATAGTGACGAAGAGAAAGAGATCTTGGTAGTGAGGAGTTTTCATGTCGAGGCAGCCAGTGGAGAAAAGGAGCAACGACCTCAACTATTCCATTCACGTTGCAAGGTAATGGATCAATTATGTAATCTTATAATCGATAATGGATCTTGTACGAATGTGGTAGCAATGGAGTTTGTTGAGGGGCTGAAACTAACTACAAAAACTCATCCTAAACCCTATATATTGTATTGGCTTGATAGGAATAACGGGGTGCTGGTAAAGAAGCAGGCGTTGGTGGCGATTAAGTTAGGGTCATATGAAGATGAGGTGTTGTGTGATGTGATCCCTATGAATGCTTGTCAGATCTTATTAGGTAGGCCATGACAGTACGATATGAAGGTGAAGCATGACGGGAGAAAGAATGTGTATGTTGTAACAAAGGGGAAGGCTAAATATCACTTACAACCGTTGTCTTCGAAGGATGGTAAGAAAAAGAAAGATGAGGGTAGTTTGTTTCTGGAAGCTAGTGAGGTAGAGGGCGTAGTGGCGCGTGGGGAATCAGCATACTTGCTGGTGGTGCACTGGTGCGTGAGGTGGATCGTATGGTGAATAATGACGGATTGGTGGGAGAGTTGCTAAAGGAGTTTGGAGATGTGTTTCCTAATGAATTACCAATTTGTTTACCACCCAAAAGAGGAATCGAACATCAGATCGATCTTATTCTAGAGGCTCGCTTACCTAACAAACCAGCTTATAGGTGTAACTCGGAATAGGCTAGAGAATTACAAAGGCAGGTCTAGGAGCTGATTGACAGGGGTTACGTGAAAGAAAGTCTGAGTCCGTGTGCAGTACCAACCCTATTGGTACCAAAGAACGAAGGAACTTGGCGTACGTGTATAGATAGTCGAGCTGTGAACAACATTAATATCAAATATCGATTTCCTATGCTAATACTTGATGATATGTTGGATGAATTATCTGGTTCGGTTATATTTTCCAAGTTGGATCTGAGGAGTGGTTATCATCAAATGAGAATTCGAGAAGGAGACGAGTGGAAGACAACCTTCAAGACGAAACATGGGCTTTATGAGTGGCTCGTTATGTCGTTTGGTCTTTGCAATGCTCCTAGTTCGTTTATAAGATTGATGAATGAGATGTTGAGACCTTTCTTAAACAAGTTTGTTGTTGTTTACTTAGATGACATCTTGATTTATAGCAAGAGTGAAGAGGAACACAAGTCCCACCTTAGGGTTGTGTTTGAAGTCATGAGGAAGGAGCAACTATTCGGGAAACTTGAAAACTGCATATTCATGGTGCCGAGTGTGGTGTTTCTTGGATACATTGTGGTCGTGATGGGCTGAAGATGGATCCTTCAAAAATTGAAGTTATTCAAGCTTAGCCTGTGCCCAAGTCCACTACTGAGGTTAGAAGTTTCCATGGTTTAGCTTCTTTTTATCGTTGGTTTATTCAGAATTTCAGTTCTATCATGGTGCTAATTATTGAGTTTGTAACACCCCGTATTTTTATAAACCGTATTTTAAATAAATTAAAGTAGTTTTCCGAAATTTAATATACTTTATTTAAATTCGTAAACTTAGATTTGAAATATATCGCGTGATTTCCATTTTGAGATTTATAATCTTAAGATGTAAAGATTCTTTGGCATTTCCGTTTACTAAGGATCCCGAACATCTAATTAAAAACCCGTCTCATAAAGTGGCAATAAAAGAAATGTGAAGGAAGGTTCCCCCTCATTTCCTTACAACTCACCTTCCTTATTCCCCAAGCTAGAGAAATAGAAATCAGATTTCCTCCATTGTTAACACTTTCATCTTCACAAAAAATCCTTATTCCGAACTCGTTTAAACTCCGTTCAAGGTAAGGTTTTCTCCTACGCATTCCTTGTCTCATTCCTGTCACTTCTATCTCTTTTAATTCGGAAATCGCGCAACTTCATTTCCGGGCTGTTTTATGATAATTTCGAAAATCACAAGGTTAATCCATTTTTCTTTGTTATAAGGTGTTGATTTGGAGGACTTGGAGAAGGACTCATATTTGATTGAAGAATCGAGTGGTGAAGACGCTTAATGAGGTGACCGTGATGAGGAAACTCTACTCTGTCATTAAATTAACTTGACATGGGTTTATGTGTTTGTTTATGGTGATTTAATGATGATTATGTTTGTTTATGTTTACTTGCATTTTCAGAAAGTATATGAATGTTTGCTATTGAGATTATGAAGCTTATAGATGAATATTGAGTATCCGTCACAATTCTGAGTTTTGCCTCTTTGAATGCCTAATTGCTTGTATAAATTCATGGCTTTGTGTTAAGTAATTGATAAGTGAGAATTACACTTGGGATTGTTGGGAAATTACGTGCTGCTAGTGTAGTAAGCGTGCTCAAAATCGTTGTTTAGAAATGCTAGACGAAGTATAGAAGGATTGAGCGAATTGCAGGAAAGTCGTGCAGGAATTTCATGTTGCGTGGGGCTGCGCAGGCTGCTCCTTGGCTGTGTGCAGGCTACGCCCATGGGCGCTGAGCGCGTGTTGCTTGCTCGTTTGCGAGCTGTTTTGGAAAATCGTTATTTTTTTGTTTTAGCATGTTTCGAGTGTTGTTACATGATAAAAATACTTAGTTTGAGATGTATATTTATTTAATATGAGACTCGTTAATCGAATTTACGTTCGTCTTATGTTAAGTAATCACATGATTGATAATAAATAGCTATCCGTTGTTTCATCGCGAAATAAAATATCATATGAGTGGTAAACATATCTACTATGTATATTAGGAAGTTGTAAGCTTGTTTTTATGAATCTAGTCAGTAGTATTTGATATGATGGTTCTTATTGAGTTTCCGATACTATTTCACATTGTTAATGTATGGGCTTGAATTATATAAGTCTCAAGTGCTTCTTATTACTTGCTCTCTTGAATTTCATGTTAGAAACTGATGCCCGTCGTTGAGGGTACCAAAGATAAATTTATAATTCCTAAACTTAAACTATAGATAGTGAAAGTCAGGGTCGAACCACAAGGAGGTGGGGAATGTTTATTGTTTGATGTTAATGTTTAAAGTAACAAATTTGGGGGTTTGATTGGTTGTTTACTAAGTCTAAAGCAAAGATAAAAATAAAAACAAGAAAATAAAGACGAGATTAAAACTATATTAAAAGAGATGCTAGGATGTTTGGGTAATAAATAGCTAAGGTAAAATAAATCCTAAGGTCAACATGTATTGCAGTCGCGTAAGGGGTGTAACATATCCTTTCGGTCTATGGTACCTAATAGCTCCTTTCGGCCTATGCTATTAGTTCCTAGGTCTCACAATTATTGGGTGTCAACAATAAGGGTGATTCCTAAATCCTAGGTCACATACCTTTCAGTCTTAAGTAACCTAGCCGTCTTAAGGTGTAAACCAATGCCCTTCCCGTATCTCTCAATCTTGGGTAGGTCATTACTAACATCCTACAAGTCTCCTTTCAGTCTCATTGTAGGGTATTATAGTCAACAAAGAAAGACGAAACAGAATACATACGCGAGTGGGTCGGCCGACCGGCTAGTCCAGTCGGCCGACCACAACCTTGGTCGACCGACCCATTATTTGAGTCGGCCGACCACGGCTCTGCTACAGGTCGGTCTCGGAATTTTATTACCTACGCATATTCATCCCTACATCCTAACATATGTATTTAGCTACGCATGGTTACTACAACAACAATGAAAACGGGAATAAACATGGAAAACATAATGAACATTAATCTAAACATGCAATAATAATAAAGCTTGGGATTCTATCTTAACCGAATGCAATAATAATAAGAACAATGATGAAACTAAATTAAGAGAGTAATTACAAGAGATAGGATTAAGGCAGAAAAGGAACAAACTTTATTGAATGCTTGAGAATTATTGAAAGATTACAATTAAGCTAAAAGACGGAATAAAACTAAATTACGAACTTGATTATTATGATGGGTGATAATTGATAAAAGCTAGATGATTTAACCCTAAACAAAAGATTAGTTTATATAGGGCAGAAAATAGGAGTTTCCTAAAGACTCCAACACTTCTAATCGACTTCCGAAAAGCTTCTGGGCTTCGCTGGGGTCGGTCGACCTACTATGTGGGTCGGTCGACCTCTTTACGGGCTTCAGGAGAATTCTGGGCTTTCAAAAACAGAGATCTGGTCGGCCGACCCAAGTATTAGGTCGGTCGACCCGTTCCCGCGTTAGATTGCTTTGATTCGTCTCGGTTTGACTTTTGATACTTGTTTAGTGATTCCAGTTGACTTTCTTCGTTCCTTAGTTATGCAAAAATCTCGAGGGCATAAGTTTGGTGTAAAATTGTCCTTTTTCCGCACAAATCTGCAAAAGTGCATAAAAATACGAAAGTGCAAAATTGTTGGGAAATAAGGGCTAAAACATAGTAACTGAGCGACCAAATGCGTGTAAAAATAGATGTAAAACATCATAAAATAGACAAGCATCAAATTCCCCAAACCAAACCTTGCTTACCCCCAAGCAAGAAATAGACTCGATCTTAACTAATGGAACGATTTCAATCTCAGAGCGAAATTTACATGTTGGCCAAAACCAATACCAAGTACAAGATGAGAAAATATTCAAATCATGCAAACGAGTTATAGGGTCGTCAAACTTGCAAACTAGAGGCTATAGAGACTTTATACCATGGACTCTCGCGGTACGCTCGAGACACTCATGAAGCAAAAGGTGAGTATGTGTAAAAGATAGAAAGAAGTAATTTTGTAGAGACACTCACCTAACTGCGACCCATGAAAACATGCCTGCAATCTAACATGAACTAGAATTCCACAACTATGTATAAACAAACCCATTAAGTGACTCGGATACATGCAATTGAGGTAATGAAGGATATGTGAGGTGAAAGGTAAAAAGTGGTTAAGATGTTTTTGGATTTGTGGGGTTAATAGCCAAGCTAGTAAAACCGATTCCCAACAACATATTTCACAACTTTTTGATATTAAGAAGGTGCTCTTTTGTAGCACAACTCTCACATTGAATATAAGAAAGGACTCCCAAATATTTTGAATGAGGTATGGGAGTGATAACAAATAAAAGAAATGGATTTTTGGAACGAAATTTTGAATCTGATGATGCTGTCAGGTGGTCGGCCGACCTATGAAGGTGGTCGGTCGACCACTTTCCTATACGCTTTGACTTTTTTCGTTTTTCTTTTCTTTCTTTCTTTTTCTAAATTTTTCTGTTCTTTTTCTCTTTTCTTGTTTTCTTTCTTTCTTTTCTCTTTTTGCTCAAGATAGCATACAAACCAAGATGCCTCAATATAAACCAAAGACCACAAATACTAGCTTGGAAGGGTAGGCTAAATATGGGATGTAGTTTTGGGGGAATAAAAATGCAATTTTGGCTATGTGAAGCTTATGGGTAAATAAGAGAAAAAGGATCCCAAATGCACGTATCAAGACTCACAAAACGAGATAGTAAAACAAGTATATAGCAATTCATGTTCATGTTTATGCATATTGATGTAACATGTTCCAAGGGGAGTACTACTCACATCCTAGACAACTGCTTTAAGAATGAAACCAGGAAATAAGCTCTAAACCTTAGAATGTATGGTAGGTTGCCAAGGTATAAGTCAAGTCTCAAGATATGCAAGTTGACAAAAACTCGTAGATATGCGAAAGACTCTCATACTAAAACAAGTTGACAAGGCAAGGTAAAGGCATAAACATGTAGGATAGCATAAATCATCCTTGAAATACTTTCGTTCCGACTCGACCTATATGCTAAAATAAACGTGCATTTTTTTGAATTTTTTTTGAAATTTTTTCTATTTGTTTTGGATTTTTCTTTTGTATATATAAGGAAAATAAAGAAAAGCAATGCAAGACAGAAATGCAGTAAACGTGTGACTGAATGCAATGCATGTGACACGAAACCATTCCCCAAACCAACCCGCACAATGTCCTCATTGTGCAATAGCCTAAGTAAGGGTTTCGGAAAATTAAAGAGAAGATGCAAGGAAAATAAAAACCAAGGAAAAACTGGAAAGAACTCACTGGATTATGAAGCGCATGAGAAAAACCTCCCCAAACCAGCGTAAGCTGGGAGGTTTTGGTGGCTAGCAGTGCCACTCAAGTATCCAAGATGGTTGCACGATTCCCGAGGAAGAAACGAACAGGCTGTGACGGACGGACAGGTCGACCGACCTGTGCTTTAGGTGGACCGACCTTCCTGCAGACTGACCTAATTCCAGTATTACGGGGACTAGGTCGACCGACCCATATTTCCGGGCGGTCGACCCCTTTGCTGCACAGCGGTCTTCGTTTCTAAGATAAACCTGAAAGAGCAATAAATATGCGCCCAACAAATGCGCGAGATGCCAGAAACAAGTCCAAAGTCTTAACTACGCAAGCATAACGAAAAAAAGTTCTAAAACTACGAGCAAACCAAATTGAAAAGTCTCAAACAACAAAAGTAAATTATCTTAAAAGCTGAAATAATTGAAACAACTATCCGCTAAAAATGCGGAAAATCTCAGACCACGACTTTTGACGACATGCCGTAGTCTCCACCGTGTTGCTGTGAATAGCAAAACATGTCTCCTCTTCGCCGCAGAGCATATGCGATGGACCTTTCTCTTGAGCTTGTCCTCTCTTTTTCTTGTCCTCCTGATCTACAACATCTGGGTCTTCATCTTTTTTGTAGCTCAAGAATCCCATTCCTCCTCTCTATACTGTGGTCTCCTTTATTTTGGGTTTCCCCAAACCAACTCCTGCATTAGTCACAATAGAAATATCCTCCATGTTGCTCCCAATCTGGGGTGGAGGTGTAAAAACAGGCACAGGAGTGGGCAATAAAGTAGGAGAAGTAGTGATGACCTTATACTTCTTTTCAGAAGCAATAGCATTACATGTAATAGGGGTCATAGCATCCCTTTTCCTATAAGATAGGCCATAAATAATGGAATGCTTTCCTACTTTGAAAGTTAAGGTCCCAGTGCCCACATCTATGATGGCTCCCGCAGTGTGGAGGAAGGGTCTTCCTAGTATTACAGGTATATGGGCATCCTCTGGGATGTCCAAAACTACGAAGTCTACAGGGAAGAAGAACCTGTCTATACGCACGGGGATATTTTCCAACACCCCTACGGGTTCCATAGATGTACGGTCTGCCATCTGGACAGTCATGCTGGTTACTGCAAAATTGGTCATTCCTAGTTTTAGGGCAACACTTAGGGGCATGACACTGATACTAGCTCCTAAGTCGCATAGGGCCTTTTTCACCGGGAAAGTTCCTATATTGCAGGGGACAGAGAAACTCCCAGGGTCCTCGAGTTTGTGAGGGGCTATAACATGTGATAAAAAACTGGATGACTCTTCAGTGAGGGCTACTGACTCAACCTTATCTAAAGACCTCTTTCTTGACAAAAGATGTCTCATAAATTTAAGATACGAAGGAACCTGTTGGACTAATTCTAAAAACGGAACTTGAACATTTAATGAACGAATTACGTCTTTAAATTTATCGAATTATACCTGTTCCTTGGTTGGTATGAGTCTCTCCGGGAAAGGAGGAGCAGAGGAGTCGGTATTTGCAGCCCTTTTCAGGAATCCAGGGGTCTTGTCACCCCGAAAAAGAAAATCTCTTAAGTTGTTTGGCAAATCGGGACGAAAAGGAGCTTTCTGTTCCGCATCGGGGGTCGGTCGACCCTCTTCTTCGGTCGATCGACCTGTTTCCTGTACAGCGGGATTTTCCAGACTCTGCTTAGAGGTCGGTCGACCTGGCTCCTGGGTCGGTCGACCTTCCTCGCTGTCAATCGGCTTCGGCTGTTTTCCTTTTTGCTTCTCGCCTCCCACCTTAGCCCCACTTCTTAAGGATATGATGTTTAGAGTCTCTTTTTTCTGGTCCGTCTTGGTCGGAAGTTGACCCGGAGCCCTAGTATCGTTCTTGCCCGCGATTTGAGCAATCTGAGATTCTAACATCTTCATCCCTGCTTCCCTAGCCTGAGATTCCTTCTGAACCAACCCAATGAGATTTTGGATAAGAGCGTCTGTATTGGGTGGTGGGTTTGAAGGTGCTTGAGGATTGAAGGGTGGCTTTTGGAAACCCTGCTTATGTGGGGGAATGTATGTGGAGTTTTGCTGAGGTTGCAAGTGTTGTGGGTTAAGAACATTCTGGCTTGTCCACCTCATGTTGGGATGGACATTATTATTATTTGGGTCATAAAAATTGTTCCCACGATAGTGCTGGAAAGCGGCACATGTCTCATTGGATGAGGTACAAAATTTTGACACGTGCCCTTCTCCACCACACCTCTCACAAGCAAAGGGTCCGTCTTGAACGGCATTCACCTGATAAATACCTCCCTTGCCCCCACTTCCTATATCGAACTTCCTTCCAGCTTCTAGCTTCTTTAACTTGGCCATCAAGGCCTCAATAACAGCCACGTTAGACTCAGCCTTCCTTTGGTTACCGCGGGAAGTTCCATGTTGAGCGCGGTGCACAGCAACATCCTCTATTAACTTGAGACCCTTAGTCTCTCCGTAATTGTCTTGGAACCTTCCATTAGCCGCATCATCTAAGTAGGCCCTGTTGTCATCATAGAGGCCATTGTAGAACTGGTTACAAAGAAACCATTGTTCGAATCCATGGTGTGGTATGGATCGAACAAGTCTCTTGAACCTGTCCCAAGCCTCACTGAAATCCTCATTAGGTCCTTGCTTGAAATTTGTAATCTGCGCCCTTAAAGCATTAGTCTTGGATGCAGAGTAGTATTTTCTGTAGAATGCTAAGGCTAAGGTATTCCAATCTGTTATTCCCGCAGCAGTGCGGTCTAAGTCTCTGTCCCATTCCCTTGCAGAATCCCTAAGAGAGAAGATAAACATGGTCTGCTTAATCTGGTCATGTGTCACTCCTTCTGGGGGTGCAATAGAGCATATGTAATCTGTGAAGATTTCAATATGCTTTGCAGCATCCTCATTGGCCGAGCCTCCAAATTGGTTTCTCTCAACCATAGTAATATAGGCAGGCTTGGCCTCGAATGGCTTCCCAGTACCTGCAGGTAAAGTGAACCCTTTGTATAGGTCCTTTGCCTGAGGCATGGAGTGACTGGCAATAGTAGCTTCCTCTGTCATGTTTTCTTCTTCTTTTGGGAAAACTTGCAAGTAGGTAAAAGGTGGTGTTTTTGGTGAAGGTGGATTGTTGGGTGAATTTGGTTGTGAAGATGGTGTTTTTGGTGAAGTTGGTGATGGTGGTTGTTCAAAGATGTCCTCTTGGAATAAGGAAGATGGTGAACCTCCTTCCTTACTCGCTAGAAGATGCTTCCTCCTTTCTCTTAAGGTCCTTTCAAGCTCGTGGTCAAGTGGTAGGAGTTCTCCTTGGACTGACCTGCGCATAAGATGGAAACTACAAGAAAAAGTGAGAAGGTTTAAGGAACAAAAGTTCCTTAAACAAAAGAAACAAAAACAATGAACAATAAACACTGGCGTCACCTCCCCGGCAACGGCGCCAAAATTTGATGCCCGTCGTTGAGGGTACCAAAGATAAATTTATAATTCCTAAACTTAAACTATAGATAGTGAAAGTCAGGGTCGAACCACAAGGAGGTGGGGAATGTTTATTGTTTGATGTTAATGTTTAAAGTAACAAATTTGGGGTTTGATTGGTTGTTTACTAAGTCTAAAGCAAAGATAAAAATAAAAACAAGAAAATAAAGACGAGATTAAAACTATATTAAAAGAGATGCTAGGATGTTTGGGTAATAAATAGCTAAGGTAAAATAAATCCTAAGGTCAACATGTATTGCAGTCGCGTAAGGGGTGTAACATATCCTTTCGGACTATGGTACCTAATAGCTCCTTTCGGCCTATGCTATTAGTTCCTAGGTCTCACAATTATTGGGTGTCAACAATAAGGGTGATTCCTAAATCCTAGGTCACATACCTTTCAGTCTTAAGTAACATAGCCGTCTTAAGGTGTAAACCAATGCCCTTCCCGTATCTCTCAATCTTGGGTAGGTCATTACTAACATCCTACAAGTCTCCTTTCAGTCTCATTGTAGGGTATTATAGTCAACAAAGAAAGACGAAACAGAATACATACGCGAGTGGGTCGGCCGACCGGCTAGTCCAGTCGGCCGACCACAGCCTTGGTCGACTGACCCATTATTTGAGTCGGCCGACCACGGCTCTGCTACAGGTCGGTCTCGGAATTTTATTACCTACGCATATTCATCCCTACATCCTAACATATGTATTTAGCTACGCATGGTTACTACAACAACAATGAAAACGGGAATAAACATGGAAAACATAATGAACATTAATCTAAACATGCAATAATAATAAAGCTTGGGATTCTATCTTAACCGAATGCAATAATAATAAGAACAATGATGAAACTAAATTAAGAGAGTAATTACAAGAGATAGGATTAAGGCAGAAAAGGAACAAACTTTATTGAATGCTTGAGAATTATTGAAAGATTACAATTAAGCTAAAAGACGGAATAAAACTAAATTACGAACTTGATTATTATGATGGGTGATAATTGATAAAAGCTAGATGATTTAACCCTAAACAAAAGATTAGTTTATATAGGGCAGAAAATAGGAGTTTCCTAAAGACTCCAACACTTCTAATCGACTTCCGAAAAGCTTCTGGGCTTCGCTGGGGTCGGTCGACCTACTATGTGGGTCGGTCGACCTCTTTACGGGCTTCAGGAGAATTCTGGGCTTTCCAAAACAGAGATCTGGTCGGCCGACCCAAGTATTAGGTCGGTCGACCCGTTCCCGCGTTAGATTGCTTTGATTCGTCTCGGTTTGACTTTTGATACTTGATTAGTGATTCCAGTTGACTTTCTTCGTTCCTTAGTTATGCAAAAATCTCGAGGGCATAAGTTTGGTGTAAAATTGTCCTTTTTGCGCACAAATCTGCAAAAGTGCATAAAAATACGAAAGTGCACAATTGTGGGGAAATAAGGGCTAAAACATAGTAAATGAGCGACCAAATGCGTGTAAAAATAGATGTAAAACATCATAAAATAGACACGCATCAGGAACTATGTTTGGTATTGAATGCTTGATTGTGTATTCATAAGAATGTTATGCCTGTTTGGAGTCCAAGAGGTTTGGACGGCTTTTACATCGGGTTCGGAAATTTGTTTGAGGAGAAAGACCCCCCTCCCCCGACCGGGCAACCGGAAGGGAAACCGACTCTCACCTCAAATAGTTTCCGAAATTGGTTAATGGTTGAGCGGAGTCTTAGAAATGGAATAGTAGAACTGTTGATCGAGTTTTAAGTCATTGTTTTATTGTAATTCATATGTGTACTACATCTTGGAGTGATGTGTTGTGTGTTGCGTGTGAAGGTTATACTATGAGTTGTTATATGACTCGTGTTCTCACCAAGACTGAGTTACGTCTTGGTATGACCGTTAGGCTTAGGCTCTCGGTCAGGTTTCAGATTGTCCACCCGACTTAGAGGGTATCTCGTTCTTAGCTAGTTCGAGTCTTGGACACTTGTCGAATCGAGGAAGGTTTATACCTCGAGAGTCTGCCCAGATTTAGACTAGGACCGTATATCGGATTGTCGTCCTACCAGGGTATTGTATTCGCTGAGACTAAGTAGACTTGTTGATGTCGTATATCGGAGTCTTCATATGCCATATTCCATGTAGTGATGATTGTTTGTGTGTAACTTGCTTGAGTTGAGGTAGAGTGTTAGATACTGCTGAATTTGTGTATTAGTTAGACCTAAGTTATGGTTTATGAGCTAAACACTAGGATTGAGTTTACATAAGATGATGATATGATATTGTGCTTCTCATAATGATGTTTATGTTAGAGCATGTTGATATGTATTATATGATATATGATTGTGTGTTCTTGACAATAAGTGGCTGGGGAACCTCTAGTCACTCCCCACTGACTGTGGCGTACATGTTTCATGTATGTAGGTTGGTGTTGCGTTTTACATGGGATCCGTTGAGGCTAACGAGCGATGATCCATTCATCTATTTGAGTTTCACCTATCGTGTAGCTAGACCTAGCTATTTGACATACAATTTTGGTGCCTGTAGGGATATGCTATCACGGGCTGTGTTTTGTAACTAACTTTATACTTAATACTTATCTATATTTCCATTTCTTCCACATTTAAGTTATAATATTACGCCTCGCATGTTAGTTTACTTATGCTAAAAATAATAACTCCGCGCAAATTTCATGCATATTGTGTGTTTTATTTTCCGCTTTCGCGGGGGGTTTTACAGTTTGTATCAGAGCGTTATCACTGCCGACGCACTCATGTGATCCCCGAACTTAACTTGACCAATAATTCAAATAATAAATGAGAGATGGGGTAGATTTAAGGACAAGTGGTAGTCTGTTGAATGATTGCTTTTATTAGGTTCTAACGTGTTTGTTGATTATCATTGATTTCACTTTTATATCTCTGAACCGGTGAACCGTGAGCTTAACCATTTGGCGATCAAGACCGGAACTTCTACCGAAGATGGTAGATTCGTGCTACAGTTGGCGAATGCTTCTGAGCCTTGAAGATACTCCTCTTTCTTTGTGCATCGCCTTCTTTAATAACTCCTGATGCACATCCTCTCTTCTGGAACTCCTGTTGGTCTTACCTTGAAATCTGTCTTCATATCTTTTCGACCTAATGTGGTTACTTGCTTCCCCGAGGTACCTTGTAGGTAAACCTTCCCTTTGATTGAATTTTGATAAATTAATTCTAAGATAACCGTAAACCGTGTTTTGAGAAATATTGTTATTTGAAGAAAACCTAGGAAGTATTGTAAGACATGTGTTGGTAATTCAAGTGTCTAGTTGTTTGTCCGATTTGAAGAGTGAAAACGAGTAATGGAGTGATTACTTAAAGGTTGAGTTGTATACTTAGTATTTGGTGGAACTTAATGTTGTGGACCATAATTGAATTCGGAGGATTATCGGATTTTAAAGTACCGCTTAAGGAGTTAGATGAGATACTTAAAGTCATAGAAGAATTTAGAAGGGTATGCTTAAAGTGCTAACGTTTTTTAACTGATGAGTGAGGTAAGTTAGTGGTTACTCGACATTGAGGATGTAATTCACTTGAGGAATAAGTTATTATATGAGGAATGAGAGTCATTAGTAATAATAGTTGATTATTGAAAGAATTTATGATTTAAACTTGGAGGAAGTGATTAAATACTTAACCTTAGGTTACTTAATGGGTCTTAGGGTTCATCTATTAGAGTACTTGAGGAATTTTGAGGATGTATCACTGGTGTATGGATATGATATGGTAGTTTGTTGGAAGATAGAAGCTTGGAGACCTGATGATTTAAGAGTTGCTAACGAATGGGAAGTGATGTATATAAAGTGACCCTTGTATATTGATTTATAACTTGAGAGTGTTGTGGAATTATCATTCGAGCAGAGTTGAGATATCTGGACTTTATGAAATAGTTGGATTGTAATGATGGTATTTCTCTAAAATTTGAAGGATCATAGTATATATATTGTTGTGAGGAAATGTTTCGTGAGAACCAATAATTGACTTGCTTAATTTGGAAAGTAAGAAGTGAGAACCTTGTGTGAATGGTGAGAGACTCGAACCTTTGGAGATTTCTGCAATCATTCCTTCTATCGCTTCTCTCCTCCATTCTTCCTTGATTCTCCTTCTTCTTTTGGCTTCACTTTGTTGGAGTGCATATCCTAAAGTTTCCTATCCTGTCAACTTGAGTGCTATCTCTCGAGTTTGATATCGCGTTCGTTCCTGAAGTTCGTATCTTATCTCCTCTCCTGTGAGCCTCGTTCTCTTTCATTGGATTAGTGGTGAGATTGGTTGTTCTTGGAGTAGTGATACATGCCTTGAGGAATCTTGTTTTGCATTATCGGAAATTTAGTTGAGAGAGTTCGTGTTATGATATTGGAGTAATACTAGATAATGTGTCGTGTTGAGAGTTTCATGTTAAAGACCTAATTGTGCGAGTGCCGCTTGTGGATTGGTGTCAACCATGAGGCTAATGATGACTGTATCTTTTTATGAGGG
Source organism: Silene conica (assembly GCA_029255685.2). NCBI lineage: Eukaryota > Viridiplantae > Streptophyta > Magnoliopsida > Caryophyllales > Caryophyllaceae > Silene > Silene conica. The sequence continues at coordinate 61,361,945 of CM055311.2, read as the reverse complement.
TAGTGATAGTCGTATGGAAACCGTGTGGGTGAAAGATGTACTTCTTTGGAAAACTTTCTTTTGGGATGTTCACTTTTAATAGTGAGGTTTAAAAACTTGAGGATTTGAAAGTTGTTACTTTTGTAAGACCATATTTTTGAGTGTTCACCTTATGGCAATAAGATTTGGGATTGAGAATTTCGAAATGCTTCTGTGGATTGAGTTTGATGGAATCAAGCTATTTAGCACTAAAGTTTATGGATGATTTTGTTATGGTCCTAAGATTTTGAAAAGTTACGGTGTAGAGGATACTGTGTCCTTGATTTTGAGATTTGATGTTGTGGTGACGGAATTTTTGGTTTAGGGTTTGGAAGAACGTGAATCTTGGTCTAGGACCTGTGCTTAGGCTTCTACGTTGAGTGAAATCCTTAACTATTGGTAAACGAATATTAGTGCGATCTAATCTTTGTGGCCGACCCCAATTTCTTAGAAATTTCAAGTTAGCGTGTGTTGAACAAGAGTTTTGGAGTTCCTTCTTGGTGTGAAGTATCTTGTTCTGTGGATAAGTTAGTGGTAAGAGAGATCGTGGAATCCCTGTGAGTCTAGATATTGAGTTTACATAAGATGATATGATATTGTGTTTCTCATAATGATGTTTATGTTGGAGCATGTTGATATGTATTATATGATATTTGATTGTGTGTTATTGACAATAAGTGGCTGGGAGAACCTCTAGTCACTCGCCACTGACTGTGGCGTACATGTTTCATGTATTTAGGTTGATGCTGCGTTGTACAGGGGATTCGTTGAGGCTAGCGAGCAATGATCCATTCATTGATTTGACTTTCACCTATTGTGTAGCTAGACATAGCTTTTGACATACAGTTTTGGTGCCTGTAGGGATATGCTATCCCGGGCTGTATTTTGTAACTAAGTTTATACTTAATACTTATCTATGTTCCCATTTCTTCCGCATTTCAGTTATAGTATTACGCCTCGCATGTTAGTTTACTTATGCTAAAAGTTTTAACTCCGCGCAAATTTCATGCATATTGCGTGTTTTATTTTCCGCTGCCACGAGGTTACAGAGTTGACAAAAAGGGAGAGTTTGTGTGGACTACAAGTGCTCAAAAGGCATTCGAAGTGGTGAAGGAGAAGTTGTGTGAGGGTCCTATTCTAGCACTTCCTGATTTCAGTAAGGTGTTTGGGGTCGAGTGTGATGCGGGTGGGGTGGTTATTGGTGCGGTGTTGATCCAAGAGAAACGTCCTATTGCATATTTCAGTGAGAAGCTTAGTGGGGCGAGGTTATACTATTCCACTTAAGACGAGGAGTTCTATGCGATTGTGAGGGTGTTGAAGCATTGACGTCATTATTTAAGGCCCCAACCGTTTGTACTACATTCTGATCATGAAGCTCTTAAACATATTCATGGTCAACAAAAACTAAACCCTAGACATGACAAGTGGGTGGAGTTTTCACAGTCTTTTACATTTTCCTCGAAGTATAAAACATGAAGTTCGAATATTGTGGCCGATGCATTATCTAGGAGACATTGTTTGTTGGTGGAGTTGGATGCACGATTGTGTTGGGGCTGGTGTCCTTGACAATTAAGTACAATGACTTATTAAATCTCTTTAAGGATCACAAGGGCATACTTCAGTATTATTACCAGTTGATCCACGTTTATCAATAACGGTTGGCTTGCTAGATAAGTTTGACGTTATTGTCATACGGATGGCGGTGGTCAACTGGTCCCTATACGTCACACCTATAGGACACGTTTGAGAGATGTGAAGGTATGAAAATACAGTCACATTTTGCCGGATATGACTAAACAGTTAGTCAGAGGTATTGACTACTAAATTAGTCAATAAGATGTTGAGATTATTATTTAATACGGATTAAATAATTTTAGCTAATATGGATTACATGATTAAATTCGTAAATTAAATATAAACAGTTATATTTAATTAAATATTGTATTCGCGAATTAATATAAACAGTTATATTAATTTAGGTAATTATACAATATCGTATTTTATCAGACCATTATTAATATATCGACTGTATTAATAACTGATAACATGTTACGATTTATAAATAAAACCCGCAGACAACTTATAGCTAATTGGGTCGAATCACGCATTGGGATAAGGTAAGAGTGGAAAGCCCACTCCTACCCAAACCCTATTTCGGCCGGCTAGTATTACAAAAGGAGGAGACTTCTCCTTTTGTCAGGCAACTCTTGTTGCACTGATTAATATAATCTCAAGGTAAAATTAGGGTTTTGCGAGCTTTCTTCTCCCAAAACCTCAGATCTCACATCTAAAACCTAAATAGCTCTTCCAATATTGCAAGGCAGTTGGAGAGGATTTCTAGCACACGCGGCCACGTCTCATTCTAAGTCTTGGGTGCAAGTTATAGGAGGGAATTTGTGTTAATTCCTGTTCTTAGGCCTTTCGCACAAGGACCAAAGGTTGTACTTCTTTTCTTCTCCTTTTTAATCTTATGACGATATTCACGATTGTATTTTTCATTATAATCCTGCAAGTATAGGGCGAATACGCGTTTTATTCCCCACAAGTGGTATCAGAGACTTAGGCCATGAAATTTTACATTTGTGTCTTTCATAAGATTTAAAATTTTGCAAAAACCGTGCATTCTGCCTTGGCACTCGATCGAGTCTCTGTTGCACTCGATCGAGTGCCCTTGTACCAGGCCTCGTGCGTGTGATTTTAGGGTTGCAATCGATCTTGTTTTCGATTCTTATTTGCATATTGTTAATTAATCGATATTTTTAGCAATATGTGGATCTTTTGTTGTTTTTATTTTTGATTTACAAGTTTTATATCAAGATAAAAACTCGGTTTGATTTAAAAGTGCAGCGATTTGCAGTTTTTACGAGCCACTCGATCGAGCCCTGCTGCACTCGATCGAGTGACACTGACACTCGATCGAGTGCCCCTGTTGCTCGATCGAGTGCTCTCGTTTCGGGCAGTTTGTTTTCCAAAATAACTTGTTTTCTTATTTTCACATGGCTTAAAATAATATACTGTATACGGAAATAGTATATTATTTAGTGAAACGGTTCACCCTCGTTTGATACATATTGTTTTAAAACAGTTTAAAATAATGGATTATATGTTTATTAAAATTGGTGATTAAAGTGGTATAGTCACATAATTTTAATCTTAAAAGGTGGTTTGGTATAAATTTATTAATCATAATAACAGTATTATGTCATGTATAAATTTAATTTAGTTGATGCATTTTATTTATCGTCTTGTGAATGCCTTGAATGCTTTCAATAACGTATTTAATTTTTGCAAACGGTTGTAACTTAGTGTGGGCTTAGAAGATTGTGTCACCGTAATGATGGGACACGATCTTGCTTGTAATTTTGAGATCTTGAATCTCCGTTTTGGGTTTTTGCCATGTAATTACTTTTGTATTTAAATTAGAATGTATCTAGGACTACTTTTGTAATTTAAATTAGTAATTTTGTGAAGACCAAAGACAAGACGGAGACCGGATGCTCACTCCCGCTGCAAGGACCAAGATGGAACATCAAGACAAGCTTCTAGGGTCCAACGGTGGATTCCAAGTTGTTTTATGTTTATTTTGGTAGGATAGGCCACACTAGGACTTTTATTTACGTTTATTGCATTTATCTTTATGCTTTCATCGATAATAGCTTGCATCATATTCCGCCTAAAAACCAAACCACCTATATCATGCCTGAAAACTGACTCATGTAGAGGTTACGCGTTAGTTTTCTGTGGCAATACAGATGTCACATGTCATTTGCAAAGCCATCACTTTATTTAATTCATTCACGCATATGCTAGATATTAGTTCACTTAATATGGATAAATAAAAGTTGATGGGGTCTTCCTCGTATAACCAAAAATTGAGACTAGTCTTTATAAATCAGCCTCCCATGAATCCCTTCTTCGTCGGTAGGCATAATATGACCCCTTCTACGTCGGGTAAGTGGGAACAGATGATTTATTTTATCTCAACATCATGGTCACTCGATAATATCTAGTGACTGAGATGGACTAATAAGATAGGATATACGGAAATCTATCGACCAAGAGTTCCAACGATTGGAATTAGCCAAACTGTGGGCTTATCAATATACGGAAATTGAGTCTTGGGATCATTTATATAATTCTTGAGGGAGATCAATTATATAAATGCATGAGTCTACGAGTTTAAATTCAATTTAATATAGACTTAAATCACAACAATAAGTTGCTTATATGGTTTTGTTTTATCTTCTTTTTCAGTGTAGAACACGTTCATTAAAACTGCTGTATAACTAAAATGGCTGGTGAAGACCCAATGCCAAGTGCCAAGCTAGCACGTGAATCCTGGCTAAAGGCCTTCATAGACTCCATGAATCAGTCAACTAGACTGAGGAATGATGGGTCAAACTTCTCTGACTGGGAGGCAGCACTACGGAATGCTGCCATTGCTGACGGAAAGCTTAAGTATTTATCTGAGCCCATTCCGGCACACCCAGGAACTGGATCTAGAGCCAACGAAATTCGCGCTCATAGCGATTTCGTTATGGAAGCGGGTGCGATAAAGAACGTACTCATCTATGCAATGGAATCAAATTTGCAAAGACGCTTCATATCCCATGGTGCAAACAAGATTTTCACCACGCTCTCTAACGAATTCTCCAAGGCTCCGAGAATCGTTTCTTATGAGCATACCTGTCGCTTCTTTGAGGCGAAACTCCAGAAGGGCCAAGCTGTTAGCCCACATATTCTCAACATGATTGAGAATATCGAGAAACTGGAGACCCTAAACTGCAAGATCAGTGAGAACATAATCGTTGATCGTATGCTTCATTCGCTTCATGATGGGTTCGCCCTCTTTAGGGCCAACTACTACATGAACGACATGAAGAAGACTCCTCATGAGCTCCACTCCCTTCTCGTACAGACTGAGAAGGATCTAAAGTTAAGTGGGAGCATGAAGCAGGATATTCTCATGATCTCCAGTAAGGGAAAGGGTAAAGGGAAGGCTAAAGCTCAGGGCGACCTAGCAATAGGTAAGCCCAGGTTCAAGAAACCAGGATTTGCTAAGAGTGGGCCAGGTGAGTCGAGCAACTCACATGGCAAGACAAAGAGCAAGGATACAAGCATGGAATGTCACCATTGCCACAAGACTGGGCATTGGAGGCGCTCATGCCCCGTGTATCGCGAGGACATTAAGGCAGGCCGTGTTACTCCTGTTGGTATGTCTTCTTCTTCTTTTATTCACATGATTGAGATTAACCACGCAAGTTGCGGAACTTGGGTACTTGATACTGGTTGTGGTTCTCATCTATGTAATCATGTGCAGGGCCTCCGAAACCAAGAACCCCTAATCAAGGGTGAGGTGGACCTGCGTGTCGGGAATGGAACACGTGTTGCTGCAGTCTCGAAGGGAACATACGTGATCCAGCTTCCAATTGGATTCGAGTTATTTTTATATAACTGTTATTATGTTCCTAGTTTGTCCAAAAACATTATTTCAGTTTCTGCACTTGACAAACTCGGCTTTTCATTTGTAATAGAGAATAATAGTTGTATTTTCTCCTTACACAATATGATTTATGGCAAGGCAGTTTCCATGAATGGAATTTATGTTTTAGATCAAACTACCGAGATATTACATGTGAATAACAAGAGATTAAAGGTAGGTGACAAAGATCAAACTTACCTATGGCATTGTCGTATGGGACACATAAATGAGAAACGCGTAAAACAGCTCATACAGAATGGAGCTATATCGCCCTTTGATTTCGAATCATATGGCACGTGTGAATCATGTCTCATCGGCAAAATGACTCGTATTTCCTTCAAAGGTGTTAGAATGCGCGCTGCCGACCTATTAGGACTCATACATACAGACGTATGTGGCCCTATGTCGATCAACGCACGAGAAGGCTATAGGTATTTCATCACTTTCACGGATGATTTGAGTAGATATGGCTATGTCTACTTGATGAAACATAAAAGTGAATCCTTTGACAAGTTCAAAGAATACCAGAATCGGGTACAGAACCAGCTGGGCAGAAAGATTAAAGCACTACGTTCAGATCGTGGTGGTGAGTATCTTTCACACGAGTTTGATCAACACCTTAAAAACTGTGGGATCGTGCTACAGTTGACTCCACCTGGAACACCACAATTAAATGGTGTGTCCGAACGGAGAAATCGAACTCTACTCGATATGGTTCGATCCATGATGAGTCACACCGTCGTGCCTGATTCATTGTGGGGCTATGCTCTTTTGTCGGCCGCTCTATTACTTAACCGAAGTCCGTCTAAAGCTGTTGACAAGACTCCATACGAATTATGGAAGGGAACGGTCCCTAACTTGTCCTTTATACGGGTTTGGGGCTGCGAGGCTTATGTCAAGTGGAGACACGAGGATAAGCTCGGCCCGCGATCGGTCAAGACATACTTATAGGTTATCCAAAGGGAACTTTTGGTCATTACTTCTACTCGCCAACCGAACAACGTGTTTTTGTTGCGGCTAGTGCGACGTTCTTAGAGAAAGAATTTCTCGAGAACAAGTCGAGTAATAGAACCTTCGAGTTATCGGAGGTTCAAGAACCAACTGCCGAGCAACCATTGGAGGAAACAGTTCCTTCAACCGAGGCTGCGGTAGATATCCCTGAAGAACCTAGGAGGTCGGGAAGAGTCTCTATTCCTCCGGACAGATACATTGGTATGGTCGAGGAACATGATACAGATGACGTCTTACTCCTAGAGGGTAATGAACCCACAACCTATAAAGGTGCCATGACTAGTTCTGACTCAAAGCTATGGCTAGAAGCCATGCAATCCGAGATGGACTCCATGTATGAGAACAACGTGTGGGATCTTGTGGACCTACCTGCAAAGGTACGTCCCCTTCAATGCAAATGGCTTTACAAGATAAAGCATGCCGTGGAAGGACAACAAGATATCCACAAGGCTAGACTAGTTGCTAAAGGTTTCACTCAAGTGCCAGGCTTGCACTATGATGAGATCTTTGCACCCGTAGTCATGCTACGTTCCATTCGGATTATCTTAGCGATCACCGCATTTCATGATTATGAAATATGGCAAATGGACGTTAAAACCGCCTTCTTAAACGGTTATTTGGAGGAAGAGTTGTACATGGTAAAACCCGAGGGTTTTATCGATCCAGCACATCCTAAGAAAGTTTGCAAGCTTAAGCGTTCCATCTATGGACTTAAGCAAGCATCGCGGAGTTGGAATCATCGCTTCGACCAAGTGATAAAAGAGAATGGGTTCATTCGATCAGTCGAGGAACCATGTCTCTATATCAAGTCGAGTGGGAGCAAGATTGTGTTCCTAGTGTTGGGAAATGTGTCCTCAACAATAGTGCGATCACGACAATGATAAAATCATTGTCATAAATCTTATGAAAAGAATATGCAAGGGACGATCCAATATTTGATTTAGTCAACTGACCAACATTAATCGGTAATGATTGGCTGACTAGAGTTTAACATTACTGTCGTATGACGGTGGTGATCAGTTGATCCCTTTAGGTCACACCTATAGGACTAACCCCTTAAACGTATATTGATTAATTGTATAGGATACAGATTGATCGATATTCTTAAAACCGTATATTAAGAATTCAGAGGTTGAATCTTAAAGTAAGATTTATATTTGAAATTGAATTGTGTCAATTGTCAAATATTAAATGATATTTTAGAAATATCAAAATTAGTATAATGAATGGTTCATGGTTATAACAAACGTTGTTAATGTATCGTTTCGACGATTATTACGATAACCATATGTTGGGACAGTAATTACGAATTACTAAATTAATTGTTAAATATGATTTAATTAATTTAGAAATATTATTTATATGATAAATATATTTTAAATTAATTTAATTATGTCACATAGGATGTTGCATATTATACAATTGTACAAATTACATTTTGTAAAATGAAGGTCCATTTTACATAATGTGTGTCGTGTGATATTGTGTGATTATGGGTTGCTTGTAGTTGATTATTGATAATCATATTGACTTACTACACAAGTTGTAGGCATGCAACCCTAAGAGCATAAGAGACAAAAGAGCATCAAAATCTCTTCTACTTACTACACTTACACTTACACGACACACAACACCCCAACCATAACCCTTTTCACTCTATATATATGTGATAAGAATCACACATAATAGACTAATCCATGCTTTTAGTTTTTAGTGTGAGAAACTAAATATCATAAAACCTCACAAATATTATTTAGATAATATTTTCTTAGTATACTAATAACATTATTATTAGTACACGGTTTTAGCCTAATTCCGTCCTCTAGTTTCGGGTTCGGTTATTTGGTCCGTTTAAGGTAAGGTCTTGGTGCTCACTCATTGGAGGCAAGCTTACTTGGTTGCTTTTGGAGGATCGTCCTAAGCATATTTTGGACCGGTTGTAAGAATACGATTCTCATTATTTCCGCTTTTATTTTGCATGCATAAGATCGACTATATTAATATGAGTTTAATTAGTAAATTAGTAAGACTAATAAAATGAACTTGTTAGTAAAGACTACCTCGAGTTCCTTCAATTGGTATCAGAGCACTAGGTTGCTTGCATGCAACTCGATTTTATACGTTTTTGCGAGAAAATGCGATTTTAATTAAAAACGAAAATGAGTAGTACATATAGGATATGCACGAAAATCATATTGCATGTATACTTTCTGGTCTTAAAATAGTTTTAAGTCATTTTGATGATTTATGGAATAATATTTTTCAATATTGTAATTAAAATGTTTAATTAGTGCCAAAAATCGGTTAAAAATGTTTTATTATGGGAAAAATAGCTAAATAATGTTTCTGGCCATGAATTTTAAATATGTTCTCACATGCATTTAACATATTATGAATACATAATTTTCGAAATTATTGAAGGTTTTATGCATGGTTTATGATTTTTAATGGTTAAATAGTCATAAAATGAGTTAAATATGGGATAAATAGTTATATTATGAATTTAACTATAAAAATTTTGGTAGATGTCACATGCAATATTTAAAACATATGATGAATTTTCAGGAAATTTTTCGTTAATATTGCATGAATATTGATTTTTATCGTAAAAATCGTAATATTAGTGACATATTTTAGCTTAAATAGTTTAAGTTCGAATTTGACCATAAAAATTTAATATAGTGTCACATATATTATTTCTAGCATGCATGTGAATTTTGAGCTTTTAATCTCGAATATTGCATGAGAAATGATTTTAATCGGTAAAATCGCGTAATATATGACACGAATTATTAAAAATAGTAAATGTTGCTTAAATGGTCCGAAAAATTCACCCATATTAGTCATATTATGTATTATCATAAACATATTTTTATTTAGTGCCAAAAGTTTCTGAAACTTTAAGTTTTAATTTTAAAAGATTAAAGTTGGAGATTGAGTGTTGAAGGAGTCATAATTATTTTCAGATCTTAAACAGTGTGTACCTGATTTTTCTTTGCATTTTCAGATACTTTGAGTGTCTAGGAAGATGTAAAAATTATATTGGTATTTTATTTCATAATTTTTGAAATAGTTTTGAATTTTACGACTTATTATGCATGTACACGGCAATTTTACGAAATAAATAAGTATATTTCGAAAATATTTAAGTTTTAAGGATCTGAAATTTTAGAAAATTTTCAGTATGTTCAAAATTTTGAATTTTGAATTTTCGAAATTTTTATGACTCGTTTGATTATTTTAATGCTATTTCCCGTAAAACCGATTAAAACCGAACAATATTAAAATAAGTTAAGTCAATTTTCAAAATTTGAGTAAGACTAAATTTTGAATCCTAAAATGTGTTAGGAAACTTAACTAAATCGTGAATAGTGATTCATAAAGTGATTAGTGATTTTAAAATTGTTTAAATCACGTTATTCCATAAAACCGTGTTATTACGAATAACGATATTTAAAACGTGTTTAAATAGGACGATTTGGCTTAGGTTTTGCATTTTACATAAGCATTGCATATTTAATTATTGTTTATGAATGTCATAATTTATTTACGTAATTTTGGAATTATGTAATTTACTTAGTATGGCCTTAGATTTTAATCGATATTTCCCGTAATGTAAGGGTTTATCGATTCGGTTGTATAAAATAGATAGAAAATTTGTAATTATTTGTAATTCCGGAGATCCTTGAAGACGGTGCCATTTCGGAAAGGAGTTCCGACCAAGACGGAGTTTGCCTTGGGATGCGTGCCGCGTGTAAAGTTCAAGGGACCAAAGGAGTTGGTTTCCGAATTTGTATTTTACATTTAAATTTTCTATTTTAGGAAAGGCCATACTAGGGTTTTATTTATGCTCTTGTAAAGTTTTATGCTTTTATTTATGCTTATCATGTTGCATGCATAGCCAAATCGTCATTCAAACTCATGCATTTCATCGATTTTATCGACCGTGTCAATCAATTTATCGATAATTCACCGACTTAGTTCACTTAAAGGAGATAGATAATAAGTTGACAAGATCTCTTACGTTATTTAAAAAAAAAAAAATCGAGACATAGCCTTACCAAAAAGTAAAGGACCCGCGAAGGATCTTCTTCATAAGGGAGTAGGCTCGGCTAAACCGGGGTGCAAACCTTATTACGTTGGTGAAGTGGGGTAATATGATTACTTATTCTTGAAATTTGGTTGATCTCGACGAAGGTATTCGAGCCACCGTAGTGGTAATAAGTTCGGGCTAAGATAAGAATTAGTGTAATTTTATCGACCGAGAGTTCTAAAAGTAGAATCGATTAAGGGGTTAATCTACCGAGTCATATTAATGAGGGATGTATCGGCTAAACCGTGCCCGAGTTAGTATGTATTTGGGTCTCGGGATCATTTGATTAATTGGGTAAGAGATCATTAAGTAGATGTTTAACTTGTTTAAAATTAACAAGTTTATTTATTTATTTATTAAAACGATAATTGTGTTTTAATTCCTTTATTTTATTGTAGTTCAATTTCGACTTTCAATCATCAAAATGGCAAATAACGCTCCACCACTCCCACATCACGTTTCATGGCTTCGGTCTTTTATGGATCGTTGCAAGCTTGAGAAGCATGGCGCCAATTTTAAGGATTGGGACGCCCAATTGGTGTTGGCCGCGGAAGCCGACGATAAGACTCATTATCTTACCATTGCCGCTCCTCCCACTCCCGGTGCTCGTTCATCGGAAGCGACTCGTGAGGCCTATGAGGCCTACATGAAAGAGTCACATGCTTTGAAGAACGTGCTTATATTTTCGATGGAGCCAGATCTCCAAAGAAGAATGATTAAGCTAGCCACGGCTAATGAGATATACACTAGAGTTGCGAACATGTTTTCGCAAGCTCCTAGGGTAATCCAATATGAGGCGGCATCCGCCTTCTTCGATTTGACCTTAAAAGAAGGTCAAAAGATTAGTCCTCATGTGCTCAAAATGGTTGAGCTAGCCGAAACCTTGAAGTTGCAAGGGGTGAATGTTCCCGACTCGCTTATTATTGACAAAATCCTTCACTCCCTCAACAAAGTGAAATCGTATGTTCAATTTCGGGTAAATTACAACATGCGCAATCAAGTAACCTCCTTGGACGAGTTACATAAGATGTTAGTCCAAGCGGAGAGGGATATGGGACTTAATGAGAGTTCCACAAAGGATGTGCTTAATATCGATTCAAAAAGCAAGAGGAAGTTTAAGCGCAAGGCCAACAAGGGTAAAAATGTTAAAGCCTTCAAACCCACATCTCCCAAGGAGAAGACTTTTACGAAAGGTGCTTCTTCGTCGTCATCAAAGGTTGAAGACAAGTGCCATTATTGCACTAAGATGGGGCATTGGAAGCGGAATTGCCCGAAGTATCTCCATGACCTCAAAGCCGGAAAGGTTCTTGCAGTAGGTATAAATTCTCGTCTAATTCATGTTATTTAATCAATTTTGTATATTAATACAAGTTATTGATTCTCACCCGTTTATAAAATTGTTTTAAAAGGGGCTCCTACCAAAGACAAAGGCAAGGAGAAGGAGAAGGAAACTTGAAGTTCCTTCCATGGATGGCTAAGGTAGCATCCGAGATTGAAGACATGAAGAGCATGGCTCTAATTTTCATTTGATGTCTTCTTTCTTTTTGCATTTTAATTTAAGAACTTTGTATTTCTTGTACGACAAGAATCTTGTTGAAACAATGGTTGTAATAGTGGTGACTTGGTTTTCAACCCAAGTCATCCTTTTGTTCTTAATCAAACATGTTTGGTTGTTTTAAAATGCTTTCATATAATATATAACATGAGTATTATGATAGGATCATTACAAAAGTAATTCGACTTATTTAAAACGAGAGTTGCATCCTGTGAAATACTTCAAATTCAAACATAAGAACATCAGTTCATTATAAGATTTTCACCTTAAATGAAAGAAAATGTTAATATCTCAATACTCAAATTAATTCTTTATCCAATACATTGTTGACGGGCGGAAAAATGCTATCCTTCTTAAATAACCGTTATTTTAAAGGATAGTGTGGGAGAAATTCTACGCCCGTAAACCAATGAAATAAACATAGGATCTTAGAGAAGAGTCCTATAAGGAGTCCTTAAGAAGAACTCTAAAAGATTGGATAGAAGAAACTACGAGAGGACACAGAAGAAACTACGCGAGGACACAAAAGGAAATGTTCCATATGTTGTCATTAGTTCCTAGAGAGGATAAAAGGAACCGTGAGTGTTAACAGAAGGAAATCGTTTCCATGATGTTAATGTTTCTGTTTTATAAGGATAATAGAGGAGAAATCGTCTCCCGTTCTCATGATAATACTAAGATTCTTTCCGTGGGAAAGAAAATCAAAATGAAATGTTCATTACGAGTTGAGAAAAATGTTTAAAGTAAATCAAAATGAAATGTTCATTATGAGTTGAAAAGATGTTACCTAAACACTATGAAATCAGTGGGAGTTATTAACTATAAGATAGTAATACAAAATTCAGTGGAAGAAATGTTATCAAGGAAACGAAACCTACCATTTAGAGAGAATGGTGATTCTTTAAAAGGTAAAGAATATGAGGTTTTCAATTCTAGATGTTAAGAACATAAATCATAAGTGAGTTTATTATGATAATGAAACGTCACCGATCAGTTAACAAGGATTGGATTTGAATCCGAGATATGAAAATGTTAATTCATATAACCTTGATCAAGGTGCCATAAGTTGAAATAAAACCCTATTTCGATATAAAGTTCTCGAGGAGAACGAAGAGATCGAATCTAGGTTAACTACGATATGAATTCTAGTACAATATGACTATGTTCATATGGATGACATGTCATAAGTTTTAGGAAAACAGTGGGAGCTTCCTTAAAGTAAGGAGACTCGAGTCGAGTATAAAGACTTGAAATGTACTTGAATTAGATCATATTATACAAGATAATATGAGTCAAAAGGAAACCGAAATTTGTAGGTTTAAAAGATGTGAAGATAGGGTATATTCACATAACAAACCATTAGTGCAAATTGATGTATGATCATCAAAGATTGTTTATGAGGGGCAACAATATCGTATTGTTTGTTCGCAAATAACAATCACTCTTATCGTTTGAGTTATTATTACTAATATTAACTCACAATTTATACTTTGTGAAATCCAAATGGGTTGTAAGAGACAATTTGAACCCCATAAGTGAACTGGATTAACTTAGTATAGCCCATAGTCGCTTGTATGAGGTGACGTCTTGAAGCGGCTACAATGTGAGGCGATTGATGGCAAGTTCAAAAGTCATAGAGTCATATGGGATGACTAGTTGATCACATCGGCAGACTGTGTAACACTCTGTTGGGCATTTAGTGACCGCTTATAGAGTTCTGGAAATTTTATAATTAGCCTGGTCGTGGCGAGAGCTACTATATTATTCACATAAGTCGATTCTTTGACTTGAGACTGTTCGCCCAAGGTGATGCAGCCTCAGATTGACTTTGATTTTAGCTCTACGATCAACCGTTAAAGGGGGTCAAATGGGCTTCTTTTGGGTCATGATGGACTGTGTTAGTCGAAGGGAACAGTAGGATAGGAATTGTCCAAACCCCTTGTCAGGGTTTTCTTAAATCTCAAGGCCACTCGAGGAGAAGTTTAACTGGAAATGTGTGGCCACGCTCGGAAGGTATCTATGGTAGATAATTCCGGTCAAAGCAGTTAAATCTCCAGATCGAGAAAACCGCTCAAGATATGATCAAATGCAAGTACGACCTGGAAGACACCTTGCATTGAGTGGGAGATGACGTAATAGGACAAGAGAATTGGTGACGCACACTTGTCGAGGACAAGTGGGAGATTGTTGGGAAATGTGTCCTCAACAAGAAGTGCGATCACGACAATGATAAAATCATTGTCATAAATCTTATGAAAAGAATATGCAAGGGACGATCCAATATTTGATTTAGTCAACTGACCAACATTAATCGGTAATGATTGGCTGACTAGAGTTTAACATTACTGTCGTATGACGGTGGTGGTCAGTTGATCCCTTTAGGTCACACCTATAGGACTAACCCCTTAAACGTATATTGATTAATTGTATAGGATACAGATTGATCGATATTCTTAAAACCGTATATTAAGAATTCAGAGGTTGAATCTTAAAGTAAGATTTATATTTGAAATTGAATTGTGTCAATTGTCAAATATTAAATGATATTTTAGAAATATCAAAATTAGTATAATGAATGGTTCATGGTTATAACAAACGTTGTTAATGTATCGTTTCGACGATTATTACGATAACCATATGTTGGGACAGTAATTACGAATTACTAAATTAATTGTTAAATATGATTTAATTAATTTAGAAATATTATTTATATGATAAATATATTTTAAATTAATTTAA